>CM041721.1:24344570-24614570 GCA_023373845.1 Nibea coibor
CGGTCGCTCAGTGCTGCATGGGACAGAAGCAGGCCCAGCAGGTGATGGAGGGCACCGGTGCCAGCTAGCCTGTGTACCAGCCAGCTCGTAGCCCTCGGGAGAGATGCCGCGGCCATGACCCACTCCCCCACCACCACCACCACCACCACCACACACGCACACCTCCCTCTTTTACTGTTGGCACTGGATAAACTGGCAAACCACAGTCGTTTGAAATGTGGAATATAAGAAAAAAAAAAGGACTACTGCTCACGGATCGGAAGGAGTTAGATTTTTGTTTATCCCTTTGGGGCTGAATTGATGGAGAGAATGGATTGAGACGTGCTGTTTAATATACTTTTTTGATGCTTTGATGTAAATATTGGAAAAAAAGGGAGAACGGGGGGAGCGTTAGATAAAGTGGAGAGCAATGCACATGTCGAATAAAATATATCCTGACATGTAAAGACATCGAAACATATTTTCACTTCAGTACCAAAGTTCTTGGTTTTGCTTCCCTCCCACACGAATCCTTTTTTTCCTGACTTTTTTTGCGTTCAGAGGCTGAATGGTAGATGATTGAAGAGAAACGAGAAAAAGAAAAAAAAAAGCCGCCTGCTACTTTCAGTTGATTCCTTTTTAGTGGGACAGGAAGATGGAGTTTAGCCTCCCGGGTGGGGTGGGGGTTCTGCTCCTGGTGCATCGGCCTGTTGGGTCGGAGACAGTTTGCTGATGGTCTGTCCATTTGAAACTGGCTCTGGAAGTCTCTCCCCGGCACTTGTAAATTGTGCAAAGTGATGGCGACATCGTATCTTGACAATTTGTACAAAGATCCAAATTGAAGAACAACAATAGAAGGACCAATACAGCCCATTTTGTAACATTTTGAATGTTTTGTAAATGTATTGGTCCATGTGTTGTATTTTGTAGTCCTTTCTAGTTTGCCTTTAGTTCTTGCTACTTAACTGCAGTATGCATACATACAGGAAATAAAGCATTCAAACTGCAACGCATCTGTGTTCATTCAGGACTGCAGGAGGTGCTCGAGGCGGGCATCCACCTTCAGAAACGACACTTAACTGACTCCAACTATCGAATGTTTGAGTTTTAACTCTTTACATTGTTCATCACGACGATGGCGTGCCGACATCGGCATCGTTGAGCTCTCATGTACGTCAAGATTCCTCTGGATTACAGGACTAAAACTGATAAAAGGCAAATAACTTGGAGGTAACTGAGGTTCTGGATTGTGACAGTTTATGTCTGGACTGGTGAACTTTTGGAAAAAATACTTGTAAATGTGCAGAAATGAGGAGGTTTGGCAGATTTTTCAACTATAAACTTGGAAAACTGAAGATTTTCTTCTCAAACTTCACAGCAAAAAACAAACAGCTGATCGACTGACTGAGGCTGTAAGAGCTGGTGTCAGGTGTCTGTTTATATTGAAAAAGAAGTTTTGAGTCCCCAAATGGTGACAAAGACAAATTTAACAGCTGAGACAACACCTTCATCACGACTACACAAACTACTCGTGTCAAAGAAGCTGAGGACAAAGTGTTGGAGGTCAGTCTCCAGGGGAAACTTTTATTAACAGTATTCCAACTCCTGCTGCAGCTGAGCTCATGACTTGGTGAGCTCCATCAGTCTGTACAGGATGCTCTTCTGTCCGTAGCGCACCTGCAGCGCCCTCCGCTGCCTGCTGCTCAGTGCTGCGAGCGCTGCCTCGTCCTCTATCAGCGCCCGGTCGACGTCCACGTCCTCCGTCTTCTCCTCCTCCTCGTCGTCTCTGTAGGACCTCACGGTCAGACGGGCCGTTTCGCGGATCAGCCCTTTCCACGAAGCTTTTAATCCAGGAAGACCCTCATTGGAGAAAGCCAAGGAGATCGTCTCGTCATCTTCTTCGTCTTCCTCCCATCCTTCGTTATCTTTGAACTCTGAGAACTCCTTCTCTGACATGCTTATCACCTGAAGGGGCACAAAGCAAATATTCAGCTCTCCGGTGCGTTTCTCTAAAGCAAACACAGATTAACTGACTCACCTTGAGCGCAGTATGAAGCTCGGCGTCGGTGAGGCAGCCCTGTTTGCCAAAGACGAAGGCTGCTTTCTCCTGCAGCATCTCACAAGCCATCTCCCACTGCTCCTCCAGCAGCTGCCGGTCCAACTCAGACTGAACACCTGGGAAGACGAAGAATGAGGGTTGAGGACGGAGGGTCCAAACGTTACCTTATTTTTGTTGTTCGTACGCCAGCGATCACCTTGTGTGGCGATTTGGTACAAGTTCCTGACGGGGATGTCGGCCGTGTCGTTGCTGTTGCTCTGATGCGGCTCCACGAAGCCGTACATGTGCAGCAGCTGCCAGTTGGCCATTTGTCCGTAGGTGTTGAACACCTCCTCGCCTTTACGGATGGGACGCACGCAAACCATCTTCAGACTGTCCTGAGGAAGACGGAGAGGACACGACGAGTTAGAACGATGAAGAACCCACAGGAAGGCGCGGGTGTGTCTCCTCTCACCGGTGTGAACTCCAGGTTCGCGTTGTGATTGGACACGTGGTTAAGCATGTCCGCCATGGGAACCATCATCGGCGGGTTCGGGGCGTCCTCCTCTTCACTGTCATCGTCCTCTTCATCGTCGTCCTCCTCCTGTGGCTCCTGGAAACTACAGAGACGAGAGAGACAGAAGACATTAAACGTCACAGCATGTTGGAAGTTTTTTCCCGCCACAGGTGTATTCTCTCACCTGTAGGCCATGACAAAGGCCACCAGCTGTGTGTACAGATCCAGCGTGTGTGTGTCGGGGTTCCAGAGGTCGGGATGCTTGGTGATGAAGGGAAGGACCACGTCTTTGTATTCCCTCTGGATGTTAGCCAAGTCTTTATCCACGGCCTCGGGGACGCCCGTCCCCCTCAGCAGCCGGTCTCTCTCCTCTTTGGACCTGAACGATGAGCGGCGAGTCACTGCAGAGGACGCTCCACCTTCATATCACACACTGATTAAAGCCGTCTCCTACCAGAACATGGGGTGGTCCAGCGTCTTGAAGTCGGTCCACAGAGACAGGTAGGGCTTCCAGTGGGACTGCGAGGACGTGTATTCGTACAGCAGAGCCAGCAGCAGGGGGACCCAGCCGGACGGGCTCTCCAGAGATGACCTCTCTGTTACCGGGCAACAAGGAGAAGGAGACGGAGGTTACAGGAGGAGCGGGAGGAGTGACGCCTCGATCTCTCACCTTCAGTCTCACCTTTCTCCAGCAGGGCGGAGATCTTGGTTGTCCCCTGGTGGAGGAGAGCAGATCTGGGGATGGTGAACAGAACCTCGCCCTCGTCTATGTCGTCCTTCGCCAACATGCCGTACTCTGCCACTGTTCCCTCTTTGCTCACACACACCTGCACAGAGACACACACACACACACACACCTTCAGCTGAATGAAGACAGTATTCAGACACCTGCACAGGTGAGGCTGTGATGACGCACCTTACTGCTCAGCACCAGGTGGACTCTGTCGCACCACTGAAGGAAGTTCTGCAGCGGGCTGAGCCCTGGATCATCAGACACCTGTCAGCACAGCAGACGTCACGTTTACCTGAGGCAGAGCTGCTGCCACACACACACACACACACACCTCCGACAGCACCTACAGAGCGGCCAATAAACTCAATAAAATGCTAGAAAGACTTTGTTATTGTGTGTGTGTGTGTGTTTGTGTTACCCTAAACATTAAAGCAAACCGGAAGTACATATCACAACGTCACACGTGTGAGGCGCTACTGCCTCGTGTTTACGTTGTGATATGTACAGTGCACACACACACACACACACACAGACTGAAACGTCACCTTCTGTCGTTTCGCCTCTGTCGCCATCTGGTTCACGTGTTTAACAAACAAACAAACACCGGGACCGAGCAGCTAACTAGCTCGAAGCTAACTGGTGCGCATGCGGACTGTGCGCAGGAAGCGCGGGCTAAACTTTGACCCCAGCGCTGACTTGTAGGCTGCGAGTGACAGAGCAAGGCAGAAAGGTGAGACAACTTCCATCAGGCAGGCAGGCAGACAGACAGACAGACACTCTAAAAAAAAAAAGTCAGAATTTAATGGAAAAAAATCTGAATTTTGAAAAACAAAGCCAGAAATTTGATGAAAAAAGTCAGAATTTAAGAAAAAAAAATCTGAATTTTTTCAGAAAAAAGGTCAGAATTTAAGGAAAAAAGTCAGAAATTTTCAGAAAAACAAAGTCAAAATTTAACAAAAAGAGTCAAAATTTTAAAGAAAAAAGTCAGAAATTTTCAGAAAAACAAAGTCAAAATTTAACAAAAAGAGTCAAAATTTTAAAGAAAAAAGTCAGAAATATTAAGAAAAAAAGTCAGAATTTTTAGGAAAGAAAGTCGGAAATTTTAAGAAAAAAAGTCAAAATTTTTAAGAAAAAAAAAGTCAGAATTTTTCAGAAAAAAAATCTGAATTTTTCAGAAAAAAAATCAGTCTGAAAATTTTTTTTCAGAAAAACAAAGTCAAAATTTAAGAAAAAAAAGTCAAAATTTTAAAGAAAAAAATCTGAATATTTCAGAAAAAAATTCAGAATTTTTCAGAAAAACAAAGTCAAAATTTAAAAAAAAAGTCAAAATTTTTCAGAGAAAAAGTCAGATTTTTTCAGAAAAAAACTCAGAATTTAAGAAAAAAAAACGTCAGAATTTTTCAGAAAAAAATCTGAATTTTTCAGAAAAAAAGTCAGTCTGAAAATTTTTTTTCAGAAAAAAGGTCAGAATTTAAGAAAAAAAAGTCAACATTTTTAAGAAAAAAGTCAGAAATTTTAAGAAAAAAGTCAGAAATTTAAAGAAAAAAAGTCAGAAATTTAAAGAAAAAATCAGAATTTTTCAGAAAAAAATTCAGAAATTTTCAGAAAAAAGTCAGAAATTTTCAGAAAAACAAAGTCAAAATTTAACAAAAAGAGTCAAAATTTTTAAGAAAAAAGTCAGAAATTTTAAGAAAAAAGTCAGAAATTTTAAGAAAGAAAGTCAGAAATTTTAAGAAAAAAGTCAGAATTTTTCAGAAAAAAAAAAATCTGAATTTTTCAGAAAAAAAGTCAGTCTGAAAAAAAATTTTCAGAAAAACAAAGTCAAAATTTAAGAAAAAAAAGTCAAAATTTTAAAGAAAAAAGTCAGATTTTTTCAGAAAAAAAGTCAATTTTTTTAGGAAAAAAAGTCAATTTTTTTAGGAAAAAAAGTCAGATTTTTTCAGAAAAAAAGTTGAAAATTTTCAGAAAAAAATCTGAATTTTTCAGAAAAAAAAGTCAGTCTGAAATTTTTTTTTCAGAAAAACAAAGTCAAAATTGAAGAAAAAAAAGTCAAAATTTTAAAGAAAAAAGTCAGAAATTTTAAGAAAAAAAGTCAGATTTTTTTCAGAAAAAAAGTCAAAATTTAAGAAAAAAAGTCAAAATTTTAAAGAAAAAAGTCAGAAATTTTCAGAAAAAAGTCAGAATTTTAAAGAAAAAGTCAAGAAAAACAAAGTAAAAATTTAAGAAAAAAAAAAGAATTTTTCAGAAAAAATCAGAATTTTTCAGAAAAGTCAAAATTTTTAAGAAGAAGTTAGACATTTACAAAAAAAAGTCAGAATTTTTCAGAAAAAAAGTCAGACATTTTAAGAAAAAAAAGTCAGAATTTTGAGAAATAGTTAAAATTTAAAGGGAAGAAAATCTGAATTTAGATAAACAGTCAGAATTTTGAATGTCAGCTTCTAGAATCAGTGTTCCTTGAGCTCAGTGTTGCCGTCTCCAGAGGGTGCTGTTGGACTACACAAGATGTGGAGTGCCAAGTTGCCACATCAGCAGCATGAAGTTCATCCACAGGTCCACCCAACATTCAACTGCAGCCGTGAACAGCTGTGCACAGCTGTAAGAGTTAGAAATATAGGCTCGTTGGTCTAGGGGTATGATTCTCGCTTAGGGTGCGAGAGGTCCCGGGTTCAAATCCCGGACGAGCCCTCTTTTGATGTCTGCTGTGGCTGAGGAGCTGGACTCTTTTGGGCACGACTGACCCGTCTGAAGACAGAGATGAAGACAAGCTAAACAAGCTAATTAGGAAGGCCTGCTCAGTGACTGGAGGAGCTGAGATGAACTAATTTTTCTTCTTAAGTTCAGATGAACATATGATGAACATATAACCTGGAACACCAGAGGTTGCTGTCAGATCTGAGATGTCAGGATGGTTGAAATGTGGCTCGTTGGTCTAGGGGTATGATTCTCGCTTAGGGTGCGAGAGGTCCCGGGTTCAAATCCCGGACGAGCCCATACTTACTAATATGTAAGGGTCAAACAAACAGGGTCACTCTTTGGCCAACAACACATCATCCTTAGTCTGACTGGCGTACAGCGTCAGAACAGTTGACTTCCAGAAGCTACTTCCCACTAAACCGCTAATGTCTCCGACATAAAGGTTTTGACAGGCTTGACATTCAACACAGCACCACTGCTATTTGAAAGACACACCCTTTGATTGTAATGCAGGTTCCATGGTGTAATGGTCAGCACTCTGGACTTTGAATCCAGTGATCCGAGTTCAAGTCTCGGTGGAACCTTGTTGTGATTGAACATTGTCATCCGTCTCCAACTTCAGCACTGACAAAGTCAAACAAAAAGCTCTTCTGTTGAAAAAAGAGTTGAAGTCTAAGCATTAATCACAAAGCAGCTTTATTTCCTTTAAAGTTTTTTACATTTTTGAACACTGAAAAAATTCGATACATAACAAAAAAAGAAGAGATTTTATTTACAATAATTTATACCACAACATATCCGTCCACACGATGTTACATGACAGGAGAGAATATGTCTAACTAATACACCAAGCACATTTAGATGAGATTTAGTTTAGTTGACAGTTGTGTCACACAGGCATGGCAGTCCTATCACTTTCAATGGTGGACACAATGTCATTTTACACTTTGAATAATGAAACTAACCAACTAATCAGACTGCTGGTCAATATGACCCATTTGTCTAATAAAAAAACACACTCATATGTAATGGTCTGTAAATACTTTTGTGACTACAATTAAGGAAACATGGACATATACAAACTGTCACCATGATAATACAAATGTAACTGAAAGCATCATCATCATCATTTACAACAATATGTAGCGAGTGAGGCCCCCTCCACGAAGCTCCCGGAGACGTTGGCAGTGTCGCAGCATGTTCAAAATCCCCTGAAATCGCTTGTCCGCCTTCATCTGGGTAAATTCACGAATGTCATCCTCCACCACAAAATACTGACCTGAAAAAATTTTAAGAAAAAAGTCAGAATTTTGAGGAAAAAAAAGTCAAATTTTTTAAGAAAAAAAAGTCAGATTTTTTCAGAAAGAAAGTCAGATTTTTTCAGAAAAAAAGTCAGAAATTTTAAGAAAAAAGTCAGATTTTTTCAGAAAAAAGTCAGATTTTTTCAGAAAAAGTCAATTTTTCAGAAAAAAAGTCAGATTTTTTTCAGAAAAAAGGCAGAATTTTTCAGAAAAAAGTCATTTTTTTCAGAAAAAAAGTCAGATTTTTTTTTTTTTAATTCTGTTTTTTTTTCCTGAAAAAAAGTCATAATTTTTCAGAAAAAAGGTCAGATTTTTTTTTAAAAAGTCAGAATTTTTCAGAAAGTCAAATTTTTTCAGAAAAAAAGTCATAATTTTTCAGAAAAAGGTCAGATTTTTTTTCAGAAAAAAGGCAAAATTTTTCAGAAAAAAAGTCATAATTTTTCAGAAAAAAGGTCAATAAAAAAAAGTCAGATTTTTTTCAGAAAAAGTCAGATCTTTTCAGAAAAAAGTGTTTTTTTCAGAAAAAAGGCAACAATTTTCAGAAAAAAAGTCAGAATTTTTCAGAAAAAAAATCATAATTTTTCAGAAAAAGGTCAGATTTTTTTCAGAAAAAAGGCAAAAATTTTCAGAAAAAAAGTCATAATTTTTCAGAAAAAAGGTCCGATTTTTTTCAGAAAAAAAGTCAGATTTTGTTCAGAAAAAAGTCAGATTTTTTTTTTTAGAAAAAAGTCAGATTTTTTCAGAAAAAAGGTCAGATTTTTTTTTTTTAGTCAGATTTTTTCAGAAAAAAGGTCAGATTTTTTTTTTTAAGTCAGATTTTTTCAGAAAAAAAGTCATAATTTTCAGAAAAAAAGTCAGATTTTTTCAGAAAAAGTCAATTTTTTCAACAAAAAAAAAAGTCTGATTTTTTTCTGAAAAAGTCAGATTTTTTCAGAAAAGTCAGATTTTTTCAGAAAAAAAAACCCAGAATTTTTCAGAAAAACAGTCAAATTTCTTCAGGAAAACAGTCAAATTTTTTCAGAAAAAAGTCAGAAATTTTCAGAAAAAGTCAAATTTTTTCAGAAAAAACCCCAGAATTTTTCAGAAAAACAGTCAAATTTTTTCAGGAAAACAGTCAAATTTTTTCAGAAAAAAAGTCTGATTTTTTTTAGAAAAAAGGCAAAATTTTTCAGAAAAAAGTCAGATTTTTTACAGAAAAAAAGTCATAATTTTTCAGAAAAAAAGTCATAATTTTTCAGAAAAAAGGTCAATAAAAAAAAGTCAGATTTTTTTCAGAAAAAGTCAGATCTTTTCAGAAAAAAGTGTTTTTTTCAGAAAAAAGGCAAAAATTTTCAGAAAAAAAGTCAGAATTTTTCAGAAAAAAAATCATAATTTTTCAGAAAAAGGTCAGATTTTTTTTCAGAAAAAAGGCAAAATTTTTCAGAAAAAAAGTCATAATTTTTCAGAAAAAAGGTCAGATTTTTTTTTTTAGAAAAAAGTCAGATTTTTTCAGAAAAAAGGTCAGATTTTTTTTTTTAGTCAGATTTTTTCAGAAAAAAGGTCAGATTTTTTTTTTAAGTCAGATTTTTTCAGAAAAAAAGTCATAATTTTCAGAAAAAAAGTCAGATTTTTTTACAGAAAAAAAGTCATAATTTTTCAGAAAAAAAGTCATAATTTTTCAGAAAAAAGGTCAATAAAAAAAGTCAGATTTTTTTCAGAAAAAGTCAGATTTTTTCAGAAAAAAGGTCAGATTTTTTTTTTAAAAGTCAGATTTTTTCAGAAAAAAAGTCATAATTTTCAGAAAAAAAGTCAGATTTTTTCAGAAAAAAAAGAGAATTTTTCAGAAAAACAGTCAAATTTTTTAAGAAAAAAAGTCAAATTTTTTTAAGAAAAAAAGTCAGATTTTTTCAGAAAAAAAGTCAGAAATTTTAAGAAAAAAGTCAGATTTTTTCAGAAAAGAAGTCAATTTTTTCAGAAAAAAAAGTGATTTTTTCAGAAAAAAAGTCAGATTTTTTCAGAAAAAAGTCAGTTTTTCAGAAAAAGTCAATTTATTTCAGAAAAAAGTCAGCATTTTTTCAGAAAAAAGTCTGTTTTTTTTTCAGAAAAAAGGCAAAAATGTTCAGAAAAAAGGCAAAAATTTTCAGAAAAAAAGTCAGAATTTTTCAGAAAAACAGTCAAATTTTTTCAGAAAAAGGTCAGATTTTTTTTCAGAAAAAAGGCAAAATTTTTCAGAAAAAAAGTCACAATTTTTCAGAAAAAAAAGTCTGATTTTTTCAGAAAAAAAGTCCGATTTTTTTTTTTAATTCTGATTTTTTTTCTGAAAAAAGTCATAATTTTTCAGAAAAAGGTCAGATTTTGTTCAGAAAAAAGTCAGATTTTTTCAGAAAAAAAACAGAATTTTTCAGAAAAAGTCAAATTTTTTTAGAAAGTCTTTTTTTTCAAAAAAAAAAAAAAGTCTGATTTTTTTCAGAAAAAAAAGTCTGATTTTTTCAGAAAAACCCCCCAGAATTTTTCAGAAAAACAGTCAAATTTTTTCTGAAAAAAGTCAGATTTTGTTCAGGAAAAAAAGGTCAGATTTTTTTTTTAAAAGTCAGATTTTTTCAGAAAAAAAAGTCATAATTTTCAGAAAAAAAGTCAGATTTTTTCAGAAAAAAAATCAGAAATTTTCAGAAAAAAAAGTCAATAAAAAAAAGTCAGATTTTTTCAGAAAAAAAGTCATAATTTTCAGAAAAAAGTCAGATTTTTTTTTTAATTCTGATTTTTTTTCAGAAAAAAAAGTCATAATTTTTCAGAAAAAAGTCAGATTTTTTTCAGAAAAAAAGTCAGAATTTTAAAGAAAAAAGTAAGAGATTTTAAGAAAAAAGTCAGAATTTTGAGGGAAAAAAACAGAATTTTTAAGAAAAATCTCTGATGTGCATCAGCGACAAAGTGTGTTTGACTCAGTACCTTTCGTATCTTTGGTCTCCTGGTCCTTAAAGCGCTGGTGCAGCTTGCGTGAATGATTGTTGAGAGTTTTCACTGACTGATGGAGGATCTTGTACTTGGCCGTTACAGCTGTGTTAATACACTGCACCGTGGCATTAAGCTGATCATATGACACACGTCCTTTCATGTACCTGTGTGAAACACACCAACATCAAGCTGAAAAAGACATACAATCTAAGACCACATACAAAATAAACACATTCTTTAATAAATCCACATAAAAAATACTGACGCTGATGTTTTTCTAATAATTATGATCATGCATTGCGTCTCTGTCAGAGCCTGAAACAACTTGTTGTTTGTATATAAGCTTTGAGAGTTGCACAAATGACTCCAGAATGCGTCTTAAGAGGCCAAACATCTCGTGTTTACCTCTCCTAGACAATGAAGAGCTCATTTGCAAAAACACATAAAAGAAAAATAATGTGATTGATTGATTGATGTTGCACCAAAAACATGCATGAAAAAAACAATAAAAGATAATTACAAGTAACTCCACAATGTGAGTGCACTGTGATGAGCCAGGGCTGTTATTTTAAGATTTGTTTGTGTCTTTATGTTTTTCAGTTTTATTCTCTGATCCATCCTGAAGAAACTCTCCTCCAGCTGGAGTTTTCAGTTGAAATGACACATGAACTTCAATACTTCAACTTGAAATTTAAACCTGACCAGACCAACAACAAATTCTTGTATTTAGTCCTATAGTTAGTCCTTTAGTAAAATATGCATATGCACATTTTATCACAATCCGGTATGGAGATCATTTTTTATACCCAGTCCTAATATCAGCCATATCATAACACTTACTGAGGGATGCTCTCAAACTCTGGCATAGTGATGAAGTCCATCTCTCTGATGAAGTTCTTGTTTGTCTTCTTGATGTTTTCCGCCTGGGCTGGCTGAGCGTCTGCCGCTTCGTTCTGCTTCATCGCAGGTTCACTTCCGCTGAGCGACGACAGAAAATTAAAAAGGAGACTCGCTAATTAGTTCCCAGTTCATGTTGACTAAGTGAAGAGACAAAGATGTACCAACTACTGCTGAGTGTACTCAAACCCTGCGTGGTCTATAGAGAACATCAAAGAATAATCGTGTGTCCGTACTTTGCTGGGCCTTTCTTCCTGGGCATGTGTGCAGGTATGTTGTCCTTAAGATGTTTCACATTTTCCAAATCTTTCTGGAAGGACACCTCGAACTCCTGAAACACAAACGAGACGCGCCTCATCATTAAGTACGTTTGAACTCACCCAGAAACTGAGGACTGCTCAGCTTCTAAGCAGGTTACCTTCAGATGTTTGAGTTGCTCCCTCTGCCGGCCGACACATTTTTCAAACTCCTCCAGAAGTCTCTCCAGCGCGAACAGCTCCTGTCCAAGTTTCTTCATCTTATTTTGAGGCAGTTCTAAATGCGGGGAGACACAGTGACACAACACTTTAATAATAGCTTCTTCATAAAAGGAAACAACAGCACTAACAGTCCTGTCACATTCATACCAACGACTGACAGATCCACCATGCGCTGTAAGGACGAGATCCTGTCACTGATGTGGCCGCTGATGTCCTGCAGCTCATCCATTGTCCTGAAAGGGTTAATCACACTAATTAAACTTTATATATATATATATATATATATATATATATATATATATATATATATATATATATATAGAGAGAGAGAGAGAGAGAGAGAGAGAGAGAGAGAGAGAGAGAGAGAGAGAAAGAGATCTATATAAATAAGATATCTGACAGTATTTAAAACGTGTACAGTCTGAGTGGCATGTAAACAGATATTGTACAGTGCTGAATAACACAGCAGATGTTTATGTGACCGTTTGTCGTCATTAAACTCCTCCTGACTCTGAACATCTCTGTAGACCTCAAACAGTCTTATATATAACACATATAACTCATATTTACATTTATTCAGACCACTTACAGAGTTTTGTTGTTGCTTCTTCTTCTCTGCGCGTTTCCCGGTTCAACGCCAATTTGAAACTTGCGCATGCGCCGTCGTCGTCTTCTTCTTCTTCTTCTTCTTCTCCGGACTCATTACAGGTGTGTTGCTGCCCCCTACAGGTCATTTCTGCACCTCCCTTGGTGACGCTAAAGTTCCAGTGTGTGTCAGATTCATACAGAACCTGTTCATGAGCCCAAAACGGGAGCTTCCACAGAAGAGGAGCTTAGATCTGGAGACTGGAGGAACCCAGAAGGAACCCTGCAGGGTGCAGGTGCAGGGTTCTGCACAGGTAACAGGGTGCTGTGAGCTCTTCAAGGGAAATTATATTCTTCATTTTACAGTTAGGCAACGCAGAGAAGCCAAAATAGAAATATGAGGGTTCAGGGATGATTTGTGGAACACAACAGCGAGGTCAAGGTGTTGACTTGGCCTCAGATCTTGATCCAATCAAGATGAACAAGTCCGATCCATCGAGGATCCACCTCGCAACTTATAGGACTTAACCGATATTGCCAGATACCACAGCGGACCTTCAGAGGAGTCCATGCCTGGACGGTTCAGGATGGTCATAATGTTCTGGTTCCCTTTATATATAACTCAATGGTTTCCATTCACATTCAGAGCATGTGACATGTTTATACTAGTATTTATAGAGAGCCAATGGAGGCAAGGGAAAAGGCGGGAACCAAAAACAGTCCATGTCAACATTGTTTTTATTAGCTAAGTATTAACAAAAACTACATATATGTGATTCAGTATGATGCCCAATTAACATACAAACAACGTACAGAGAATGTTCTGATGAAGAGCACCGAGAGTCGCGTTCTAGCAAATCATGCAGATTAATGACAGCGTGCACGGTCGACGATCCAGTTACGTGACGTAGGCGTACAAAGCGTTACACAAATTATATATAAATACACAAAAACAAGAAGAGGTTAATATAAGTTTCCTGTATAAAATATAAATATTAAGTCTGCTCATTTCATACGGTTTACATCAAAAATTACACCATCAGATATGCTGCTTCCAAGCGTTTCCGTGCTACAGTGACGACCGTAATAACATTTCTACATCTCTAACTTTGTAACATGGTGGCAAAGGGGAATCCAGCTGCTGTAGATAACCGACTGGAGGACGATTGTTCCATCCAGTCGTTCCTGCTCTGTTTGCATCACTGATCCAGATCGTTGCTGTCGGGGCTGCCGGGCCGATAGTGGCGCTGGCAGAACTCCCTGATCCGACTGCAAGCCTCCAGCATCATCTCCTCCGGCACCGTCACCACAATGCGAAAGAAGTTGGGATACTCGAACGCCTAGGAGAGGACAGAGGTGTTTAGTTTATATTTGAAGCTGACCGTGCAGGCAGATGTAGAGGCTACAAAAGGCAGAGACGGCGTCTTACTGAAGCAGGGAGACAGAAGACGGACTGCTCGGTCACCAGGCACTCGGTGAAGTCCACGTCGTTCTTATAGTCTGGGAAGTGATCCATGTCGATCCCCACCTGGACATGGACGAAGGTAAAGATTAGAGAAAAGTGTCCATCGACCGATCTCTCCAGATCCTCTTTTAGTCCTACACATAATGCGATTGTACTCACCATGAGGTACATGGCTCCTGAAGGCATGACGGGGTTCAGGCCGGGGATGGTGGACAGCTCGTTGAAACAAATTTCTGAGTTGGACTGAAGAAGAAAGAGATAAACCCTCCGATCAGTCTCATGTGACATAAAACAAGTAAGAGACGTTAGAGAAGATCATCATCCTCCCGTTTACCTTGAGAAAGCTGAGTGTTTTGTTGTAAAAGCTCTGAGGTGTGTTGTTGAGGATGCTCTCCAGGGCTCCCTGGACGATGCTGCAGGCTCCCAGAATACGTTGGCTCAGTTTCACCAGACCCTGTCGAATCTTCAGAGGACATCCGGTAAATGTAACAGTGATCTGTCAGAGTTCAAAAGAACGCACAGAAGAATAACCCAAAAAGAACATACCTCAGACCCAAATAAATCATTCCTGTCATGGATGAGGATCCAGCCCATCCTCCAGCCGGGGACCAGCCAGCGTTTGGCCAAGCCGCCGCAGGAAAGGATGGGAACGTCACTGCTGAGAGACGCCATGGATGGACAGCTGCAACCCGGGAAGACCTGAAGACAGGAGCAGGAACGAAATTCCAGATGACAAAACATCACGGTTTATGCTGCCTTTGAAAAATCTGCATTAAATTACTTTTTTCAGCCACTTGGTGGCAGCAGAACAAACTGTGAACACAACATCATCACACAGTGGTGGCCCCTCTTTGTTATGTAAGCTCTTCCTCCTTCAGCTGTTACTACACTGAAATAAAACGTTACTGAAGCGGAGAAACGCCGTTACTCTGCTGATGCTCTTGGAATTATTACAATCAAACAACTTCGATAAAGTGACTTCGACTTGTCTCGGGGGAGCCGGGTATCGAACCACGACCAGAGACGTGACGGGGCAGAAAGTTTCAACCTCAAGAGAGCATATATATAAAACTAATAAGGTTTACATTAAAATGACAAAAATTAGAAATAGCTGAAATTTGTTATTAAAGGCATAAAATGACATTTAATTTACACATGAAATAATAAAATAAAATCAATAAATAAATTAAATTAAATTAATAGAATTTGATGATTCAAACTACTGACTAAATCAGATGGAAGGTTCACTTTCCACCATGAGCCTTTACTGTAAGCCTCTTTATGATTTATCCTGGCGATGAGGCAACCACTGTAAAGAATATGAGTAGAGTCAGGGGTGACCAGGGGGGCGTGAAGGACAGGCTGATCGTACAGTAACCACAGTGAGATACGCTCCACCCACAGAAAGCTGGTTCAAATTAAAACCGCACATTATGTCTGACGATGGAGGGAGCTGCCCTACGTCCTATTGGCCAGACAGTACAGTATATATGTCTCTGCATAGCATTCCAATTTTTGGACTGGGCTTGACTCCACCATCACTCCCGTCTTTGAAATGAGTATAGAGTTGGATTGCAATATTGTGGTCAGTATGCAGAAGTGCAGAGAAAATGTGAATGTAAATTAGTTTTTAATTGGAGGTCGTCGCTAGTTAAGTACAAATATATGAAGTTTGATGTTACATAATGTTTCCTGATACTAATAACTGACTTTACAGCTCGGGTCGTCTGTGCTGACGTGCTATAAAAACTTGATTTACAGCTGAGGGAGTTCTGGAGGTGAGGGACAGGGGATAACGCCCCAATGACTGTGCCTTCCTGGGGTAGTGCACTTAACAGACCCCCCCTCCACACGTCCCCAGACATGGCCCCTTGGCCTCCCTTAGCTCAAATTATACAAGAAAGGCCTCACTACCACACCCCTCCAATCCGAGCTCTCCAACCACCACAGCCCGCCCCCCTCATTCCTCCACGACCCGACATCTGCATTAATTGCAAACACATGCACGCAAGACAAGAAAGTGCAAAGTCATTCTGGTCTGCTTGCGTTTAATGTGAGATGGTCAGATGGTGGTGGTGCTGCTGCTGGTGGTTTGGAGAGGGGGGTGTGTGTGTGAGTGAGTGGATGGACCCAATAACCTCCAGAACTTTTCCACTCAAGCCTTCCATCGTCACTCAGAGCCTTCAGGAGCCGGTCTTCGTCTCTCTCTTTCTTAATAAAAGCACGAAGCTTTAAAATCTGTAACCAAGACTTAAAAACGTCCTGAAGAAACACTGACGTAGCCGAGATGATGATGCTGCTTCACCATTATCTGTGCTTAACACCTTATCATGTGGAAAACTACTGCACAAGACAATTCAACTCTTATCTTATCAGCACTTTTTTTTTATTGAGCTGCCGCCTGTGTGTGTGTGTGTGTGTACGTGTGTGTCTCTGTCTCTACATGTTTGCATGACCTTCAACTCAAGTTTGACCAGTTCAGACTTCACCAAGGCCGACAGTGATGCCAACGCTTTGGACTGAAACTGCTGACACAGCTGTTCTGGTGATGGTCAATGTTTGAATTTTCTGTTTGTTTAAAGGGTCGACTCGCCAACTGTCTCCCACTTTTCAGCCTCCGTCTCGATCATAGATGCCCCCAATGGAGATAAAATATGGTTCCCTCTATATATTACCCTCTAATACAGAAAAGTCTTGATATTAGAACCATAAAATTATCTCATGTGTTCTGCTTCCAGTTGCTACACCTCTGCTGTCACTGTGATGAATTATGCAGATGTTACGGCCAGGAGCACCTGCCAACTTCTGCTACACGACTTGTGTTTCCGTGTAATTGAACTCACCATATCGCTGTAGATTTCATCAGCCAGAATGGGAACGCAGTGTCTGGAGGCCACTGAGAGAAACGAGAACAAGATGAGGCGAAATGAGTTTACGTGATTGTCCAGATGTTTGCCTGCCAACTCGAAGCTTCTGAGGAGTTTAACTCTTTGTCCCGTTAAAAGCTGCAGCTCACCTTTGATGATCTTCTGGAGGTGTTCCTTGCTGAAGACGGAGCCACACGGGTTGGACGGGTTGGTAACGATCAGACAGGATGTCCTCTCGTCAATCAGGCTCTCCAGGTGTTGCAGGTCAACCTCCCATGACTTCTCCGGCTGTGAATGTAAGATGATTAATATCGGGATTAATATGTGCACCACTGTAGAAAATCATTTCCATCTCACAAGTCCTCTGAACAATTCTCCTTTATTCCATGAAGTGATGTTGAAACCTCTCTCTCTGCGTCTCCTGTTTTGTCTGTTTCAGACAGTTTAGCGCGCCGTTGTTTCGTTCAGCTGGCCTGTGGTCAGTTGAATATGTGAAACGCGTCTTTATTCAGGAGAGAGATGATCTCCTTTCAATTAAAATGACAACACTCATCACACTGATGCAGCAGACTGTGGTTAGCTTTCTTTGTATTGAAACGTTTGAGATCTGCTTTCAATCTGCGGCGCTGTGGAGCTCATCCTGAACCAATAACTGCAAATAGCTACACTCCTGCTGCTCTTATGACACTTTTCAAAGGTCCTGTGTGAAAGATTTAGTGACATCGAGAGGTGAGGCTGCAGATTGCAAGCAACTGTAACCAACCCTCGCCTCACCTCTTCTTTACTGGAGTGAAGGAGAAACTATGACGGCTGCAAAACTCATGAAAAATGTGAAAGTCCTACATAGTTTGTCTGTTCTGGGCTACTGTAGAAACATGGCAGACTCAGTCGAAGAACATCTATGATGTTTGTGGGTAACAAAAACATAAATAGTCTTATTTTCAGGTGAGGAGGAGAACAGGAGAGCCAAGCAAAGCCAAGCCGTTCAGTCCATGGACAAGGAAGGAGACACCATGTGAAGTGGGTTAAGGTTAGACCTGGATGCCATGTTCCAGGATGATGCAAAGACGTTCTAGGTTCCCAAGACTTTTGCATTTTGATGATAGAATAACCATTGATGCTTTTATAGCAAGATTAGATTTTATGTTGCAGTTTGAAAGGTTCATTTCTGTGTTTAGTGGTGGTGGCACCCCTTTCTTCTTACCAGCAGGTTGTAGAGTTTGACCTCGATGCCCATGGACACAGCCAGAGTCTTATATAAAGAGAAGCCTGGGCACGGGACGAGGATGTTGTCCCCTGGGTTGCACAGAACACTGATAGCCAGGTCAATGGCCTGACTGCAGCCACTGGTCAAAATCACATCCTGGAATGGGAAAGGGCGGACTTCAGTTTTTAAGAACGGAGACGTCTAAAGCATACACCATGTTTGAGAGTCAATCTAACACATACATAAAACATACTGTGATTCATATTTAAAGGTAGCAGGCATTGCACGAATGAAATATTGCATGAAGAATGAGCACCTCTGCCTCCAGTGGAGCCTCGGGGCAGCTGTAAAAGTTGGCGACCGCCTGCCGACTCTTCAGGTAACCTGCAAACGATCACCAAAACATCCCACCTTAATGCGTCTTTTAAAAGCTGACACGAAGTGACATTTCTATCCTTTATCCCGGTTTGTGTGACTCACCGACAGACGGAGCGTAGCCGTTGAATTTTTGGGAGTCTATGGCGTCTTTCATGGCCTGAAGCACGGTATTGTCTGTAGGCAGGTTTCCAAACACAGTGGGATCCCCTGAGGAACAAACACCATCCAAATGAACAAACCACCACCAAAAAAGTGAATATTTAATGAATTTAACTCTTTGTAGATGTGAACATAGAAGGAAGACTGTCCTGCTGCTTGTTGTTTATGGTTTAAGTGGTCTCACCGATGGAGAGGGCGATCATGGGTTTATCGGGGTTCGGGGTGAGCTTCATCCCATCCACGATGGCCCTGATGGGATTGAGCGTGTTTTTGGACATCTCTGACGGCTTCACCTCCCACCTCTGCCGGCGGCTCTTGGCTTTGGCCGGATACAAACTGCCATTCACGCTGACGTGGTGGATGTTGTTCCCGTGTACTCCCTTCCCGTTGGTACCGTTCAGGGTTTTGGCGTTGACGGTGGTTTTCCCGTGGACTCCATTCCCGTTCATCTGCACCACGTACGACTTGTTATCCATCCTGGAACTGAGGAGGAGGACGGACAGAAAGTTTTAGAGCAGAAATATACAGACATCTTTCCACTGATGGAAAGTACATTTACTCAATATACTGTACTCAAGCTTTATCTTGACCTTTTACTTTGCAGCAGTTCAGTGGAAAATATTATTTTTTACTCATCTTATAAAAAAAATAATTAATTATTTAAGATTACTGGCACAGAAAATACTCACAGTTAGCTCCCTGACAGCCACCTACAACTTTAGCATGTTGATCCATTACAATAACATGAGTACTAATGAGTACTTTTACTTCTGAGGTGTTGCTAATTTGAGTGCTTGATGTACTTTTAGTACTTTAAAGTAAATCCATAATGTGTTTTTTTTTTTTTTTTTTTTTTTTTTTTTAAATAGTACAGTAATGCTTCTTTAACTTCAGTAAATATTTGAATGCATTTTTTACAGTGCAGTGTTGCTACTTTTACTTTTACTTTATTTAAAATGTGTCTTTCAACAGTGTAAATAATACCGGCCTCAACTGCAACCGCAAAAAATAAAAACTGCATCATAAATGTGTTTTTTTTTTTCTTAAAAATAAAAAGGAAAATTGAAAATACGTGTTTAATAATTCTGATAAATTCTCTAAATGTTTAATTTTATTTTGAAACTCTGGACCGACAGACGAGATTCAGCGGAATCTGTCAATACATGATTTTAGAAAAAAAAGAACAACTGTCTACTCATTAACATAAATAATGACGTGCAAAAATAATATAATATAATATAATATAATATAATATAATATAATATAATATAATATAATATAAAACATCAATGAAACAGATGAAAAACGTCTTAAATATCACGTTAAATATCAGATCATTAATTTAAATGATAAAACTTTAAATATAAATGTTTGCACACTTACCTCTTTAAATATTCAACAGACAGTCTGTCCAAAAAGCTGCAGCGCAGGTTAATAACTTACATAAACTGGACAATTTGGGATGCTTTATGCAGGTTTTATAGCAGGACCGCCAAAAATGGGTGTTGAGCCCAGCCCATATTTCCATTGGTGGAGGCTGAGGGTTGTGCCATGACTCCATTCTTACATCACTAACCAGAACCAGACCACCGCAAAGCATGAACAGAGGCGGTTACCGGCTGGAGGAGAGAGCGCACGGTGAGACGTGTCACGCAGGAGTGCGTCACGCGCATCAGCATCAACGCACAAACAGCAGGCAGAGATTACCTAAATATTTAACTAGTGGGTGCAAATTTGCTTTGCTGAACATAATTACATATAGATTACATAGAGAAGCTGCAAATATTTGAAATGAAATTTCCTCAGTGTGGATCAATAAAGTCGATCTGGTCTGATGATGCCATGCTCAGCGAGTTGTCATGAACGGGGAAATTAGCCACAGAGACCAAAACTGTTTTTTGTACCAGGCTGTAAACATGTTTATTTCTGCTGTCTAACATGGGGACTTATGGAGACTGACTTCTGGAGCCAGCCTCAAGTGGACGTTTGAGGAACTGCAGCTTTTGGCACTATCACTTCACAGACACAGAGGATCAACTACAGAAGAATAAGAACCATCAGTCACAATAATAATCAAATCATTTTACATATAATATTATAAAAACATATTTAAGTCCAGAGAGAGATAAAACACTGATTATAGCTGCTTTAATGTTCTGTGTTAAACTCCATTAACATATTTTATAAAATCAGATTTTGTCTCAAATAATGTAAAAATCAAAACAGGTGGAGCGACGTCAGAAAGCCGGAACAAAACAAAAAGTTACTCATTCATGAATCGTGTGAGTGTGCGTAATAACTGGGCCAACAAAACATGTTATGATTTCCTGTGTTTCAGCAGACGTGTTTAGTCACGTTGGGTTAAATCAATATGTCACATGTAGTTAAAAAAAAACAAACAAAAAAAAAACTGTTGATGGAGTTTTCGTGCATTACGGTCATCTTTCAAACGTATCCCATTTCCTTCAGCTTGTGAGCTCGACCGGCAGGCAGTGACGGCGGGGGGGAGGAAGTCTGTCAAATATTTGTGGAAAACTACTACTTACATAAGGACCAGTCAGTAACTGCTTGATTTTATGACCCCTTTGAAAGAAATAATGCCAGTGAAGGAGGAGGGAAGTCCGACAGAGCGGCAGAGAAAACAGAGACAGCATGAAAGTCAGAAAAAAAAGTTGTACTTGGGTATAAAATGTGATAAATCAAACAAATATTTAAAAAACAACAATAGATTTACTCAGCAACATCATTTATATCAGGTGTGTGCTGCACAGAAACTTACTTTTAAAAGGGAAAATGAAATGCTTGTTTCTTTCCGAATTGAAAGGACAAAGAAGATGAAGAACAGAAGAGCTCAAAGTTTTTGTGAGAAGATGTTTAGATGCTTGTTGACCTCAATTTTCCTCCAAAAACTGCAGAGTCATTGTCTGGTGCTCCATCAAAGAGGCTGGGAGGCAACTCGGATTCATAAATCTGCTCGCTGGGGGAGTCAACATGCACCCGGCAGGAAAGAAGTCAAAGCGCTGTATCTACACAAATTGGAGACAAATTATCTCCTTTTTAATGATTGTAATTCTCATTTTATTTGCAGAAATTCTGGAGGTTTAATGAGCTGCTGTCGTCAGATCACCTGCTATCAAACGTGACAGTGAGCAAGAACCACCAACAACACCAGTGGAGCCAGAGGCCGACAGGTCGGCTCCCAGTGTGAGGATGTATAGAAACAAAGAAGTTAAGCCAATCATCCTTAAAAAATGAAGGTCAAACATAAAAAGAATATCTGGTGTTAATGTCAGAGCACACGACAATAAAAGCCGCTTCACGATGACTCCACGATGCTAAGACGCTGATGTTTACAGGGTAGTGTTTAACTGGTGAACATTTTGTTCTTAAAGTTGATGTTAGGAACAGAAAAAATGGGCCGGCGTCATGTGACTGAAGCAGATCATCTTGTGGGGTCAGTACCTATTTTAAGTGGTCCAAGGAAGGAAAAGCAGTGAACCGGTGGCCGAGGCTCATTGATTCACATGGGGAGCGAAGGTGGGCCTGTGTGGTCCGACCCAACAGACGAGCGAGCTACTCTGAGTTCAAACTGGAAAAAAAAGTCAGTGCTGGTTCTGATAGAGATGTCTATGTGTCTATAGGTTTGCGTATAGACAGGGTGTCCGTGTTCTCCATGTGAGCATCTGAACTGGACCACAGAGCGATGGAAGAAACACACAACACCAGGATGCACTATGGCAAGAAGGCAAGCCGACAATGTGATACTTTGGGCGATGTTCTGCTTAGAAGACCTCCGGTTCTGCCATTCACGTTGATGTTACTTTGACACACCCTGACATGAGCATTGTTGGAGATCTTGTAAACTCTTTGGAATGGAAACGGTATTCCTGATTTCAGGATAATGCGCCCTGCCACAGAGCAAAAAATGGTTCAGGAATAGTTTGAGGAACACAAATCCAAATCCAAATTCCCCAGATCTCCATCCAATCGAGCATCTGTAGCATGTGCTGGACAAACCCGGTCCACGGAGGCCTACCTCACAACTTCACAGATCTGCTGCTAACATCAAAACATTGCTAGAAATATTATCCAAATAAAGCAGCTTTAAAAACAAACCAGAAAACACACGTGTTACTTCATGATGGGAGGCGAGAACGTGCAACATCACATGCATCTGATGCAACATCTGATTCAAGGAAAAACATTCACAGCCAGTACAATAAATAGATCTGACCCTTCAAAAGAAAATCCACCATAGAACAGAATCATTCATTGTTTTCTGACACACGACATATTTTAATTTGTTAACCAGTATAATTAATATCCAGTAATATTAATTATAGACTGTTGGATATAACGTCTCAAAAAAATGTTCCCACAGAGCCAATCTGTTGCTTGTTTATCAGCTTTATTGTCTTAAATATTGCAAAAGTCTTCATATAAATTCAGTTTTAGGGTGGATCTTCTTTTAATAGACTTATATAATGACTCAGAATACACACACACACACACAGTGTGACACTTTGTACTCTGCCTTTTAAACAGCACCATATCGCCGTGCCAAGAGCCATGGTCATTCTGCCGCTCTGCAAACTGATGACATCTGTGTACAAACAAATTACCCGTGACACGGACGCCATGAATGAATCACAAGGAAGCACGTTAAATAAATACGAGGAAAGAACGCAGCAGCCCCTTTGAAGGGATGTCAATGCTGAAACTGCAACCGTCCACTTGAGGCTGGCTCCAGAAGTGAGTCAGTCTCCATAAGTCCCCATGTTCAAATGTCTTTTGTGTTTTAAATTATAATGCCTGACCCTGCAGGACACCCCAGGTGTAAAACACATACCTGCAGCAGACAAAGGCCATCTAGTTGTAACTCCCTTGCCTTCCTAGCAGAGAGAAATGGGGACAGGTATTGGAGTGTTGTGCCAGAACCGGAGCTGGGTGAGTGGGCAGTGTAACAGGGCTCAGCAGCCTCTGTTGGCCTTGCTTGATGTTTGGCTGTTACACATGTACAGCTGACCGTGTCGTACGTGATGCTGCAGAGCCAGGGTCCCCTGTAGTTTTGCACCCTGCACTTCAGCATCTTTCTATCACAGTAATGGACAGCATGCAACAAAATATAGGTTTGGATCAAAGACCGGCTTCGGAAAGACTTGTCAGGACATTTATAGAAGCACATCTGGTAACTGATTGATTAGTTTGCATTACAGTCCTTCCATTGAACACCAGTGTAGTGTTGCTTTACATTCTCAAAACTTCTAATTCACCCAAAAAACGTTTGGAGGCAGAAGATACGCAGTAATCCCTCATGTACAGAGCTACTGTACTTGAAGTAAAAAGATCTAGGCTACGGTCATGTGAGGTTATCTTCATCCCTCGACTGCAGGAATCTTGTTTCAACGCCAGGCTCCATTTTTCATGATCAGAGCCGCAATGTGGAGCTCATTACCCTATTTTCACAGGAGAGGGAGGAATTCATTTAAAACTACTAAACTCTGAGTGTTGTTTGGCTCGGTTGTTGGTGGAGCGGCCGCCCCATGTGCAGGGGCTCCGTCCTTGCTGCAGACGCCCAGGGTTCGAATCCAAACAAATTTTTAAAAAATTAATTTAATTTAAGCTCCTGGTCAACACCCAGAAGCTTTCTGTCCAGGATGCATCATTCAAGGTCACAGTTACTGATCAATCCTCAGGTCAACAGCCAGTAACCTGCCTGTGTCCTCATTTTACCTCATCTACAAAGGCCCCATCTACTATTCCCCCCAACATCACTGTGTAAATACACAAATGCAAACAGCGGGGGGTTACTGCAGACCTCGATGCTGACCCTTTGTGATAACAATTGACCATCATGCAGACGGTTGGTCGTGCCACTGGACATCCTGCAAGCTGAATTAAACTGGTTGGTTGACTCAGGGGACAGTGGGCGCCCCATCGGTTGTGGGTCCATGTCTGAAAATATGAAGTTGGGCATTTTAACATGGTGGCTTATGAAAACTGACTCACTTCTGGAGCCAGCCTCAAGCGGACGTTTGAGGAACTGCAGCTTTTGGCTTCCCTTCACAGTTGACAGAGATTGCTGCTTGCACTTGGTGCAAAGTTTCACTTGGTGCAAATGCCTGCATAAAGAGTCATAACATATTACGGCTCTGTTGAGAACTCCACTGGAGTATTTAATTATTCGTCATACAGAAACCAGTTACCAGTTAAAGCACATTACAGGAAATGCTTTGGCAATGACTGAGAACAGATGTGCGTCAAAGATCTTTCTACTGTGCAGCATTCACAAGATGGTTTTATCTGTGTATTTTCAATGAAAACAGTCGACTGCTGGAAGTGGAAAGTTGTTGGAAGACACTAAAATGCTCCGTAGAGAGAAAGCTTTAGTCGAGAAACACAGAGAGTGAATGAGAGTGAGTGAGCTCTGACCTCGATAAAGTCGTTTAATCAGTTAAACTCTTAGCTGCCACTTGTGAGCCCCAGCGGCTGCTACGAAAACCTGAATCTAGCAACAATAAATACACCTGTATTAAAAACAGACAGATAAAATACACAGGCCGATAGATCGGTCAATTTAGAGACTGATATTATTATAGATAAGTCGTGTTATCATGTATTTATCAGGCTCCTTGCGGCTTCATACTCTAAAAGAAGTCTTTTCTTTGTAAACCACGGTTTATAGTTCGGATCGCCAACGAGCGAGTCCTCGCTGTCGCCGCTTGATGAGTGACTGGAGTAAAGAACGTTCAGGTCAAAAGACGAGTCTCCTTCGTCGTTCTCCTTCCCGTCATCAGGCTCCACACATCTCCCGTTGCTCATTCGGTAACACTCCTGAACACTGAGCCTGGTGAGACTCACGCAGGGCTGCAGCAGCTTGGACTGCAGCAGCAAAGTCTGACTAGGTGTCGATAACCTCATGCGGGTTCTTCGGGCCGAGTTTGAGGTGAAGGAGATGATGGTGGAGTATGGCTGATCAATTTGAGGACTGATGGAGCTCTGAGGGACAACTTGTTGAGATGATTTAACAGGTAAAGCGGTTTGATTAGTAGTCCAGATTGAAGATACAGTAGAGGTAGAAACATCTCGTGTAGGAGGCTCAAAGATGTTGAGGTCATCGGGCATGGGCGAACACCTTGTCTGGAAGGTAGTTGGGGCTGTTTTGAACTTCTGAGCTGACGGGAATTCATCCAGAGCCTGTGTGTGTCTGGTGGAAGTACAACCCCGTCTGAACTTCCTTGAAAGTCTGGATAAAGGCTTTCGAGCTGGTGGCTGACAGCTGGTGGAGGCAGATTCATCCTGATCTGAGGGAGCTGTTTGCAGCTGGTGTGTTGCGTTTGGGGGTTTTGTCGGTACGGTGGTTTCTGGTTGATCAAACATGTCTTTCGGCATTGCCTGCAGTATGGCATTGTTTGTTGAGGTATGGTGGTGTGGAGAGACCTGAGGTGTGGAAGCAGAAGCTGCTGGTTTCTTACTGGTGAAGTTATTTGGAGATGCTTGATGGTACATCCCATTGATGGAGCAAATGTCTATCAGTCGCACCACAGGCGACAACAGGGCTGGCAGTGGAGTGTCTTGGGCTGAAGAGGGCTGAGGTAGTGGTTCCTGTTGTGAGGTGCTGCTTGTTAATCCAGACGATCCAGAGCTCAGGTTATCTTCAGGGTTTTCTTGTTGTTCACTTGCGTCGGGTGGATTTTGCTGACCAGATAAAGATGAAATGAGGTCAGAAGGGGTGACGTCCTGGGATGATGAAGTCATGGATGAGGACGACTGGAACAGCAGTGGAGATGAAGAAACAGTAGCCTGAAGCAGCAGCTCTTCAGGGCACTCGTCAGGACATTCCTGCAGGATGCTCTTCACCCAGCGTTGGTGTCTGGAGCAGAACTGAGGAACTGCAGTCGCCTCCTCAACACTTTCACTGCTTCTCTGACTGACTTCCTCCTTTTCTCTGTCGTCCTCCTCCATTTGTTGATGCCTCCGAACATCCGAGTCTTTGTCAGCGTCCTCTTGTC
Source organism: Nibea coibor (assembly GCA_023373845.1). Lineage (NCBI taxonomy): Eukaryota > Metazoa > Chordata > Actinopteri > Sciaenidae > Nibea > Nibea coibor. The sequence goes on from CM041721.1 coordinate 24,370,813, forward strand.
TTCTAAAAAACGCTGGCTGAAGCTCTCGAGGAGCTTCTGTTGATTTAAAGAGAGCTTTAGAAGAGCTGCTGTGCAGAACAGACTTTGGGGAAGACTCAGGAACTCTGCCCAGACTACAGGAAGCAACATCTGGAGGCACAAAAAGACGTTTAGATTAACGAATGATCATACAGGACACAGAGGCCTTATTTGATCTCAGACCAGAATCCTTTAACTGGGAAAGAGCATCGCTGTCTTTCTACACGTTCATACTAAACTGTGCCAAACCTCTTTGTGTAAAAAAAATATGAAAAATAGTTGCTGATGTGTGTGTTGGGAGGCGTTTCTTACCACAGTGTAGCAGTTTCTCCAGAGTCGTCATTACAGTCATGGGATCTTTGGTTATTACCCCCAACAGCAGCTTCTCTTCTTCAGTCACAGGACTTCCTTTCTTTAGTATCTAGTTTGTGCATCACAAAAATACAATCAGTTTCTTTATATATGAAATTGTTTTGAAAAATATATGAAATGTTATATGAAAAATGTTTTGTGACCCATGTGCAGGATGGATAGTTCCTTGAAATACAAGAGAAGCCTGAATACAGCAAGTTTTCATTTTTGATACAACTTCAAAAGTGCAGGAGCATCAAACACACCTCATCTATGCAGGTATCTCCCGGTAAGACAGTCTCCAGCTTGTGCAGATACTGAAGGAGCCGATCTTCAACTTTCTGGGCATAATGTTCACCGTACTGCACCTCCATCTGATTCTGTCCAAAGACAACAAACCCTCAATCAGAAGTTCTGAGATTTGCATGAGTTTAATTAAAGCAAAGCACATTACAGAGCCTGGCTTGTCCACAGTTTAGTGCAATCAAAAATCAATTGTGGATCAGTTTTCCAGATAAGCACGTTTTTTTCCACAGCGCCGCTCTCCCTTTGTCTGTTTGTGAACTTTAATACTCAGAGCTCCGGACGTTTCTAGGAAACTGTTTTTGCCAAATTCCACTCGAGCTCGCTCAAAACAACTTTGAACAATTTTTTACTGCCCACAGACTTTTGAGTTAAACACATCTGGCTATGGATGGCCACAAGACGACAAAATAATGCAATTTATCATATCATGTTTTTGGTGTTCTTAGACAGATCTACATTTGAACAGTATGCAGAAATGTTTCTTTGAGTGTGTAGATCTATGGTGTCCCCTGCTGGATAGAAAACGGCACACAGCTCTTAGCAGAGAGAGAAAAGAGCATGCAGGCTGCACGTGTGTAACAGCATCATCCTCTTAAAAATCAGAGTTAAGAGCTTCTTCTTGAACAAGTCTCAACAAGTTAAACTTGTGTCCTTTTTCTTGCCTCCAACTCTTATAAGACAGCACGGTGAAGTAAACTAACCGTGATATAATCTTGAAGTTTGTCCTTGTCCATAGCGAGTCTTTGTGCCAGAGCTTTGAAGTCCAGATGGTTCTTCCTCATTAAGAACATTTCACGTTGGTTCTGTGCAAGAGAAAATGTCAGTAGGGTTTTTATGTTTCAAAGTTTTTTTTAAAAAAGGAGCTGGACACATGTTGGACACTTACACAGTGGTCTTGGTACTGAGGTAGTTTACTTGGGAAGAACTGGTTGATTTTAAACACTGTGTCAATCATTCCTCTGCCCTGCTTCAGCATCCACATAATGACCTGGAAGGAGAGACGGACAGTTATTCAAACAGAGAGCGGAGGATGAACAATAAAAACACACCAACGTCACATTCACGTGATACACCGCTCGTTTCCATACCATGGTCTTGAGGCCAAACATGATCTTCATGTGTTTGATGGGAGTCACCAGTCTGGGTAAAAGTCTGTAAGTGTCTTCCAAAAAGACCATCGCTGCCTCAAAGCGCTCCATATCTCTATTCTTTACGATGGAATAAACCCGAGCTGAGGCCACGCGCAGCCTCCACAACTCTTCAAGGCTCAGAGGCTGGGAGTCCATTTCAGGCCAAGAGGAAAGGTCCGCAACTGTGAAGAGCCACAAAGTTATCAAAAAGCCTGGTCCCAAAAAGGTTGGGATAATACTACATACCCCAAACTGAGTTTGTATTAAAGCATGGTTCATAAAGATTTGAGCTCAATATTCAAGGCTCAAATATCACTGAAGTTGGAGATATTTTGCTTTTGAAACAGAGGAAGGATTCAAAGCTGCTGCAGACCTTCTGAGGGAAAAGTAAATAAACTAAATCACTAGAAAGTCAAAGTGAAAGCGGTTAGTGGTACGACCAACACTGTCTTTGGTACGGTCTTCTTTGAAGACTCAAAGGGACGAATACTACCAAGTTTGGAGTAAATGGATCAAATTTATAATCCATGAGCAGACTTTCTAAAACTGCACGCTCTTCCCTTGGTTTTACTTTTTAATATACTGTGTGGTGATTTCTGCGTAAATATGACTTGGTCTTATTCTAGAGCTTCATAATATAAATATCTGAGCTCACAGGACAGCTTGGAATTCTTGTAAAGGACCATTACAACACAAAATGGGCATTTTCACCTGCCATAAATTGATTGAAGGCCAAACGCAGTTAATGAAAGGTGATTTCTGCCTAAATATGACTTGGTCTGATTCTAGAGCTTCATAATATAAAGATCTGAGCTCACAGGACAGCTTGGAATTCTTGCAAAGGACCATTACAACACAAAATGGGCATTTTCACCTGCCATAAATTGATTGAAGGCCAAATGCAGTTAATGAAAGGTGATTTCTATCTAAATATGACTTGGTCTTATTCTAGAGCTTCATAATATAAAGATCTGAGCTCACGGGACAGCTTGGAATTCTTGTAAAGGACCATTACAACACAAAATGGGCATTTTCACCTGCCAAAAATTGATTCAAGGCATTTTCACCTGCCATAAATTGATTGAAGGCCAAATGCAGTTAATGAAAGGTGATTTCTGCCTAAATATGACTTGGTCTGATTCTAGAGCTTCATAATATAAAGATCTGAGCTCACAGGACAGCTTGGAATTCTTGCAAAGGACCATTACAACACAAAATGGGCATTTTCACCTGCCATAAATTGATTGAAGGCCAAATGCAGTTAATGAAAGGTGATTTCTATCTAAATATGACTTGGTCTTATTCTAGAGCTTCATAATATAAAGATCTGAGCTCACGGGACAGCTTGGAATTCTTGTAAAGGACCATTACAACACAAAATGGGCATTTTCACCTGCCAAAAATTGATTCAAGGCATTTTCGCTTGCCATAAATTGATTGAAGGCCAAACGCAGTTAATGAAAGGTGATTTCTGCCTAAATATGACTTGGTCTGATTCTAGAGCTTCATAATATAAAGATCTGAGCTCACAGGACAGCTTGGAATTCTTGTAAAGGACCATTACAACACAAAATGGGCATTTTCACCTGCCAAAAATTGATTCAAGGCATTGTCGCCTGCCATAAATTGATTGAAGGCCAAATGCAGTTAATGAAATGTGATTTCTGCCTAAATATGACTTGGTCTGATTCTAGAGCTTCATAATAAAAAGATCTGAGCTCACATGACAGCTTGGAATTCTTGCAAAGGACCATTACAAAACAAAATGGGCATTTTCACCTGCTGAAAATTGATTGAAGGCATTTTCGCCTGCCATAAATTGATTGAAGGCCAAATGCAGTTAATGAAAGGTGATTTCTGCGTAAATATGACTTGGTCTGATTCTAGAGCTTCATAATATAAAGATCTGAGCTCACAGGACAGCTTGGAATTCTTGTAAAAGAGCATTACAACACAAAATGGGCATTTTCACCTGCCAAAAATTGATTCAAGGCATTCTCGCCTGCCAAAAAATTGATTGAAGACCAAACGCAGTTAATGAAAGGTGATTTCTATCTAAATATGACTTGGTCTGATTCTAGAGCTTCATAATATAAAGATCTGAGCTCACAGGACAGCTTGGAATTCTTGTAAAGGACCATTACAACACAAAATGGGCATTTTCACCTGCCAAAAATTGATTCAAGGCATTTTCGCCTGCCATAAATTGATTGAAGGCCAAATGCAGTTAATGAAATGTGATTTCTGCCTAAATATGACTTGGTCTGATTCTAGAGCTTCATAATAAAAAGATCTGAGCTCACATGACAGCTTGGAATTCTTGCAAAGGACCATTACAAAACAAAATGGGCATTTTCACCTGCTGAAAATTGATTGAAGGCATTTTCGCCTGCCATAAATTGATTGAAGGCCAAATGCAGTTAATGAAAGGTGATTTCTGCGTAAATATGACTTGGTCTGATTCTAGAGCTTCATAATATAAAGATCTGAGCTCACAGGACAGCTTGGAATTCTTGTAAAAGAGCATTACAACACAAAATGGGCATTTTCACCTGCCAAAAATTGATTCAAGGCATTTTCGCTTGCCATAAATTGATTGAAGGCCAAACGCAGTTAATGAAAGGTGATTTCTGCGTGAATATGACTTGGTCTGATTCTAGAGCTTCATAATATAAATATCTGAGCTCACAGGACAGCTTGGAATTCTTGCAAAACAGCATTACAACACAAAATGGGCATTTTCGCCTGCTGAAAATGGGCATTTTCACCTGCCATGATTTGATTGAAGGCCAAATGCAGTTAATGAAAGGTGATTTCTGCATAAATATGACTTGGTCTGATTCTAGAGCTTCATAATATAAAGATCTGAGCTCACAGGACAGCTTGGAATTCTTGTAAAAGAGCATTACAACACAAAATGGGCATTTTCACCTGCCAAAAATTGATTCAAGGCATTTTCGCTTGCCATAAATTGATTGAAGGCCAAACGCAGTTAATGAAAGGTGATTTCTGCGTAAATATGACTTGGTCTGATTCTAGAGCTTCATAATATAAAGATCTGAGCTCACATGACAGCTTGGAATTCTTGTAAAAGAGCATTACAACACAAAATGGCCATTTTCACCTGCCAAAAATTGATTCAAGGCATTTTCGCTTGCCATAAATTGATTGAAGGCCAAATGCAGTTAATGAAAGGTGATTTCTGCCTAAATATGACTTGGTCTGATTCTAGAGCTTCATAATATAAAGATCTGAGCTCACATGACAGCTTGGAATTCTTGCAAAGGACCATTACAACACAAAATGGGCATTTTCACCTGCCATAAATTGATTGAAGGCCAAATGCAGTTAATGAAAGGTGATTTCTATCTAAATATGACTTGGTCTGATTCTAGAGCTTGATAATATAAAGATCTGAGCTCATAGGACAGCTTGGAATTCTTGTAAAGGACCATTACAACACAAAATGGACATTTTCACCTGCTGAAAATGGGCATTTTCACCTGCCATGATTTGATTGAAGGCCAAATGCAGTTAATGAAAGGTGATTTCTGCATAAATATGACTTGGTCTGATTCTAGAGCTTCATAATATAAATATCTGAGCTCACAGGACAGCTTGGAATTCTTGCAAAACAGCATTACAACACAAAATGGGCATTTTCGCCTGCTGAAATTGGGCATTTTCGCCTGCCATGATTTGATTGAAGGCCAAATGCAGTTAATGAAAGGTGATTTCTGCATAAATATGACTTGGTCTGATTCTAGAGCTTCATAATATAAAGATCTGAGCTCACAGGACAGCTTGGAATTCTTGTAAAAGAGCATTACAACACAAAATGGGCATTTTCACCTGCCAAAAATTGATTCAAGGCATTTTCGCTTGCCATAAATTGATTGAAGGCCAAACGCAGTTAATGAAAGGTGATTTCTGCGTAAATATGACTTGGTCTGATTCTAGAGCTTCATAATATAAAGATCTGAGCTCACATGACAGCTTGGAATTCTTGTAAAAGAGCATTACAACACAAAATGGGCATTTTCACCTGCCAAAAATTGATTGAAGGCCAAATGCAGTTAATGAAAGGTGATTTCTATCTAAATATGACTTGGTCTGATTCTAGAGCTTGATAATATAAAGATCTGAGCTCATAGGACAGCTTGGAATTCTTGTAAAGGACCATTACAACACAAAATGGACATTTTCACCTGCTGAAAATGGGCATTTTCACCTGCCATAAATTGATTGAAGGCCAAATGCAGTTAATGAAAGGTGATTTCTATCTAAATATGACTTGGTCTGATTCTAGAGCTTGATAATATAAAGATCTGAGCTCATAGGACAGCTTGGAATTCTTGTAAAGGACCATTACAACACAAAATGGACATTTTCACCTGCTGAAAATGGGCATTTTCACCTGCCATAAATTGATTGAAGGCCAAATGCAGTTAATGAAAGGTGATTTCTGCATAAATATGACTTGGTCTGATTCTAGAGCTTCATAATATAAATATCTGAGCTCACAGGACAGCTTGGAATTCTTGCAAAACAGCATTACAACACAAAATGGGCATTTTCGCCTGCTGAAATTGGGCATTTTCACCTGCCATGATTTGATTGAAGGCCAAATGCAGTTAATGAAAGGTGATTTCTGCATAAATATGACTTGGTCTGATTCTAGAGCTTCATAATATAAAGATCTGAGCTCACAGGACAGCTTGGAATTCTTGTAAAAGAGCATTACAACACAAAATGGGCATTTTCACCTGCCAAAAATTGATTCAAGGCATTTTCGCTTGCCATAAATTGATTGAAGGCCAAACGCAGTTAATGAAAGGTGATTTCTGTGTAAATATGACTTGGTCTGATTCTAGAGCTTCATAATATAAAGATCTGAGCTCACAGGACAGCTTGGGAATTCTTGTAAAAGAGCATTACAACACAAAATGGGCATTTTCACCTGCCAAAAATTGATTCAAGGCATTTTCGCTTGCCATAAATTGATTGAAGGCCAAACGCAGTTAATGAAAGGTGATTTCTGCGTGAATATGACTTGGTCTGATTCTAGAGCTTCATAATATAAATATCTGAGCTCACAGGACAGCTTGGAATTCTTGCAAAACAGCATTACAACACAAAATGGGCATTTTCGCCTGCTGAAAATGGGCATTTTCACCTGCCATGATTTGATTGAAGGCCAAATGCAGTTAATGAAAGGTGATTTCCTGCATAAATATGACTTGGTCTGATTCTAGAGCTTCATAATATAAAGATCTGAGCTCACAGGACAGCTTGGAATTCTTGTAAAAGAGCATTACAACACAAAATGGGCATTTTCACCTGCCAAAAATTGATTCAAGGCATTTTCGCTTGCCATAAATTGATTGAAGGCCAAACGCAGTTAATGAAAGGTGATTTCTGCGTAAATATGACTTGGTCTGATTCTAGAGCTTCATAATATAAAGATCTGAGCTCACATGACAGCTTGGAATTCTTGTAAAAGAGCATTACAACACAAAATGGGCATTTTCACCTGCCAAAAATTGATTGAAGGCCAAATGCAGTTAATGAAAGGTGATTTCTATCTAAATATGACTTGGTCTGATTCTAGAGCTTGATAATATAAAGATCTGAGCTCATAGGACAGCTTGGAATTCTTGTAAAGGACCATTACAACACAAAATGGACATTTTCACCTGCTGAAAATGGGCATTTTCACCTGCCATAAATTGATTGAAGGCCAAATGCAGTTAATGAAAGGTGATTTCTATCTAAATATGACTTGGTCTGATTCTAGAGCTTGATAATATAAAGATCTGAGCTCATAGGACAGCTTGGAATTCTTGTAAAGGACCATTACAACACAAAATGGACATTTTCACCTGCTGAAAATGGGCATTTTCACCTGCCATAAATTGATTGAAGGCCAAATGCAGTTAATGAAAGGTGATTTCTGCATAAATATGACTTGGTCTGATTCTAGAGCTTCATAATATAAAGATCTGAGATCACAGGACAGCTTGGAATTCTTGTAAAGGACCATTACAACACAAAATGGGCATTTTCACCTGCCAAAAATTGATTCAAGGCATTTTCGCTTGCCATAAATTGATTGAAGGCCAAACGCAGTTAATGAAAGGTGATTTCTGCGTGAATATGACTTGGTCTGATTCTAGAGCTTCATAATATAAAGATCTGAGCTCACATGACAGCTTGGAATTCTTGGCAAAGGACCATTACAACACAAAATGGGCATTTTCACCTGCCATAAATTGATTGAAGGCCAAATGCAGTTAATGAAAGGTGATTTCTATCTAAATATGACTTGGTCTGATTCTAGAGCTTCATAATATAAAGATTTGAGCTCATAGGACAGCTTGGAATTCTTGTAAAGGACCATTACAACACAAAATGGGCATTTTCACCTGCTGAAAATGGGCATTTTCACCTGCCATAAATTGATTGAAGGCCAAATGCAGTTAATGAAAGGTGATTTCTGCATAAATATGACTTGGTCTGATTCTAGAGCTTCATAATATGAAGATCTGAGATCACAGGACAGCTTGGAATTCTTGTAAAGGACCATTACAACACAAAATGGGCATTTTCACCTGCCAAAAATTGATTCAAGGCATTTTCGCTTGCCATAAATTGATTGAAGGCCAAACGCAGTTAATGAAAGGTGATTTCTGCGTGAATATGACTTGGTCTGATTCTAGAGCTTCATAATATAAAGGTCTGAGCTCACAGGACAGCTTGGAATTCTTGTAAAAGAGCATTACAACACAAAATGGGCATTTTCACCTGCCAAAAATTGATTCAAGGCATTTTCGCTTGCCATAAATTGATTGAAGGCCAAACGCAGGCAATGAAAGGTGATTTCTGCCTAAATATGACTTGGTCTGATTCTAGAGCTTCATAATATAAAGATCTGAGCTCACAGGACCGCTTGGAATTCTTGTAAAGGACCATTACAGCACAAAACGGGCATTTTCACCTGCCAAAAATTGATTCAAGGCATTTTCGCCTGCCATAAATTGATTGAAGGCCAAATGCAGGTAATGAAAGGTGATTTCTGCCTAAATATGACTTGGTCTGATTCTAGAGCTTCATAATATAAAGATCTGAGCTCACATGACAGCTTGGAATTCTTGCAAAGGACCATTACAACACAAAAATGGGCATTTTCACCTGCCATAAATTGATTGAAGGCCAAATGCAGTTAATGAAAGGTGATTTCTATCTAAATATGACTTAGTCTGATTCTAGAGCTTCATAATATAAAGATCTGAGCTCAGAGGACAGCTTGGAATTCTTGTAAAGGACCATTACAACAGAAAATGGGCATTTTCACCTGCCAAAAATTGATTCAAGGCATTTTCGCCTGCCATAAATTGATTGAAGGCCAAACGCAGTTAATGAAAGGTGATTTCTGCCTAAATATGACTTAGTCTGATTCTAGAGCTTCATAATATAAAGATCTGAGCTCATAGGACAGCTTGGAATTTTTGTAAAGGACCATTGACAACACAAAATGGGCATTTTCACCTGCTGAAAATGGGCATTTTCACCTGCCATAATTGATTGAAGGCCAAATGCAGTTAATGAAAGGTGATTTCTGCGTGAATATGACTTGGTCTGATTCTAGAGCTTCATAATATAAAGATCTGAGCTCACAGGACAGCTTGGAATTCTTGTAAAAGAGCATGACAACACAAAATGGGCATTTTCACCTGCCAAAAATTGATTCAAGGCATTTTCGCTTGCCATAAATTGATTGAAGGCCAAACGCAGTTAATGAAAGGTGATTTCTATCTAAATATGACTTGGTCTGATTCTAGAGCTTCATAATATGAAGATCTGAGATCACAGGACAGCTTGGAATTCTTGTAAAGGACCATTACAACACAAAATGGGCATTTTCACCTGCCAAAAATTGATTCAAGGCATTTTCGCTTGCCATAAATTGATTGAAGGCCAAACGCAGTTAATGAAAGGTGATTTCTGCGTGAATATGACTTGGTCTGATTCTAGAGCTTCATAATATAAAGATCTGAGCTCACATGACAGCTTGGAATTCTTGCAAAGGACATTACAACACAAAATGGGCATTTTCACCTGCCATAAATTGATTGAAGGCCAAATGCAGTTAATGAAAGGTGATTTCTATCTAAATATGACTTGGTCTGATTCTAGAGCTTCATAATATAAAGATTTGAGCTCATAGGACAGCTTGGAATCCTTGTAAAGGACCATTACAACACAAAATGGGCATTTACACCTACTGAAAATGGGCATTTTCACCTGCCATAAATTGATTGAAGGCCAAATGCAGTTAATGAAAGGTGATTCCTGCATAAATATGACTTGGTCTGATTCTAGAGCTTCATAATATGAAGATCTGAGATCACAGGACAGCTTGGAATTCTTGTAAAGGACCATTACAACACAAAATGGGCATTTTCACCTGCCAAAAAATTGATTCAAGGCATTTTCGCTTGCCATAAATTGATTGAAGGCCAAACGCAGTTAATGAAAGGTGATTTCTGCGTGAATATGACTTGGTCTGATTCTAGAGCTTCATAATATAAAGGTCTGAGCTCACAGGACAGCTTGGAATTCTTGTAAAAGAGCATTACAACACAAAATGGGCATTTTCACCTGCCAAAAATTGATTCAAGGCATTTTCGCTTGCCATAAATTGATTGAAGGCCAAACGCAGGCAATGAAAGGTGATTTCTGCCTAAATATGACTTGGTCTGATTCTAGAGCTTCATAATATAAAGATCTGAGCTCACAGGAGCCGCTTGGAATTCTTGTAAAGGACCATTACAGCACAAAATGGGCATTTTCACCTGCCAAAAATTGATTCAAGGCATTTTCGCCTGCCATAAATTGATTGAAGGCCAAATGCAGGTAATGAAAGGTGATTTCTGCCTAAATATGACTTGGTCTGATTCTAGAGCTTCATAATATAAAGATCTGAGCTCACATGACAGCTTGGAATTCTTGCAAAGGACCATTACAACACAAAATGGGCATTTTCACCTGCCATAAATTGATTGAAGGCCAAATGCAGTTAATGAAAGGTGATTTCTATCTAAATATGACTTAGTCTGATTCTAGAGCTTCATAATATAAAGGTCTGAGCTCAGAGGACAGCTTGGAATTCTTGTAAAGGACCATTACAACAGAAAATGGGCATTTTCACCTGCCAAAAATTGATTCAAGGCATTTTTGCCTGCCATAAATTGATTGAAGGCCAAACGCAGTTAATGAAAGGTGATTTCTATCTAATATGACTTAGTCTGATTCTAGAGCTTCATAATATAAAGATCTGAGCTCAGAGGACAGCTTGGAATTCTTGTAAAGGACCATTACAACACAAAATGGGCATTTTCACCTGCCAAAAATTGATTCAAGGCATTTTCGCTTGCCATAAATTGATTGAAGGCCAAATGCAGTTAATGAAAGGTGATTTCTGCCTAAATATGACTTAGTCTGATTCTAGAGCTTCATAATATAAAGATCTGAGCTCATAGGACAGCTTGGAATTCTTGTAAAGGACCATTACAACACAAAATGGGCATTTTCACCTGCTGAAAATGGGCATTTTCACCTGCCATAAATTGATTGAAGGCCAAATGCAGTTAATGAAAGGTGATTTCTGCGTGAATATGACTTGGTCTGATTCTAGAGCTTCATAATATAAAGATCTGAGCTCACAGGACAGCTTGGAATTCTTGTAAAAGAGCATGACAACACAAAATGGGCATTTTCACCTGCCAAGAAATTGATTCAAGGCATTTTTCGCTTGCCATAAATTGATTGAAGGCCAAACGCAGTTAATGAAAGGTGATTTCTATCTAAATATGACTTGGTCTGATTCTAGAGCTTCATAATATGAAGATCTGAGATCACAGGACAGCTTGGAATTCTTGTAAAGGACCATTACAACACAAAATGGGCATTTTCACCTGCCAAAAATTGATTCAAGGCATTTTCGCTTGCCATAAATTGATTGAAGGCCAAACGCAGTTAATGAAAGGTGATTTCTGCATAAATATGACTTGGTCTGATTCTAGAGCTTCATAATATGAAGATCTGAGATCACAGGACAGCTTGGAATTCTTGTAAAGGACCATTACAACACAAAATGGGCATTTTCACCTGCCAAAAATTGATTCAAGGCATTTTCGCTTGCCATAAATTGATTGAAGGCCAAACGCAGTTAATGAAAGGTGATTTCTGCGTGAATATGACTTGGTCTGATTCTAGAGCTTCATAATATAAAGGTCTGAGCTCACAGGACAGCTTGGAATTCTTGTAAAAGAGCATTACAACACAAAATGGGCATTTTCACCTGCCAAAAATTGATTCAAGGCATTTTCGCTTGCCATAAATTGATTGAAGGCCAAACGCAGTTAATGAAAGGTGATTTCTGCGTGAATATGACTTGGTCTGATTCTAGAGCTTCATAATATGAAGATCTGAGATCACAGGACAGCTTGGAATTCTTGTAAAGGACCATTACAACACAAAATGGGCATTTTCACCTGCTGAAAATGGGCATTTTCACCTGCCATAAATTGATTGAAGGCCAAATGCAGTTAATGAAAGGTGATTTCTGCGTAAATATGACTTGGTCTGATTCTAGAGCTTCATAATATAAAGATCTGAGCTCAGAGGACAGCTTGGAATTCTTGTAAAGGACCATTACCAACACAAAATGGGCATTTTCACCTGCCAAAAATTGATTCAAGGCATTTTCGCCTGCCATAAATTGATTGAAGGCCAAACGCAGTTAATGAAAGGTGATTTCTATCTAAATATGACTTAGTCTGATTCTAGAGCTTCATAATATAAAGATCTGAGCTCAGAGGACAGCTTGGAATTCTTGTAAAGGACCATTACAACACAAAATGGGCATTTTCACCTGCTGAAAATTGATTGAAGGCATTTTCACCTGCCATAAATTGATTGAAGGCCAAATGCAGTTAATGAAAGGTGATTTCTGCCTAAATATGACTTAGTCTGATTCTAGAGCTTCATAATATAAAGATCTGAGCTCACATGACAGCTTGGAATTCTTGCAAAGGACCATTACAACACAAAATGGGCATTTTCAACCTGCCATAAATTGATTGAAGGCCAAAATGCAGTTAATGAAAGGTGATTTCTATCTAAATATGACTTAGTCTGATTCTAGAGCTTCATAATATAAAGATCTGAGCTCAGAGGACAGCTTGGAATTCTTGTAAAGGACCATTACAACACAAAATGGGCATTTTCACCTGCCAAAAATTGATTCAAGGCATTTTCGCTTGCCATAAATTGATTGAAGGCCAAATGCAGTTAATGAAAGGTGATTTCTGGCTGTATATGACTTGGTCTGATTCTAGAGCATCATAATATAAAGCATCTGAGCTCACAGGACAGCTTGGAATTTTTGTAAAGGACCATTACAACACAAAGGCATTTTCACCTGCCATAAATTGATTGAAGGCCAAATGCAGTTAATGAAAGGTGATTTCTATCTAAATATGACTTGGTCTGATTCTAGAGCTTCATAATATAAAGATCTGAGCTCACAGGACAGCTTGGAATTCTTGTAAAGGACCATTACAACACAAAATGGGCATTTTCACCTGCTGAAAATGGGCATTTTCACCTGCCATAAATTGATTGAAGGCCAAATGCAGTTAATGAAAGGTGATTTCTGCGTGAATACGACTTGGTCTGATTCTACAGCTTCATAATATAAAGATCTGAGCTCACAGGACAGCTTGGAATTCTTGTAAAAGAGCATGACAACACAAAATGGGCATTTTCACCTGCCAAAAATTGATTCAAGGCATTTTCACCTGCCATAAATTGATTGAAGGCCAAATGCAGTTAATGAAAGGTGATTTCTGCGTGAATATGACTTGGTCTGATTCTAGAGCTTCATAATATAAAGATCTGAGCTCACAGGACAGCTTGGAATTCTTGTAAAAGAGCATGACAACACAAAATGGGCATTTTCACCTGCCAAAAATTGATTCAAGGCATTTTCGCTTGCCATAAATTGATTGAAGGCCAAACGCAGTTAATGAAAGGTGATTTCTGCCTAAATATGACTTGGTCTGATTCTAGAGCTTCATAATATAAAGATCTGAGCTCACAGGACAGCTTGGAATTCTTGTAAAGGACCATTACAACACAAAATGGGCATTTTCACCTGCCAAAAATTGATTCAAGGCATTTTCGCCTGCCATAAATTGATTGAAGGCCAAATGCAGTTAATGAAATGTGATTTCTGCCTAAATATGACTTGGTCTGATTCTAGAGCTTCATAATAAAAAGATCTGAGCTCACATGACAGCTTGGAATTCTTGCAAAGGACCATTACAAAACAAAATGGGCATTTTCACCTGCTGAAAATTGATTGAAGGCATTTTCACCTGCCATAAATTGATTGAAGGCCAAATGCAGTTAATGAAAGGTGATTTCTGCGTAAATATCACTTGGTCTGATTCTAGAGCTTCATAATATAAAGATCTGAGCTCACAGGACAGCTTGGAATTCTTGTAAAAGAGCATTACAACACAAAATGGGCATTTTCACCTGCCAAAAATTGATTCAAGGCATTTTCGCTTGCCATAAATTGATTGAAGGCCAAACGCAGTTAATGAAAGGTGATTTCTGCCTAAATATGACTTGGTCTGACTCTAGAGCTTCATAATATAAAGATCTGAGCTCACAGGACAGCTTGGAATTCTTGTAAAGGACCATTACAACACAAAATGGGCATTTTCACCTACTGAAAATGGGCATTTTCACCTGCCATAAATTGATTGAAGGCCAAATGCAGTTAATGAAAGGTGATTTCTGCGTAAATATGACTTGGTCTGATTCTAGAGCTTCATAATATAAAGATCTGAGCTCACATGACAGCTTGGAATTCTTGCAAAGGACCATTACAACACAAAATGGGCATTTTCACCTGCCAAAAATTGATTGAAGGCCAAATGCAGTTAATGAAAGGTGATTTCTATCTAAATATGACTTGGTCTGATTCTAGAGCTTCATAATATAAAGATTTGAGCTCATAGGACAGCTTGGAATTCTTGTAAAGGACCATTACAACACAAAATGGGCATTTTCACCTGCTGAAAATGGGCATTTTCACCTGCCATAAATTGATTGAAGGCCAAATGCAGTTAATGAAAGGTGATTTCTGCATAAATATGACTTGGTCTGATTCTAGAGCTTCATAATATGAAGATCTGAGATCACAGGACAGCTTGGAATTCTTGTAAAGGACCATTACAACACAAAATGGGCATTTTCACCTGCCAAAAATTGATTCAAGGCATTTTCGCTTGCCATAAATTGATTGAAGGCCAAACGCAGGTAATGAAAGGTGATTTCTGCCTAAATATGACTTGGTCTGATTCTAGAGCTTCATAATATAAAGATCTGAGCTCACAGGACCGCTTGGAATTCTTGTAAAGGACCATTACAGCACAAAATGGGCATTTTCACCTGCCAAAAATTGATTCAAGGCATTTTCGCCTGCCATAAATTGATTGAAGGCCAAATGCAGGTAATGAAAGGTGATTTCTGCCTAAATATGACTTAGTCTGATTCTAGAGCTTCATAATATAAAGATCTGAGCTCACATGACAGCTTGGAATTCTTGCAAAGGACCATTACAACACAAAATGGGCATTTTCACCTGCCATAAATTGATTGAAGGCCAAATGCAGTTAATGAAAGGTGATTTCTATCTAAATATGACTTAGTCTGATTCTAGAGCTTCATAATATAAAGATCTGAGCTCAGAGGACAGCTTGGAATTCTTGTAAAGGACCATTACAACAGAAAATGGGCATTTTCACCTGCCAAAAATTGATTCAAGGCATTTTCGCCTGCCATAAATTGATTGAAGGCCAAATGCAGTTAATGAAAGGTGATTTCTATCTAAATATGACTTAGTCTGATTCTAGAGCTTCATAATATAAAGATCTGAGCTCAGAGGACAGCTTGGAATTCTTGTAAAGGACCATTACAACAGAAAATGGGCATTTTCACCTGCCAAAAATTGATTCAAGGCATTTTCGCCTGCCATAAATTGATTGAAGGCCAAATGCAGTTAATGAAAGGTGATTTCTATCTAAATATGACTTGGTCTTATTCTAGAGCTTCATAATATAAAGATCTGAGCTCACGGGACAGCTTGGAATTCTTGTAAAGGACCATTACAACACAAAATGGGCATTTTCACCTGCCAAAAATTGATTCAAGGCATTTTCGCTTGCCATAAATTGATTGAAGGCCAAACGCAGTTAATGAAAGGTGATTTCTGCCTAAATATGACTTGGTCTGATTCTAGAGCTTCATAATATAAAGATCTGAGCTCACAGGACAGCTTGGAATTCTTGTAAAGGACCATTACAACACAAAATGGGCATTTTCACCTGCCAAAAATTGATTCAAGGCATTGTCGCCTGCCATAAATTGATTGAAGGCCAAATGCAGTTAATGAAATGTGATTTCTGCCTAAATATGACTTGGTCTGATTCTAGAGCTTCATAATAAAAAGATCTGAGCTCACATGACAGCTTGGAATTCTTGCAAAGGACCATTACAAAACAAAATGGGCATTTTCACCTGCTGAAAATTGATTGAAGGCATTTTCGCCTGCCATAAATTGATTGAAGGCCAAATGCAGTTAATGAAAGGTGATTTCTGCGTAAATATGACTTGGTCTGATTCTAGAGCTTCATAATATAAAGATCTGAGCTCACAGGACAGCTTGGAATTCTTGTAAAAGAGCATTACAACACAAAATGGGCATTTTCACCTGCCAAAAATTGATTCAAGGCATTCTCGCCTGCCAAAAAATTGATTGAAGACCAAACGCAGTTAATGAAAGGTGATTTCTATCTAAATATGACTTGGTCTGATTCTAGAGCTTCATAATATAAAGATCTGAGCTCACAGGACAGCTTGGAATTCTTGTAAAGGACCATTACAACACAAAATGGGCATTTTCACCTGCCAAAAATTGATTCAAGGCATTTTCGCCTGCCATAAATTGATTGAAGGCCAAATGCAGTTAATGAAATGTGATTTCTGCCTAAATATGACTTGGTCTGATTCTAGAGCTTCATAATAAAAAGATCTGAGCTCACATGACAGCTTGGAATTCTTGCAAAGGACCATTACAACACAAAATGGGCATTTTCACCTGCCAAAAATTGATTCAAGGCATTTTCGCTTGCCATAAATTGATTGAAGGCCAAATGCAGTTAATGAAAGGTGATTTCTGCCTAAATATGACTTGGTCTGACTCTAGAGCTTCATAATATAAAGATCTGAGCTCACAGGACAGCTTGGAATTCTTGTAAAGGACCATTACAACACAAAATGGGCATTTTCACCTCCTGAAAATGGGCATTTTCACCTGCCATAAATTGATTGAAGGCCAAATGCAGTTAATGAAAGGTGATTTCTGCGTAAATATGACTTGGTCTTATTCTAGAGCTTCATAATATAAAGATCTGAGCTCACAGGACAGCTTGGAATTCTTGTAAAAGAGCATTACAACACAAAATGGGCATTTTCACCTGCCAAAAATTGATTCAAGGCATTTTCACTTGCCATAAATTGATTGAAGGCCAAACGCAGTTAATGAAAGGTGATTTCTGCCTAAATATGACTTGGTCTGACTTTAGAGCTTCATAATATAAAGATCTGAGCTCACAGGACAGCTTGGAATTCTTGTAAAGGACCATTACAACACAAAATGGGCATTTTCACCTGCCAAAAATTGATTCAAGGCATTTTCGCCTGACATAAATTGATTGAAGGCCAAATGCAGTTAATGAAATGTGATTTCTGCCTAAATATGACTTGGTCTGATTCTAGAGCTTCATAATAAAAAGATCTGAGCTTACAGGACAGCTTGGAATTCTTGTAAAGGGCCATTACAACACAAAATGGGCATTTTCACCTGCCAAAAATTGATTCAAGGCATTTTCGCTTGCTATAAATTGATTGAAGGCCAAACGCAGTTAATGAAAGGTGATTTCTGCCTAAATATGACTTGGTCTGATTCTAGAGCTTCATAATATAAAGATCTGAGCTCACATGACCGCTTGGAATTCTTATAAAGGACCACTACAACACAAAATGGGCATTTTCACCTGCTGAAAATGGGCATTTTCACCTGCCATAAATTGATTGAAGGCCAAATGCAGGTAATGAAAGGTGATTTCTGCCTAAATACGACTTGGTCTGATTCTAGAGCTTCATAATATAAAGATCTGAGCTCACATGACAGCTTGGAATTCTTGCAAAGTACCATTACAACACAAAATGGGCATTTTCACCTGCTGAAAATGGGCATTTTTACCTGCCATAAATTGATTGAAGGCCAAACGCAGTTAATGAAAGGTGATTTCTGCCTAAATATGACTTGGTCTGATTCTAGAGCTTCATAATATAAAGATCTGAGCTCACATGACAGCTTGGAATTCTTATAAAGGACCACTACAACACAAAATAGGCAGTTCCACCTGGAAGGTGAGTGTGTCAGTGTGGTCACACGTTTACTCAGCAGGCTCCACAGATGTATATTTACGTATATATTTGTATTAGAGATTTATTAGAGACTTTAGCAGGAGCAGAGCCAGGTGTGGCCACAAATTAACGTGGTCATCCGTCCCGAGTTAAAAAAGAGACAGCAGTCTGTCTGTCTGCTGTAATTGTTATTTTACCAGAAAATGTATTTAAGATTTTTATTAGAGAGTAATTAGAGACTTAGCAGGAAGAGCTAACTTGCTCTCTTCCTGATTACAAACACAGGCACTGAGCTGTCTGTTGCCACAATAAGAGCATATTAATGAATTAATGACATATGTTGGAGTGCACTCTAAGCATGTGTATCAGTACATACACAGACATACAAAAACAATTCTTCAAGTTAACTAAACTCAAATAAGATTTTAAGAAACTTTTAGCACGTGATAAAAAGTTAACCAACCTGTGTGGATGTCGGTCACTTTGTGAGTCCACACATGCTCAATGATCCACAGCGGTAACTTTGGGAAGCTTTGTAAACACCGACGGAGCTGCAGCTCGTCTCCCTCCATCAGGCGCTCGTTGCTCGGGTTACTGCAGGCCGAAAGCACCGGGCATCAGCCCGCCGGAGCTCTTTAAACTCCCGGGCATGAATGAGGACGATTATCACCCACCTACCCGCCCGGCTCAGCCGGACATGTACCGGCAAGTTCACGGAGTGTTGAACAGCCCGGGATTGTTTACAAACCGTTTGAACGCCTCGGAAACTTCCATGTCAAACTAATGGCTTGCCTTCAAAATAAAAGCTTTTAACGAAACCATACCATGAGATAACCATAAACTGCCGCATGTAGGCTTTTATTGTGAAAATCACCGTGCCGCCTGACGTTGTTGACCCCGGAAGTAGTCTGTCCGCGCTGTCTTACCTTCTGTTTTCACCTTCTTTGGTCCTTTTCCGTTAGTATGGAGTTTTACACTTTACCGTAAGGTAACTGACACATCTTTAAATGTAAGTGATACACTTAATTACCATAATTAGTCACGTATTTTAAATATAAAGGCGCCTACACGCCACCGACCTATTTGTATCTTGCTGTGGTAGCTATTGCATGTGCGCGCATGTTTTGCATCACCTGCCCGGCCCGTTGGCGGGCGGTGTTTGACATACTGCTGAGCTGGAAGGGCTACTCAAATTAAACACATATTTTTATGTTAAACAACAACGATACATCTGATGAAAAATGACTTCAATATACTGATGAAGTTTCCAATTAAAATGTTTAACAGTGCTTCAGTGACTGTTGCGGACACGGAGAGTCTAACAGCAGCTACTCGTGGCTGTTAACAGTAGTGATGGGAAGTTCAGTTCTTTTTAGGGAGTCGGATTATTTGACTCACCAAGAAAAGTCGGCTTTTTCGGCTCTCAAATGGCTCTTCATGTTACCGCTTACCATACTTACATTAACTAAATGTCCTCTTGTATGATTTTCTTACAGCACAGCGCCCCCTACGTGTGTCACATCACGCCAACTGCAGCTCCACCATGATTGCAAAATCATGCACGTCCCTGCTCCAACTCTCCAGGATGGGGTTCAGGTTTTGTGCCCGTGCGCCCCGCCTTTGCAGTGCCAGGGTCTTAACTTCTTCCATTCGTCCCCCTCATATCTCACCCCTCTGGCCTGTACCCGGGGGTCACTCTTACTCCACCCAAGTCAAGGTGCGCTCCTATCTTCAGTACATGAAACAGAAAATCAAACCCCCTCCCAGTCCTCCGTACTGTCATGTATGCCAGGTGGGGGACCCGGTGCTGCGTTCACAGGCAGCCGCTGTTGACCCTGCAGCTATAACAGGCCCTGAGGTCCAAAAAGTCATCAACAATATGGTGAAAGTGATGCGGAAATTTGAGTGTGTGGGAATAAGCGCGCCTCAGGTCGGGGTGCCGCTCCGTATCCTGGCTCTGGAATATCCCCAGAAGATGGTGGAAGAGTGTTTCCCTGCAGCGAGAGAGGCCCGCGGTCTTTCCGTCCAGCCTTTGAGGATCTTTGTGAACCCGCAGCTGAGAGTCCTCGATGGACGGACTGTGCTTTTCCAAGAGGCCTGCGAGAGTATCGCGGGATTCTCTGCCACAGTTCCACGTTACCTGTCTGTGGAAGTGTCAGGTAAGCAGGATTACGTTATCATTAGAACAGTGCCTTTCAAATGGCGGGGTCAAACTACACAATATTAGTCATACACTTTTTCTGGGTAGTATCCAAGGCTACACACTGCTTCCAGCCAAATCTCACTGGGAAGGAGGCGCTAGCGACTGAGTTTGCTAATGAATTTCTGTATATTTTTCTCGCCCCGTCACTCCACAGGTCTGAACGAGAAGGGCGAAGCAGTCACGTGGCAGGCCAGCGGCTGGGCAGCTCGTATCCTCCAGCACGAGATGGACCACCTGGACGGGGTCCTTTATATCGACCGCATGGACAGCAAGACCTTCATCAACATCAAATGGCCGACTTACAACGAATAAAAGATTGTCGGGATGGGCCGATCGTTCTCTGATCAACCTGCCTCATGCTGCTGAAGGTTTTTACATTTGCTTTGGACACGTAAAAATCTTTTGGAGTTTGATGTCTGAATCTGAATTTGTGATCGGTAATAACCCCAAATACAGGTGATACAAGCAAAGTGGATCACCGGCTCTGCTTTGGAAAGGTGTTACCACTTTTTGTTCAACTCCTGTAAAAACATTTAAACATAAAACATCTTGAAAATTGTCACCAGTTTGCCACCACTCGAGACATGTCTGGGACTTGAGCAGACATGACCGGCTCGCCCCCTTCGTTTGCACTGTGGGTTCATGTTTCTACATGTCAAGCTCTTGAACACATCACATGTCCCATGACCAATATTTGTTTGTGTTATTAAAATGTGAATCATAATTTTGGATTTTTGTGTCATTTGTTTGCAGTTTTGTCAGGTAAGATAAGTTCCGTGTTCAGTGGATGGTTTGACCTCAGTACTACCAACTGAAACCTCCAAATTTAAAGTTTTATTCAAGATTTTGCCAACTAAACTCATAAAACCATTTGAGATCATCCACTACAGTTCTTTGTTGTGGGTAATAGCTTGCCTTGTTTTACCTAATAGGTTTCACAGTAAAAGTCCAGTTTATATCACACTAAATAAATGAATTCATCTATGGTCTCAGTAATGTAAACATGTTTATTTCTGCTGTGAAGTTGGACATTTTAACATGGGGTCTTATGGAGACTGACTCACTTCTGGAGCCAGCCTCAAGTGGACGTTTGAGGAACTGCAGTTTTTGGCACTTTTCCTGTGTTGGCTCCACTTGATAGCCACAGACGCTGATGCTTGGTTTTAAACTGTTGGTTGGACAAAAACAAACATTTTAAAACATATCAAATTAGCGTCTGAGAAATTGTAATGCCCATCGTTACAATGTTTTGACATTTGATTCATATACTCAATACCAGGAATCAGCAAATACATAAGGAGAACGCCAAACACTCAAAAACAAAGACAAGTTTAGACATTGGCCTTTTTGTTTACTCCAGTCTGTGTGCAGACAACAAATACAGATGGAAACAGACATCTTTGTGCTTCACGTTAAAACGACATTTAAGTGACAAACGAGCACAAATATAATCACGACTTCAAGTCTGAACAGTACACAATATTTTTAAAATGCTGTTAATGGTGAACATGGCCACGTACGTAATGCTTCGTCTTAGAAATACGAGCAGAATAGTAAAAACTTGAAGCACTGCGTGAAGGCAACATTTGAATTTCTCGTTCATATTTTTCAAAAATGTCAATTCTGTTTCCGATGCGCAGATTATTTAAGGCACTGTCACTTTGCTCGTTGTGCCTCATTAGTGCAATATTTTCCCTACACCGCAAATCACACAGAGGACCCCTGGTCAAAAGTTTTCCCACAGATGCACATGACAGGACTTCTATACCAACAATGCCTACAATACTCGTTTCCACAATATCTGCAGAGAACCAGAGGGTTTCTGGAGCACTTCATCCCGCACGAGCACACGCCCAGTGGCTTGATGTCGTGGTGGCTTTGGCAGAACTCGATCTCTCTGCAGGACCCGGAGTGGAAGACGCCGCAGCTGAGACACGCGACCTGAGGGTCCAGCTGGGTGAGGTCGCAGCACTCATGGTAGGTGATCGGATGATGAAGAGATGGACTTATTGACTTGGGGTCCTCGTCGTGCAGAACTAAGGAGGACATTGCCGCACTGCTGCTGGTGAGAGTCGGCGATGTGTTCGCGTCGCTCGGTCTGAGGCTTCCAACCTCTGCTCGCATTTCTTCTGTCGTACTGTCACAGGACACCACACAGTGGTTATCCTTGTAGCAACGGTTGACCAAGGCACAGGTGATATTGTGCAAAATGTTGCAATCAGTGCAGAGTTTAAGACTAACGTGAGGAGACTGGAGACATCCACACATATGATAAGTGGTGGCCTGGAGCCCCGGTGCTTCTTCCTGCAGACTGAGCGACTGAGAGTCCCCCTTGTCGAACGTGGACTCTTCACAGGCGGACCTGCCTGAGGAGCGTCTGGTGGCCTCCGACTCCAGAGGCGACGTCTTGGTCAGCTGGTACTTGAATGTCGAGACACAGACGTCCTCTCTGGTGGTCGAGGAGGACAACGAAGTCACTCCGTTGCTGTGTGCTTTGGCAGCTTGGGGTGACGGAGTCCCCCAGGTTAAAGAACGAGGACCTTCATCATCATTGACGACCACCACCTTCTGCCCACCATTAACCTGGTCGTCTGTGTACAGGTCTTCCTCTACGTCTCCATCAAACGGTTTCATCAGTGGCTTGTGGACTTCTAAAGCCTTCTTGGTGTTGTCCAGGGCGACCTGTTGAGATGAGCAGGCAGTGAGTTTATTAACCGTTCTTGGTGATGCTTTATTTGGTACTGACTGAAACGCGTCTCCTGGACGTCATACCTGCAGGCTGCTTCCTCTCTGCCTTTCCCTCACCACGCTCAGCTCCCACTGCGCCTCACCAGCGTGCTTCCCCAGAGCCGTCAGCAGGAGGTGACACTCGCAGCGAGCCAGGAAGAAGGCACACGACAGGCGCAGGAGGTCGCCCGCAGAGGCCGAAGGGCCGGCTCTGGTCGACTGGAGGCGAAGCTGCTCTTGCCGAGACGAGCCGGGCTGGTACCCCAGCAGGCCGAAAAGTTTCTCAATCTGCGGCATCGACAGCACCGGTTTGATGTAGTGGGTGAACATACCGGAGTACATCTGTGACAAGAGAAGAAGCAGTAAAACAAGTGAGCGTTTAACCAACATGAGAGAATACAAAATACAGAAATTCAACAACTTTGCCAGACAACCTTGACAACTTTGTACTCCTCCCTCCAGGGACCGAGGTAAAGGTTCAAGGCCGCTTGCTCGACAACCTCAAAAGCTTTGGCCAGGCCTTGAAGCCCTCCTCTGGCTTTGACTCGTCCAGCGCCGGCTGCTGCAGCTTTGAGCGACTCCTCCATCACCCTCAGCGGATCCAGACCCAGGCAGTGCGTCTCCTGAGCGTCTCCGTCCACCAGCAGCTCCTCCACGTTCTTCCACAGCTCCTCATCTCGACACACCAGGCTGGAGCCTCGTCCCACGATCTGCTGCTCCAAACTGTGATTGTAGGCGGTCACTAGATCTGTGGCTCTCTGCCTGGAGAGGCTCATCTCTTTCATTCAGCTGAGAGGGGGACAAACGGGACACGAAATGAAGGACGGAGAATGAGATTCATGAAAAGAGAGAGATAAGAGCTTGTACCAGGCTGTAAACACGCTGTGTGTTTAACATGGGGACCTATGGAGACCGACTCACTTCTGCAGCCGGCCTCAAGCGGACGATTTGACCGGTACGTGAGTAATATTTTGACCGCTTAACAGCAACTGCAGGTCGAACGCAACTCACCTAAAACTACACTGAGCTCACACAATCTGAGGACTGACTGCGACCCTGAGTATTTGATCAGCTGTGATTTGTTTTGAGTGTAAACAAGCTTTATTTTTATAACCGAAAGTGAAACTTGTGACACCCTGCCCAAAGTAAAACATGCGGTCATACTGAAACTCACTAACAAACACTGAAATGTTGAGATTATAACCTGAAGTCAGTCAGAAATGAACCAGACAGAGAAAACAATCTGATGATAGCATTAGCTGCTTTAGCTTGGTTACCTGTTACTGCTGGGGTCTCTCTCTCTCTCTCTCTCTCTCTTTTTAACTTTAAACCTAAAAAATATCATCCATATCAGCAGGTTATAAACTCTGTTGTTATTTTTTAAACTAAACGAGGAGTTGTCATTAAAAAACAGCTTTAAAAACTCACACAAATGTCACGTTAACGGTCAAACCGCCAACCGGAGGAACACCAACTTTCAGGCCGTCAGTGGTGGATGTGTGCGGGGGGGGGGGGGGGAGCCCCAGGAAGTGACACCAGAAATCACCAACAAGTTAAAAACAGGAAGATTTGAGTCGTTTGAGCATATGCCGATTTAAAGAGGGACTCTTGGTGGTTTATAAAATGTCGCTTGCGTCGTTTAAAGTGTCCCGATGTTTAAGAGATCGCCGAGTTAGTCTTAAATTAGCAGATTTATGAATGGCGTTTCGTCTCGTCCGAGCTAACGGCTAGCGTTAGCTCGGAAGTTTGACCCTAAAAAAGAGTTTTGGCTGACAAACACTCACCTGTGCCCGTCACTTATTATTCAGACGCTGATCGACTGATCGTGTAAAACATCTCCGACCGCACAGCCGCCTCCGATCGCCCCCGACAGCCGCCGACAGACGCCCGATTGTCCGGGTTAAAGTAAACATTATCACGTGGCACGGGGTTTCCCAGCTGAGGAGAGGGGTGCGCCTGGTTAGGCGTATCAGGGCGCGCCGCGGGAGAGGAGTCCTGCGGCGGACAGATTAACTTTGAACGTTAAATGTTGCATCAAACCTGCATTAAAGGAGAGATAAAACACCGGGGACTGACGTAAAACTAGAAACGGTGCTGTAACGACCTGTTTGGGTGAGTGGAGGTCTGATTCACAGCCACTAGATGGCGGCGTTTAACCCTTAAGGGTCGCCCCGCTTTCACAGCCTCTATTAGCAGGTTGCGTTGTTTTAATCACGCACACAATCCCGGGGGGTGACCCTCGTTTATATACCTGCAAGGCGTGGCTTTGGTGACACCGGCGGAAGGGCGGGCCCCCGAGTTCACTTTAAAGCATCCCGTGTCGGCTAAGATGCGGTGCACAAGCGCGCAGCTTCCAACTCCATCCCATCCTCCTTCATCCATCAGCAGCAACCCAGCATGTCAAACTCGGACAGGGTCGTGTTAGCCCTCGGAGGAGCGGGGACAGTGGGCTCTGGGATAGTTAAAGCTCTGCTGGACAAAGGTAAGCTGCAGGAAGCCACGAGCAAACTTCAGCCAAGAGGAGATATGTGCGTAAAAATGGTTTTACGCACAGGTTTCTGGTGCGCACTTGGACATCTATGAACTACAGAGTAGACATTTTATGAGTATTTTATGTCTATTCTAGTGTTTCATGAGTATTTAATGTTTATTAATCGGAGATGATGGCGCGTCTGCGTGCGTAATACGTTTCTACATTTACGCGTTTATGCAGACAGATCCAATAATCTGCACGTTTGGATCCCGCCAGAAAACAGTTCAGCTGTTCACAACATTAATGCAGCATGAAATCAAAATAGTTTGATGAAGATATTCTGAGGTTTATCTGACTCTTTAGTTCAGATACGGAAGAAAAAAACTGTTATGCAGCCATAAAATTAAACCTTCGGCAGATACAAAATATATATGGGATGTTTAAAATAAAGTAAACATGATTTGTATCTTAAAAACTCACTTAAAAGGAACAACAATATCAAAAAATATCCAAAAGTCACATTTTATTTGCTTATTTTCTGTTTCTGGTTTTAGCATGTTGGGCTGCATGTTTGCATTAAAGGTGCTCTATGAATACATAAAGTTAAATTTGAAAGTAATATTATGAAGCGAGTCTAGACCTGCTCTGTATGAAAGTGTCCTGGAGTAACCTCTGTTATGATTTGGATAAAAGATGGAATATCTTATTAGACAGCAAAAAATTGACTGTTTATTGTAACTCATAATTGAGCTCTGAATAAACCAGTGAAGAAGAAAGAGCAGGACTCTGTGCTGCATTTCATCGCATGTGTAGCTTTGAAAATAAAGTTACCATCTGCTGCTCGGTCACACTCATCCGTCTGATGACCTTGATAAACAGATTAGGACATCAGTGTGTCTGCGAGTGAATGTTCATTTTCATGTGAGAGGGATTAGACTGACTGTATCCGTGTTAAAGGTGCCTGTTTGTTTGTGGATTAATGTTGTATCTGATGTTTGTGTGTGAAGGTTTTAAAGTCGCAGTGATCTCCCGGGACAACAGCCGGCTGGAGAGACTCAAAGCATTCGTCTCCCCCAACACGAAGGATAACCTCACCACTATAGTGGGGAATGTGGGTAAGTCGGGTTTAGCTTGCATCAAACTCTCCATGGTAAACGCTAAAATGTGACTGTTTTTACTGCATACAGTAAAAAACACACACATTTAATGGTAAAATCTTCATTTACACACAGTTTTAAGAGGTTTTATATAGAATAAAGTAGCATTTTAAATGATAGGCTATGAATTGTACAGTAAAACAACATCATTTAATGGCAAAACCTCTCTTTTATACAGCATAAATATGGTGGTTTGCATGTTATTTATGGCACAACAGAGAAAATCTTGTATTTATATGGTAAAATATGGAATAAAGTGCTAAACTTTACCATAAAATCAACAGTACTAATTTCCTTTACCGTAATATTAGAAATGATTGTACCGTATATGTTTTTATCATAAAAACAACTGAGTCTGAGACTTTATGGAGGCTGGATGCATTGAAAAGAATCTGTAGCAGCCTCTAGAGGCTGTGAAGTTCATTACACTGATAAACATTTGAGGGATTCAACTGCCCCAAAACAGAAAAAGATGATTTCACTGTTGTTCACCGAGTCTCACAAGGAGTAAAGTAATGCTGACGTGCTCACAGTGATAGGTGATATTCAGACATTTCTCATTGTGTCATTTTGAAGTCGAATGGTGGGTGATGGTTGTACTTGAAGATATTTTCTAATAATTTCTCAGGTGGTACATGATGTAAAAGGTTTGAGAATCACTGCAGCAGTTCATTCAGTTTTGCAGGTGTGAAGGTGCAAAGTGTGAAGTCATGAGATCAACAATGTTAGGGTTCTTTGTCTATAGCCCCATGAAGGTGAACTGACACCTAAAGCCAGCCAGGTCCCCACAGACTGAGGATGCTGTCAGGTGGATCTCAGAGTCTTTCCTGCCCTGAATTCGTCTCTCTGTTCCAGGGTCAGAGGAGGGAGCAGAGGAGGCAAAGCAGGCCTTGCTGAAGGAGGTGGGGAAGGTGACAGACATCGTCTCCTCTCTGGGCTTCAGCTGGTGGCAGGGGGGACCCCCGCACACCCAGTCTCTCAAAGACCTGAACTGGGTGAGCACACACATTAAATTCGATTAAATATCTTGAGACTTTTCCGTTACAAGAATGAAATTCAGATTTTTGTCTGATTATTTCATCTCCTGTCAACTCTCCAGGTAACTGAGACTTTACTCTTCAGCACATTTGTGTCATGGAAGGCCTTCTTCCCCTTGGTGAGGGACGACTCCAGCCGTACCTACACCTTCATAACAGGTGACTCCTTCAAGCCTTTTATTTCTACTGATTGCACAGCCTCTGTCAGATGTACGTAACATGTTGTCTGTCTTTCAGCCTCTTATTTCACCAAGCTCTCACCAGCGACTAAAAGTCAGTCCCAGATTTACTCTTGTCTCTTTATTCTTGTCTTGTCATTTGCCGAGGCTGATGAGTCTGGTTACATTGCCGGCTTGCACAGCTCCTGTTCTGGCACTACACTAGCTCTGCCCCTGATCAGCATTCCCGCGATCTTAGCCCTTAAAACCTCCTCTTCCTGGTGGTTAAAACATAACATACATAACTTTAAACCTTAATATAATTTAGTACAGGTGAGTTTTATGGAAATTCACCCTCAGTACAGTTGTCATGAACAGGCAAATTAGCTACAGAGACGTGAACGTTCGAGATGCTGCAGTTTTTGACACTTTTTTTGACAGCCACGGAGGATGTCGCTTGGTGTTTCTGTAGCTCTATAAACTCTGCCGCTCTGTTCCTCAGGAGGAGCAGGTGAGAAGTTGCTGATGCCTGGTACCGGCTTCCTGACAATAGGAGCTGCCAGCACTCTGGCCTTCTGCCAGGTGCTTCGAGAGGAGTACCCCGAGGTGCCGTGCAAACTCAACCAGGTAAGACTTCAGTGAACAAAGCACCAAAGCTGATATAGGATTTCTACCTGATCTCATAGCCTCAGATTGTTCAGCTCAGCAGGAGGTTATAAAAGAGATCCTTCGTGTTATAACAAGATCCTTTCCTGATTGTTCTTTTTCTGCTGACCTTCTCCTCTTCAATCTAGGGCTTAGCTGTAGATCCACAAAAGTCCAGTTGCCCCTGATTTAACTCTTCTCAAAGAAAGATAGAGGATAGTTGGTCATCTCTCTCTTTTAATCCATGTCTTCCTTTATTGATTGGCCCTGGCAGGTGAAGATCAACACAGGTGTAGCTGCTCCTGAGCGCATGGCGCCTGGCTTCCTGAACCACCTGGACCTGGGCGAGGCTGTTGCCACCATTGTGGAGAGACGGAACACCTCTCACACCGTCTTCACCATCAACGGCCCTGCAGACTTAAAAACTGTCATTCTGGAGAAGAACATTTAGACGTTGGAAACCCTTCCTCCAGTTCTACCTTGTTGTCACAGGGACACATCTAGACTTCCTCTGCTACGACTCTTACTGAACACTCCAGAAACACATTTACAATGTCTTTAGTTCGTTTGTTTTCTTCTCCCACAACTCTAAACCCCATCCATGCACAACTTTATGTGAACTGGCTGTTGTTTAAACTAATAGTGTATATTCTGCCGCCTGTTCTCAGATTGCTAGCTACTGTTTTCTTTGCATGTGCTATTGTGTGATATGTCTATAAAAACACGGGATTAGTAACTATCACCTTTTTATTGTTGCCCGCTTCTGTACAAATATTGTCCCACAGTTTTGGTCTGTCTTCTACATCATTGGAAGACATGATTCCCACTATAACCCAGAGATTTGTACATGGATCTGCCTCAAGCTTTGCGTAATGTGCAAAATGGGTAAACAGCAAGGCAGAAAGACGACGTTTAGGACTGAGATATTTGGGATGTAGGTGGAAAGGAATTTATATGCTGAGGATTTTTGAGTCCTGAGATGTTGCAGACTTGAAATTGAGACATTCTAGACTTGAGATGTTAAGGACCTGACATGTTAGGAGACGCTTATAACATTCTGTGTTGGGGATACTGAAATGTTACGCAAATGATGTGCCACAGCTAGCTAGCTTTGATCCTCATCCGAATGGCAAGACTTGAAGAGCATAGCCTCCACTGGCTGCTTTCAAAATCTCTCTACAAGTTTTTGCTTAAGCAATCACTGTGTACACATTTACGGTCCTTCTGTGGAGACACTGGGGTGTTGCGTTTGGTAAAAACGTGACATAAAAGACCTTCAGAGAAAAGTTCAAATCCTGCATTCATTTCAGATAATCTGACAAGCACTTTGTTGACGCATACCGGTCTGAGTATGCTTGAAATTAAGAAATTTAAGGAGGGTACAGATAGAAGCACTTTGTTTGAGGCATACTGACCCCTTACAGATGGAGGCCATGGCTCTGAATCATAAGAATCATTGACATGGTGTGATTAGGAAAAAGTCTGAACCTGACTGATTATGGATACGGAGGTTATACCGCATGGTTTGGTCCATTTTGATTAAAAGCTGAAGCTTAAATATGCAGCATTTCGCTTTAAATAAACAAGATATGTTTTACATTATGGATCCTGTGTGTTCATTGATCTCAGTTCAAACTTTACTTTACAGGAAATACCCAAGTATTTACTGCAGTGTTTGTCTTTTTAGCAATGTCAAGGACAAGGTTAATCGCCTCTCAGGGCGTTGACCTTTGGGGTTGGGCGGGTTTGACACATCCCCCTAGCGTGACTATCTGTCCCGTTCACAAGCATCAGCACCGACCCCCTACAAGCCCCTTTATGTGCAACCCGTTATTTAGGGCGGCATGTCCCTTAGATAAACTGAACATAAATTTGGAGGCCACAGCAGACTCCACGATTAGAGGGGGGCATTGTTGTTGTGTATCCTGTCTTGTTAACCTCAATGGTTCCACAATTAATTTGTCATGGCCTATAAAGATGCTCATACTAAAGACCTGGACTACATTTGGTCCCTTGGGACAATGATAGCTGGGATTGGATAAGAAAGCAGAGTGGGGAAAGCGAGAGTAGTAGTGCGGGGTGGGGGGTGGTCATAGTTTTTAGCTTTGAACTTGTCGGCTGACAGCTCAATTAGGCCAAATTATAATTAAACCACAAGGGAGAGCCCATCGGGCCCCGCTTTCTCTTCCTCTTCCCTCTCCTCTTCTTTCTCCCTCCCTTTCTCTGCGCCTGAAAAGGACAGAAACGGTCAAACACACCCAAACAAACAGCCATGTTCACCCACGACGATGACTCATCTCATTCTAATAGGAAAAGAAAACTGGCTTTTGTTTAAGGGGCCACGGTTTCTAAATGACTCGCAACAGAACGAGCATCCGTCAGAGCAGAAATGAGGGTGGACAGATTCAATGCAATGGAAGAAGGATGAATGAAACATGGGAGTTTATGTAGGAACCTTCTACACCACCATGTACAACTCTTCACTATCTCAGGTATTACGCAAACTTTGGGTATCACTCAACAACTCCTGGATGGATTGCCATGAAATTTGGTATCAGACATCCACGGTGCCCAGAAGATAAATCACTCCGACTGTGGTGATCCTCTGATTAGCGTACAACCTCACAGAGCCACTAGCAGGTGGACTCTTAAAGGACCAGTTTTAGCAGCATCCAGTGGTGAAGTTGCAGATTGTAACCAACTCTCCTCACGCTACCATTCCAAGTGTCTAGGAGAAAATCTCCAATCCAATCTTTGGTTTGTCCGTTTAGAGCATGCTGTAGAAACATGGCAGACTCTGTGGAAGAGGAAAGCCTGGCGAGAGCTGCTCATTGCAAGTCTGGTTAGTTATGTTTAGTTAGCTCTACCAGGTAGACTACCAGCAGCTCTATTTCTGCTACACCCACCACAGCTAACAGAATTTGGGGGTGTAGTTACACTTTAAATCTTTTACACCGGACCTTTAAATCTTGTTTAAACTAGAAGTGACGTAAGTGATTATAAGATTTAGTCTACCGTTGTAGGACCAAATAAAAAAACGCTCACAGCTTGGTGGTGAACCGAACAGGAACCTGCAATCCACTTTGGATGAATCCCATATTTCAGCACAGGGAAAGTGGTGAGATTAGGGTAATTGCACAGACAAACTCTGGATCAGAGTGGATCATTTTTAGCCCACTTGGCCCAAATGATGAAGACATCTGTTGGTGGTTTTAGTCCTGCCCTGTTACCTGATGAGAGCGCTGATGGGAGGATGAGGGAGGAAGAGCAGCTCAGTTCAGAGGTGGATGTCAAGTCTCTCCTCTGCTTTTGATTAAAAACTGGAGTGGCTGAGACGAGAGGGGATTAAAAAGTTTAAACCAGATGGAAAACACAAGCCATGACTTGGCACTATGGTGCTCTGCATTTCGTGAGAGAGCGGCGAGACCTCACCAAAGCAGCGTCGAAGCGTTTGGTTTGAGAAAAAAGCCACACGGGCTGACTGACAGTTTAGTTCGAGAGGCAGGGCAGCTACGAAGACAGGAGATTGTGTGTGGTCCCCCGTGAAATATCATCTTTCTCTAGTCAGTGCATTGTGGAAAAGAAGGACATCTATTTAATAACAGCTGCCTGCACTGCTTGATGCTTTCAACATGATTGATATAGGCTTACACACTCCAGAGGCTTGTGTCATATCAGCGGCCAGGTTTGAGGTCACGGAACCAGAGTCAGAACTCCTCGAGTCACGCTATTTCCGCCAGGGTGTGACCCACCACGCTAAACGGGACACACAGTCGCTCAGTCACTCACGCTGCAGTAAAACACACTCGTAAACACAGACGTGTGCCAGCACGTCACACAGGGTAACTCAATTACAAACTAATTGGTTCAGAATGTGGGTTTGTCAAGTGCCAGAGTGTGACAACAGAGGAGAGTTTTTACCATGGCTGACATGTTTTCTAAAACTTTTTGGGTGATAACATGGAGTCACGTCAGCATAACAGTTAGTTCAGATCAGATTGTGACAAAGATGAACTGCAAGTAGTCATTAACAGCACTAATGACTGACAACCTTAGTTACCTAAACCAAACTGGCTGAACTAGATGACCTTAAATGTGGGTCCATCTATACCAAAAGTACTGAAAGTAAGGTCTGGACTCGGTGGCATCTTGTACTGGTTGAGCTTAATCTTGAAGCAGAAGGCGATGACCTCGCTGACCTCAAACGGACCCAGTGGACCCCGTCGGTTCAGTTGGTATGGGGGCGCCAAGGTAAGTGAGCCAGAAAGGGACAAAAAGAACAGAGAGAGACAGAAAAAGAACAGGCATGCTGGGTGGTGTTTTGGCTTCTGGTCGTGTTCTGACTGATTCAGAGTGGCATGTTGTTTTTTCTGCTGCTGCTATTGAGCCATGTGCCCATCACAGCCTCCTGCACCGACCCGGCATCATCCCCACACAGACTCCCAAACAACCGACAGTCCAACAGGGAAACAAAGAAAAACATGTCACATCAGTTCCTGTTAGTATTCGGTGTCGAGACATCGAGGACTGTTTGTGTCCGCTGGACATTTGGTGGAAACCAGTTCAGGATTTTTACAGTTTTTCTGTCTCAGTAAAGAAGAGCCGACATCCTGTATACTGTCATCTATAGACTAATGGTATAATGGTAATGCTGTGGCAGCACCTGCTTCACGGTGGGAACCACACATGTAGATGCCATTTGTTCAACTTCTCCACATCTCACAAAGACAATGGTTTGAACCAAAAATCTTAAAAGTTGCACTCAAAGTCCAGATTTCTACTGGTCTAATGTCAATTCTTTCTCTATGCCTCACCCCTACTTAGGAGTTAGGATGATGACGACCAACCAACATTAAATTCAAGTCTCTAATGCTGACTACAAAGTAGTTTCCGGTTTTATCAATTATAGTAAATATTATAGTAATTATTGTGGGTTTAAGTCCAGATACCTCAGAGAGCCTCAGTATGTTGAAACTTCTTCGACAAACAGGCCGCGAGTACCACAACGCACATTAAACTTCTCTTTATTGTCGCATCTTTCAAGCACAAAGTCATCGTTCCAACTTTTCACAGTAAAACTCTTATAATTCACATTCAGTTCTCAAAAGCTCTGCAAAATATACAATAAATCATTTACATCGATGTAAAAAGATCATAACATCCTGCCTTTTATTAGCTACACATTTAACACAATGACCACTCTGTTTTTGGTGTTAATGTCACAAAATATAAGTAGCAGTAATAAATCAAAAACAGTTCTTTAAACATTTCTTTCACATCTTTTGGACTCATACAGAATAAAAATTAAATTATACATTCAAAAAACAAGTTATAAAATAATACAGGAGGTGAGTCTGCGCTCGACAGGTCTTCAAAACACAAACCAAAGAACAGTTGCATATTGTAGCACATTTATTACGTCATGTTACCGAGGCAAAACATGATTAACAATGCTTTTTATCTTCCGGGAGTCGCTGGTTTTCCATTCAGTCCAATGCAGCAGAAAAAAAAATAGACCCAAAAATCTGAACTTGACATTAAGATGTTAATCACATCTCTTTCTGTCCAAATTAGTCAAGTTAAAGTCTGCGAATTTGTACACTGTGGGAAAATGAATGGAAACCAACGTCTGCGTGAACGTGACAGACGTGACACGATCAGTCGGATAAACAAAACGGCAAAAAAAAAATCCTTTAGGTAAACATCCACTCTGACTTCTGCAAGTATTTAAAACAGTTTGCAGAAAAGTATTTAAAAAAAAAAAAAAAAAAAAAAAACATCAGTAAAGATCCCTTTAATACCTCGCATCTAATATTTTCTAAGCGCCACACAAGTTCTACCACTGCAGAGTCAATTTCTAAACCTGATGGTCCTGTCCTGCAGCGTGGAGAGAAACTTAAAGGGAAAGGAAGTGTATGCAGACAAACGAGGACGCAAGTCGTTAACTTTGTGTCCTGAAAACAACCCTCATGAACTGCCAAAATAAAATAAAAAATGCTCACATCTACCTGCAGTCTCCAAGGCTTGGCTTAACTCGACACTCACACTCTCTCACACACACACACACAGTGGACTAACAAAGTACTACAGTATTACTACCTCCGTTAAGTACTACCTAAGCATGTTCCTGTAAATTAAACGAGGTAACATGCAAACACAGTGACGCAGCAGTTATTCCTGCCCTCATCCAGTGTCTAACATCGTCCCCGTCTCTCTCCTGAAGGCAATGAACTCAGCGTAACCTTCCCTCGAACGCGTCAACATCCCAAAGTGCATAAAGTTTTTTTAAATTCAGCCTGTGGATGGATTTTGCCACCGAAAAAACCCCGCCCCAGAACCTGAAATGTGATACAGAAATATTCTCTCATAACCATGCTGCAGGTTTTCTTCCTCGGTAAGCATTCATATTCATGTATCAGTGGCATCACTGCGACAAGCTCCCCAACACGGCTCCACCCTCGATCACATGCAACAGTCCCTTTTTAATGGTCCATCCTCGGAGCTCCGTTTGGCTCCCTGCAGGATTTGGTTCGAAATGACTCGTAGGCACTGGTTCAGTCCTCTGTTTGAAACAGAGCGAAAGGAAGTCCTCCTTCTAAACATACTGTATACGTCTGTATGTGTGTATGAGATAACATGCGTCTGCACGCTGAAGCAGGAAGCTCGAGCTTCAGCGGGAAATGTGGGATGAACCACTGGGAGCGTCTCTCGTGACAGCAGCAGCAACCTGCAACATGAAACAGAGAACGTCATTCCCTACACTGGAGGAACATTTAAGAAATAACGTGTTCATGTCTGAGACGCTCTGATGACGAGGAGCGTTTCGCTGCCAGACTTCTTAACTTGTTCAGATTTGGTCATTTTGTTTTTGGTTTATGTTTCTTCCTCTGACTTCCTGTTGTTCCATCTGCTTTGTGAGGGTGGACATGGCGTCCATGTCGCAGCGGAGGGATTTAGGTGCAAAGCTCTAGCAAGGAGCGACGAATTAGACATGAATAAGGTCACGTAAGAGTAAACACATTTGAAGTCACACATGTAAAACAGCTGCCCACACTTTGTATAAACCTGACATGTCTGTCCCTTCAGATGTGCGACAGCCCTGTGGAGCTCAGCGACGGTAAACATGTAGCTGCAGTGAAATCTGTGTCAGTGAGGATGTCACATTTAATAACTTGCAGTGTCGCCGCGCCTCGTCCCGCCGAGCAGCAGTGGAAACGTTACCGTGGGCGCCAGACGAGCCGTTTGGAGACACATCGGTCTCAGTCTAATCCACTCAGATGGTTTCACAGTTCAGATCAGTAAACTGAGACACGGATCATCACTTCAGTCACACCGTGTACTAACACCGCAGTCTGTGACTGGTAAAGCACTAAAGCACAACTTTATTCAGTGACTTTGGTGATTGGAGGGTGTGTTTGGTTCTGGGTCTGCCCGTGTTGAAATTTTCTGGCTATTAAATACAAACAATATACTAAATTCTGCATTTATGTCATTTAAAAAGATTTAAAGGCTCAAATTTTGGCACCAGTCCAGTCAAATAGTTTCTGTGCAGTTGTGAGTCGGTCTGAGGTGACACTGTCGTTTTAAATCATTTTAATTTCACATATTAAAGTTTTCATCACAGCCATGAAGATTCTTTGATTTTATATTTTCACAAAAAACCTAAAACAAAAAGAAATCAGAGCATCAAGTCTGGATGTTACCGTTTTCAAATGACTTTGACTGCAGGAAGTCGAGCTCCTCCTGTGTGCAATGACTCAACGTAAGCCAAGGCGCTCTGCATGGAGGTCAGACAGTAGCCTTCCTCTCCTATCAAATACCTGAGAAAAAGAACACGTGTTAGCCGAAGACATCACGATGAATATGTTGGTGAGCTCTGACATTTATTAACTTTAAAGGTCAAAGGAAACGGTGAGAAGTCAAATCAGGACACAAACGTCTTTGTTCTGACACAACTGAACAAAACCAGGCGTAACTCCCCACAAAAATCCCAAACATCCAAACAGACCGGAGCTCCACTTTATTCATTTAGCTGAAACCGCCACATCAGCTTTAACCCGTCGTGATCTCTGCTCACCCTTGACCACAGCTGTTAGTCAAAGAGATCCGTCTTTATCTTCACGTTTGAGGCTGTCTTTCGTTTATTAAGATTGGGCAGCGTGAGGAGAGAGGGTGGAGGGGCGGTTTATGAGAAGGACAAGTGATGAGGGAGGGTCGCTGTAACTAACAAGAGCGAGACACGAGACCCGACTGCAGCCAAGAGAGGAAAGGAGATGAGGGTGCTGAGCCTGGTTACATTGCCTACTTGCCTAACACTGACTCTGCTCACAGTCAGCGTTCCCTGTAAACCTCCTCTTCTTCCCTGTGGTACAAACACCGGGCAGGGCAGCCCGGCTAACAAACTGAGCTAACAGCAGCTACAGTTGTCAGCAGTTTACTTCACTGTCCATCAGGACAATCACAGAGAGTTGAGGTGGAAACCAGGAAACATTTTCTCCAGAAAATATGATCCAGTTTCACCAAAATCAGTGAAATAGTTGACGGTGTGTGACTCAGTGCCGTAAAGCGTACAGACGTACGCATAGACAGCACTAGAGTGCCGTAAACAAAATGGATAACGAATGACAAACCTTGATCACATGCTGTCTAATAACCGCTTTAAAACCTGACCATAATATCCTATAAATAAATTCTTAAATTGCAAAACGTTACAACGTTCTGTTGAAAGGAATATTCCCATCAACAAATTGAACACTGAAACACACATTTTTTTTAACCACTTGTTCAATCAAAATCTAATTAAAATGTTTTTCACGATATCAAACGAAAGCACCAATCATGAATTTAAGACCTCCACAAACTAGAGGGTGATATTTCCTGGAACGATATCTGGAAAAACACAAAGTCAGCCCAAACTGCAGCAATTTGAAATGCTTCACAGATTATATTGCACCCTGTCACAGCTACATAAAATGGACAAAAGTAAATATATAAAATGTGGTGCTGCTGAATGAACCCGGCTCCATCTGTTGTGGCACCGCAATAAAATCAAAAATCTTTGGTTTGGCAAAACGAAGCAAGCAATGGTCCACATGACTGTCGGCAAACAAACACCGAAAACATGATAAAGATCAAATTATTCATTCGAGGAGCACTGGAGTCTTCAGCTCACACTTGTTGGGTGTTTGCAGGTGTGCAGCATCTTAAAACAGTGCTGTATGCCACAAGTGCTGCACTAAGGCTGAATACATGTTAGCAAATACCAAGATAAGCCGCTGAGTAGTTGGGGAGGGCCAGTGGTCTTAAGTTGAGATACGCCATCGTACTGAGTATCATTGCGTGTGAGTTCAGACCACACCCAGGAGGTCTACTCACGGCCATAAAAACAGTGGGCTGTAAAAACCAGCTGGTTAGATCGGCAGTGGCCGAGGAATGTCGGGATATTTGGGATTTGGTTTTTCTTCTCTATAAAAATACAAATAAAGTCCCAGTTGATGTTTATACAGTTCAGTGGTGTGGAAGGATTCAAGTGGAGGGAGATGTGCAACCAAGAGTGCTTAAAATGATTGGCAGAGTCAGCTGTCAGTCAATGTATGAGATTTTATATCAAAGTAAATAATGTCATGACTACAGTCACTGTATAAAACCTCAAAAAAAGTGTCATTAAGACAGTTCTTTTAAGTATTATATCAAAATAAAAGCATCTTCTGCTTTCACCCTGTCCTCTGTACACCAATCTTTATTTTAACAGCTGATTTTTCTTATTCTTTGTCTAAAACTTGTAATCAGGGGAATGGTGTCACTATGAAGTACAACAAAGAGTTTTCAGGGTATGCTGGGGAGTGGAGCCAGTGTCGTGCCAGAACTGGAGCTGGACAATGTCACCAGGCTCAGCCAGAGGACGGAGGAGAAGAGAGCAAAGAGGACGTTGACGGAAGAGGAAAAAAAGCAGAGAATAAGCGAGCAAGAAGCCGTCGGACAGTAAATCGGGACTGTTGCTGATTGTAACAGCTTCTTCCTTGACGTGTGGGGAGGGTGTGCAGGTAGAAAAACCGACTCAGACGTGTGTGCGATCAAAAAGGTCATTCAGCATTTACTTTTTCCATCACAATGACTCACCCTTCATGAATGAACTCCTCCAGAGCAGCACATTCAGACACCAGCTGAGGACACTGGCACCGCAGAGCCACGAAGGACAGGATGGGCAACAGGTCGTCTGCACCGCTGTTACATGAGACGAGAGGGGAGAACAAGTAGGAAAGGAAAACAAAAGTAAATAAATAGAGTGACATTTACAGATTACGATGGCATGTGTGCTCCCCGAGGGACTGCAGGGGAAACTAAATCAAATGTTGCTCTTAACGAGATGTGTGTTCAGGGATGGAAACGATAAAGCTGAGATCTGTTGGGAGGACAAATTGCAGCCTGGGAGATGATGACAGCCTGATAGCATTTTCCTCGTGTGCAGACAGTGACCATTTGTTTATCGGGACTCACACGCAGGGCTAACTGCTTGCTTGCTAGTTTGCGTGAGAAGGTGGGTTGCTGGCCCTTGACTGACCCGGCTGCATGCAACTAGATATTCTCCTCCTTCAGGTTCTGGAAGGTGTGGACAGGCTCATGTAACCACAGAGCTGGACCTCCCACACACGCACGCAACCCTGGATTATAATCTTCTGAGTTCAGTACGGTAAACACACACACACATAGATATCGATGGTCTCACATGAAAACTGCATTCCAAGGATACAATGTGAACTTTTCAGAAAAACTGATTTTATTGCAGATTAGGCTCCATTATGGATTTGAAGTGGATTCCAATAAAACGGCAGAAATGAGCAGAGAGGGGGAACAAAATCTGAATCGAGGGGATACAGTGGTGACCAATTTAGCAGCACAATAGGAGAGAGAAAAGAAAAGGGATGTGGACAAAAGCACACGAGAGAAACAAACAAGCTCCTGGTTGGTCGAGGACAAAGAACGGAGGGCAGCGAGTACAATAAAGTGTGTTTGTGTGTGTGAGGAAACTTGAGTGCAAGGGGTCGCCGGAAACAATGCGGAGAGCTAAATATGCAACAAATACATAGAATGGAAGGATTCCTGCTGACATCTGATGAGCTTGCAACGTCAGCAGATCATTGCAGTTAAAAATCCACTGACACCCATTGGTGATTAAAAACTGTGTGTGTGTGTGTATGTGTGTGTGTGTCACAGAAAGGCAACCAGTATTTAGATGACTAAGAAAAGCAGCAGAGTACTGAGCTGCAATCAGGACAGAAAAAACACTGGCAGGCAGAAAAGTACACGGTCCAGATTTAGTCTCTTCAATCAGCTTTGAGTCGAATGAATCAAAGTTTTACT
This sequence comes from Nibea coibor, assembly GCA_023373845.1. Lineage (NCBI taxonomy): Eukaryota > Metazoa > Chordata > Actinopteri > Sciaenidae > Nibea > Nibea coibor. The sequence continues at coordinate 24,410,948 of CM041721.1, forward strand.
GAAGTAGAGCTGTCAGTGGACGTTTGATAGATCAGCCTGAGGAAGATCTTCCATGTTGAAATGTTGCTTTAAAACAATTTGTTTCTCCCTTTTTCTCTGGAGAGATGACAACTGTGAGGCGAGCGGCCATTATTTTCAAAGATGATTACAGATTTGCATGTCAGACGCGACTGTTTTGTTGGACTTCAGAGTATAAACAAGAAAAAAAATTAATCATCTTCTGAGGTTTGGCCATGTTTGAACTCACGTTTCCAGGTAACAAAATGAAGTTGTATATTTTAGCAAACTGGGAGTGAACACAAACATTCTTCAACGTCACAAGTTGTTTTGGGAAGAGTACAAAGCTTTGAGAAGTGCCTCAACTCTGTGATTTACAGTTTCCTGATGGACAGTGAAGCTGCCAACTGTAGCTGCTGTTAGCTAATGTTTGGTCAGTTGTTTAGTTGGGCTGCCTGGACTGTGAGTTCAGAGCACCAGGGGAGCGTTAGTGTTCGTAAGGAAGACGACGAGGTCCCCGGGGGGGCAGAGGTCCCCGGGGCGGGGAGCAGAGCCAGTGTTATGCCAGAACAGGAGCTGGGCGAAAGGGCAATGTAACCAAACTCAGTAGCCTCTATGGACATGCGAGCGAGCAAGAAGTCAATCTGGGACTGACTTTTAGTGGTTGGTGAGAGCTTGGTGAAATAAAAGGCTGAAAGACAGACGCCGAGCTGGGCTGACTGCTGTTGGACTAGAAAGTAATATTAGCTGCTGCTACGTATTGAATTGTTGAACTAATGTAATCAGAACAAATACATACAGCTGTCCATATTTACCACAGCAGGACTACACTCTCCTGTGGTTTTGCCAAGATTCGGGTCAAGTTTACAGGTAACAAAAGGAAGTTGTATGTTTTAGTAAACTGAGAGTGAACACAACACTCCTTCGATGTCACAAGTTGTTTTTTGGGGGGTGCAGAGCTTTGAGAAGTGCTGTGCCCTGGTCAACTTTTCTACTCTGCCTTCTCGTATCACTTCACACAAAACAGCGATACAAGATGACAGATATGGAGCAGAAGACGTCGCCTCAGCCAGGCTCAAAAAAAAAAGAAAAAAAAAACACGAGGGAATCCAGCAAAAGAGAAAACAGGACAAGGGAAAAGATGAAAAGATCCAGATAATGAACGTTTGTGGTTTCTACAGCACACTAAACAAAGGATTTTTACGAGCATTAAAGATGAGGTGATTTAAAAGTTGGTGACACATCCTGTGGGTTTCATGTCAGCTGCTTTAAGCCCCATTAAAAGTGTCTAACCATAGCCCAGCTAATGCTGCTATTCTCAGACTCCCCACCCATCAGGGCTCCCAGTTTGTTTACTTCTGTGTTCATCGTCTCTGCTTGTACAATATCGCTGTTCAGTCCACTAACTTGCGCCGGGACTTAAAACTAGGCAGTGATGAGGTTGATTCTAAGTTTATTTGACCGTTTCAGTCAAACTTAGTCAACATAGAACAATTTAAAAATCACAGTGCGCTGTATGTTCTTCTCTTCCTCGAGCCCCCTGTTGGCTCTGTTTCCAAACCCAGACAGGACGACCCAATTTTTGGGCTGGCCAGGAAGAGACTCTCTATAGGGGGGCAAGAGACCTATGAGAGCCCCCGCTGTGCCAGGCTTAGCTGAGCACTGATGAGTCCTGACAGGGCAGAGAGACCTTAAATGATGCTTGGGTACTTTCACTGGACTTTGAGACAGTCTTTCTCTCCCTCCTGGTTGAGAAAGGGCTTTTATTTTGAAGTTTAAAGAAGGATTCAACTAAAACATTATGGTGTCTTATTTAGCTGTTTTGACATTCAAAGCCTGAAGTGAGTGATGAAAAACTTGTTTCAGCTGATGTTTTACTCACATGGCGGCTGTTTTGGGTGGAGAGTCCACCTCGTGCAGACACCTGTAATCCTCAGCGCAGGCGCAGATCAGCCGTAACGTCCGAACTGGAACGAAAGACAGCAATGTAATGTTAATGACTATCAACTGCATTTACTACAATCCAAACAAAATACATCTCAGTACTGGAAACAAATTCTGATTTCAGGCACAGAGCTTTCAGACTGCAGAATTGCAAGAAGATTTTCTAAAAAGAGTGCAGCCTCAAACTTCGTCTTGAGTTCAGGCGGTCCTTCTCATGTTCTTACAGCCCCATTGTATAACTCTCTCTACTCTCTTAAGCTAAGAGATTTTGGATCATGTTGATGCTACACTGATTTGTGATCAGGTGAATGGTGTCTTTGTATGTCTGTTCTCACACTATGGGCTCCGGGTCGGGAAAAATACTCCTGAAATTTGACAAAAAAGACAACACCACCCTCACTGGACTCAGCTCTGATGGGGACGAGTCTGTCTACAGGTTGGAGATTGACCATCTGGTGACCTGGTGCAGCCAGGACAACTTGGAGCTCAGTTGCTCTAGAGACAGTAGACATGGTTCTAGACTTCAGAAGGAACCCAGCCCTGCCTGCCCCCAACACCCTGTGCGACTCCCCAGTTGACATTGTGTCTTTCTGCTTTGTGGGAACCAGCATCTCCAAGGACATCAGCATCAGGGTGTGAACATTCCTGCACATAACTGTACAACTCTTTGTATTGTTTAGATCTTTTAGTAATTGATATTTAATCCACTTAATATTCTTATTTTCAACTTGATGTTATGCACCTAAAACACTACAACAAATTCCTTGCATGTGAAAACCTCCTTGGCAATGAACCTAATTCTAAATTCAATCCCTTTTAAGACTTTTAAAAAGTCTCAAGTGGCGAGGATGAGAGTCAGCACCAAGTCTGAGGTCATATAACTCTGCTGGAAAAGGGTGGATTGCCTCCTTCGGGTTGAATGAACACGCGCCAAGAGAAGCCATCTGTCCTGAAAGTGGAATTAAAAAAAAAAAAAAAAAAAAAAAACACAATCTGACTCACCAATGCATTCCAACTTCCTCTGTGGACAGCTGTCTGTAATGAGAAGCTTAAGCTCCTGAACAGCAGACTCGTAAGGGTAGGAACCTTGTAGTGTTTCTGGGTCTTTGGGGAAGAGTTTCATGGGAACACCGACGTCTCCAGGTGAGGCATCCTGGTACAGCTTCATACTCGCCTCAAAGGCCTGCTCCCTCTCCCTGTGCACCTTCCTGAGAAGACAAACAAAGAGTTAAAAGAGTAAAAACATGTCTGATCAGTTGAGTGACAAACACAGAAAACAGCTTGACGCGTTTGTTTGAACTCTACATGAGATGGGAAGAGGCTGACATACTCAGAGCAGCACTGCCACACGCTGGTCAGAGAGAGGCTGTGAGCCAAAACTGAACTTTTCCTTAAACGCAGGATGATAATCAACTTTTATGATACGAAATGCCTGAACAATGACAGTGCAACAACGAAATGATTTCTGGCAGCCCTATTTACTCTCTCTTCAGCCTCTCTCCCTTTCTCTCTGACACAAAACAAATTAAACTTCTGTGTCTCTGTTTTACATCTAAAAATATAAGAACAACCGTTACACAATGTTTCGTTTCGGTTTAAAATAAAAAGGTGACGATTCAGCTTTGGGATCATTCAAGGCTGTGGTTTGTGGTGCTGTTTTTATTGGACTGCATTAGTTTTAGCTATGTGAACCTAATAATCTAGAACATTTTGATCATAAGTAATGTAATCTTAACAAACACATGTACACCGGTCTGTGTTTACCACAGTGGGCTTACACTCTGAAACTGGGAGCACTAAATCACAACAAACACGCAACATGTTTCAGGGCATAAGGATTTAAGCTGCACTACCTGAAAAGAGCCACCAGGGCGCTCCATAGGGGCGTGAAGAAGGCTTCCTCTATGCTGGCGAGGCACAGGTCTTTAGAGCTGGCTGTGTTTAGACACTCGAAGGAGAGCAGACACAGCGACAGAAGCTGATCTGAAACAAAAAGAAACACCAACATTCGTCATTTACAACAGCAGCAGGAAATTGTTAAAAAGTTTTGACACTTTCTACATGTGCAAGCACAAACAACCACCATCATCGTGCTCACCAATTGCAATATGAATGTCTTTGACGACGACCTTCAGGTGTTCAGTTAGTGCTCTCAGCTCCAGCTCCTGAATGTTTCCCTCGTCCAGTGTCGAGGGATCACTGGTCAGCTCTAAATCTGAGCCTGAATCATCGACGCTGCCATGGGGCGGGGCCCAATCCAGCTGGGTCAGGAACTGCTCCAGGTCTTCAAACGAGTTCTCCCGATCCGCCATCACCTGTGTGTTAGGCTCCTCCCCTTCCTCGTCATCGTAGTTTGTGTGGAGGTCATGAGAGAGTGAGGGGGAAGAGCCTGTGCTGAAGCTCTGGCCACCGATGCTGCTGCCTCCAGCCCTGGTCCTCCTCAGGGTCTCTGATCAATACATAAACGAATCTAAGAGTTGATAAATGTGAACAGTCACTTCTTAATCAACCCACCTCACCAGACACCCGGCTCTGGCTCTTTACCTGGATGTAGGAGGTTGTGAGTGCTGCGAGAAGGCCTCAGCGGCAGGGCAGGACTCTGAGGGAGGCCTTTGCTGACGATGGGGTAGAGCTTGTTGTAAACTCGATACTGATATTTCCTCAGAAGTCTCACAACAGGATGGTCAGACCGGCTGAGGAAACAGTGAAAATGTATAAATACATATGTGTGTGTGAAGTGTGTACATCTTGAGTCATCTCTGAAGATAACCGAAAAGGAAACAAACAGTTTTAAACTGTGACGGAGCTGATGCAAGACAATCAAGCTCGACCTTTTGAACTCAAAAAGTGTGACGATGGGATGGTCAAACAAAAATACTTCATTCGGGTTAGCTTCAAGTCCTAAATGCTGAGTGTGTAAATATGATGGTTGTATAAGCTGGTGTAGTGCTCCTGAGTGTTTCCTGAGTAACACGGGGCTGAAACGCAGGTTCAGGATCAAGTGAAGTTGTTACATTACAGGTGAGTTTTCAGGCATTACTTGCAACATAAACAAAAATATTCTGCAGAGAATCTACAAAGTGGATCACAGAGGGACAACGGCACTTGAACGCCCTACATTTAACAGACAAATATGTCCGTCACTGGATTTAAAATGCTCATGTTGCGGTCGGTTACCTGAGCAGACAGGAAACTAGACCTGACACTAATGTGACATCGTCAGGATTCTTCTTCAAATTGGCTTTCCACAGTTTAGGCCAATCCTAAAGAGACAAACACAAATTATATTAACATTTAAATGACTTGTAATGGTGTTCTCGTTACAGTGAAAGCCCAACAGGCAGGTCTCTGTCACGTCACAACTACTTGCAAACTTACGTGATCTTGCTCATATTCCAGCACGTTGGCGTAGAGAACACGCTGCTCTTGCTCCTCTGCAGTTATTGCGCCAGACGCTGCAAATCTCCTGTTAAAACAAACAGAGAATGTTCACATACATCCATGTTTACAGGCAGCTCTCTAAAGCTAAAATAACCGGAGTGCTCCAAGAACAACAAGAAGAAAACAATGAATTTGTCAAAAGACTATCTGTGATGAAATATTCACAGGAAATGATTTGCTCTAAAGTCATCCAAACTTCCTGCAGTTATCATGTTTGGGCTTGTTCAGTTCATCAGCTGCTCTGTTCTGTTCTTCTTATGCATTGACTCTAATATGAAGTATCCATAAAATGTCCCAGTGAACTCAGTTACAGAAAAGAGATCTCTAATGTGAACTAGTGACCTAATGATAATCAACTCTTTCCAAGAACTTGGTGAGTGATTTACTATGAGATAACGACACTAATGGATAATGCAACAAGATCTTTAAGGAACCTTTTAAGTGCACTTTGGAGCTCGAAAATGTTGAGAGCACGTCAATCTGAAGCTGAACAGAACCAACGTCAGAGTAGGCGAAACAATAACTGCACAAATAACCTGATTATTTTGATGCACGATCTTTGAAGGCCGGCCGTACGCTCTGCAGCACTTCCAAAATTAGACACGTCAATTGAGCAAACAACAAAGTCTAAGTCAAGTCAGCCACACTGCAAGCTTGAACTGTTGTTGTAGGAGCAAAGTGAAAACTTTGTGCTTCATTGTCATGCACGCTTGTAAAGAGACAATAGACCTCTATTTTAGGTGGTTAAAGACTGAAAGCAGCGGCTGAAGACAGTTCCTGGCTAAAATCAGTGTTTGTAGAAAATGGTGGTGTACCTGTTGGCCTCTTCCTGTAGTCTTAGTCTTCTTTCCTCCATCTTGCGCTGGAGCTAGTATTACAAACATTAAGGAAACTCCCAAACATGATCACCATCACTGTCGTCCTATTCAATCAAATCAGGCAAGCATGAACAAAACATGCTGTGAATATCAAATAAAGCCAAATATAATATTTTTGCAGACTGCTCAGTAGGTCAGCCATCACCCACTCCCTATAAGATCACACTTTTATGTCTGTTAGAGTCAGAAAAAGAATCGTTTACAAACAAACGGTAAAGAGCGCTCGAGGTGCATACCAATATTTATGGTATTTGGTGGTGGCAGCAGCTCAGTCTGTAGGGACTTGGCTTGGAACCGGAGGGTGGCCAGTTCAAGTTAAGCATGGGACAAAGTATGGAGGGTGGGCTGGTGCCAGTTCACCTCCTGTGTGGCTGTATTCAGGCCCCTTCTATTTTATTCTTTGTTAACGTGAAATAGTGCATGGATGTAAAGGAGTACGCACAGTCAAGCTGCCCCAGATTGAATGAACTCTTCCAAAAGACGGGCCTGGTCTGCTTCTGAGCAATATTAACTTTCATGTCTAGTGATCTGGGAGCGAAAAGTTGCCAAATACCTCAAATACCTGAGTAGATCCAACAGTCTCTTAACGTTTGTTTCCTATCAGACTAATGTTTGTCATCTGTCCATTCCTGCACACACCTCACCACCCCCACACACTGGGGAAATGTAATCAGTCAGGGCAAATTAAGTCACACTAGATGTACATTAATGTACCTCTATAAACACAACGACAACTCAAGGATACAGCATCCTGTCTGGCTTTGGCGATGATGAGGTTCTCCATCATCTGCCTCTGGAGAGAGAGCGTCTGCACCCGAGAGAAGATGGAGAGAAAAGTCAGTTTAAATCTGACATGCGTTTGACTGAATATGAACAAGCAGAAACACATGCATGTGCCCAAAAACATGACACCATCAAAACATGGCAACAACAACAACCACCACCACCTACAGACTGAGTGCTGCTCGCTTGTTTGGTTGGTGATTGTAGCCGCAGGTAGTCGACATGCCAAACTTAAAGGATACTTTTACGAAAACGTTAAATAAACGTTGCCGAACAGTTCCTCGCCAACCCTGAACGAACGTTAGCTCGCGAGAAAACCGTTAATTTTCAAACGGCTTCAGTTAGTTAGCCTAACTTAGCTGACGTGACTTTACCTTTACAAACGCCTTTAGCTTTCTCCAGTAAGCACGGAGCTCCACTTGACGGCGAAACATTTTCCGTATCTGAGTGGTGAGTTGACATGAATTTTAAAAAAACAACAACAAAAAGACTTCTTTTAACGGTTATTAACCGTTGTAATTTTAAAAACAACGACGTCTCAGCGTCTGCTTACCATCATTTTTTTTCTGTCTGGATAACGTTTTCACCGCAGAGATGAATACGAGGAAAAAGTTTCGTGTTTTGTAGCCGTTCTCTGACCCAGGCTTAAATAACCCGTGCGGGAGCGCGTTATCTCTAACCCCGCGCGCAGTCCCCCCGTCAGGTATTTATTTCATCATCGTCGCTCGCGCGTAGACACGCCCACTTTAGTACCGCGCGCTGTAGCAGTTGGTGGTAGCTCCAGCCGCCGCCATTTTGGCTCAAGCTAATCCAATCCCAAAGAGAGGCCGCCTGAATCAAGCTAAAACAAGCCACCACAAGACACCCAGATGTCAATCAAAGCGTCCACACTCTTAATTCTGCATAACTTTAAGCCTTAATATAATTTACTACTTTTGTACCAGCCTGTAAACGTGTTTATTTCTTTGCCAAGTAGTTTATAACCTAACAACAAAACATGGCTGAGAAATTAAGCCAACGCAGAAGTGCCAAAAACTGCTGTTACTCAAACGTCCACTAGAGGCTGGCTCCAGAAGTAAGTCAGTCTCCATAAGTCCCCATGTTAAAAACTTCACAGCAGAAATAAACACGTTTACAGCCTGGTACAAAAAACAGTTTTGGTCTCTATAGCTAATTTCCCTGTTCATGACAACTGTACTGAGGGTGAATTTATATACAACTCACCTGTTCAGGTTATATTAAGGCTTAAAGTTATGCAGGATTAAAAGGGTGGACACTTTGATTGACAGGTGGGTGCAGTTTCAGATGGCTTATTAGAGCATCCAGGTATCATTTAGCCCACCAACGATCCACATACTTGCCGATATTTAGATTAGCTGTGCGGTGTGACTTGGAAACACAACCAAGTACGCATATCAGGTGTGTTTGTAGGTAGCCTGTATGATAAACATAGCTTACAAAGTGTCCCCCCTCAAAAGTTCCACAGACAGCTTCGGTACACTGACACCAGCATCAAAGAAAATCAAACTTCATCAAACTCGAGCAAGACATGGGCTCAAGTCAACAAAATACACACTCTCTTTCTCTCACACACACACATACCAAAGACGTCTTCTGGTAGGCCTGACCAGGGGTGAGCCTTGCCAGACGAGCTTCATAATTGGCTTTCAGCTTCTGGTTCAGACGGGATGCTTCTTCAATGGGTGTCAACTCCCTAGAGTACACACACACATACACACACAATTTTATTCATACATTTCCATATTGGGTCAGATAAATCAGATAAAACTGATTTTAAAGCAGCAGGGTGTACGATTTAGCATCATATAGCAGTGCAGTCGCTGGATTGCAACCCTTTGCCTTACTTATGGATATTACACTCTGTAAATGGAGCCCCTTGAATCTGACACACTGGAGCTTTAAGATGTTAAAGTGTGTTTGAATCTATTCAAGCCGGTCGATCAGTTCAAAACGTCATGTGTTTAGTGGAAACAAGACATTGCTAGTTCTTGGAAATCTGCTGTGTTGTTCACTTCAGAGGATATCTGGCATTGACTGGTGCTGGTATTTGCTTGCCTCCTTGATAAAAACCGGCCCCTTACTTCTTGCCTGTGTCCTGTGACTCCACTATTTGTAGTTTCTGAAAGATTTCAGGGGGCAGAAAAGGGGAGAGCTCCCCGCCACCATCCGACAAAACCCTGCGGTGACCGGTCTTGATTGGGCTGGTTGTTTGACGCCTTGAGTCAGCAGGAGTGTCAGACGGAGGGACTGTGAAGATAAAGAGAGAGACCTGAGTGCTGATTGGCTTACAGGACATAATCATGTGGCTACACATTGGCTAGTTTTGTGACCCCTGGGGCAGGCTCCAAGTTAGCAGTGATTGCATGGTATGAAAGAGATTGAAAGGGGGTGTATTTACCAGTGTTTGGAGCAGTGGTGGCTGAGAGGGCGGCAGTCTGGGGTTCTGATTGGCCGGGTGAACAGGAGGTGGATGCAGAAACAGAGGCAGAGAGGTCAGGTGGGTTGGCGCTCTTCCCTATAAATGACTTGGCTCTCTCCAGACACTGCTCAGCTAGCCGCAACATCCGCTCCACCTCCACCGCCACCATGTCACGGTCCTCTGAAGCCGGGACAGACAGAAAAAAGGCAGACGATCACTCCTGGATGATTAATATGAGGCAGGTTCACTAATGAAAGAAGTCACATGACATCTGAGCACAAACAATCAGCAACTGATTAGTTCAACTCTGCTTAGATTAACGACACTGGCAGCTTGTGAGGCGAGTCTGGACCAGCTCGAGTGCAACATGTTCAAACCTCAGAGGATCTGTTGGTTAATTCTTTATCTCTGTTTCTCAAATATTCAACAGCACCTCAGAAAATATCAGGCTGTTCAGGGTCAGTTCACACAGGTGTATTCAAGAACATTATTTATTGTTGACTCTTGTCAAGTTAATTTGGTTTTAAACAGCGACTCCTGATCCACATTTGTCTTTCTAATACTTCCTGTTTGGAGCCAAGACTACAGAGTTTTTGAACCATTCATTTTACCTCCACTTACTGCCTAACAGTCACCAAAGTGCCAAAACACTTTGAACTCGATGAAGACAGACAGATGATTTGTGAGTTGACGCTGTCGTTTCTGTTGGCTGACACTAGAGGTCAGTAGAGGGCTGAGCAGCTTGAATGCTGCTAATTAGCCTCAGCATCCCTCTAATTGAATAACATGCACAAATCAAGATCAGCTGAGAGAAAGGGGCAACACAAAGGATACACAGAGTACAATGTCTGAACATGTTAAATTGGAGATTTACAGTCTCTAAGCCGTACAGACTTGCTGCATTGTGTCTTCAGTTGGATGTCCTGTCCCTACTTTTGGCCTGTTAAACGTTTTTTAGGGAGTTTTTCTTTGTCTGAATCTTGGATCTTAAGTCAGAGGGTGTTAAACCTCCTTGAGGTAAAATCTGTAAAGAGTGTTATTGCTTTTATACAACAGTTCTACAAGTGCCATGTACTAGTTTACAGTAATAAGTGACAACAAATGATGATTTCTTTGCTTTATTAAACATTTTTTAAGTTTTGGGACTGAGTCAAGTCTGAAAGCCCGTGTTGTTTGTCTCACAGTGTTAGCTTCGTTTCTGCTCTTTATCTAATTATCTGATATCAAATGAGGACGCCTGGAGGTTTGTGCTGAAGTGTCTTTCCTTCCCTTTGTCCATCTGATCTAAATCATCTGATGTTCATCTAACATATTAAGAGCAGCTGTAAAGTGGAGTGATACATGTAGTTCACAGTCTCTGTGATGCTGAGCTGTAGACCAGCACTCACAGAACGATTCTTGCCAGGACAAACTATCTAGGATGGATGGAGTATTTCAGTGTTTCTCACACCTACATGCCAAACGTGGCAGATTCAACTGTTACATATTTGGATAAAGGCCCCTTTGATTAGTATGAATTTATCAGCATTTATTAGACAGTAACAACAATTTGACCGGTGAAATGTTTGGAGCCTTTCGTTACCCTGAACTTCTCATGCAGCGTTGCCAAGTTAAACAACATTCCTAGCAGCTGTTATACTTGCTCCGAACTTGAACTTGAGTCTGACTGTTTGTCTGGATGGCACAGCACAGCACAGTCCTCGATCAGCCGCATGTTAGGCTTCCAACTCGTGTCGTTAACGGAGATACACTTAGAGAACAGGTCTGCGCAGTATGCATAACTGAGTAAACAAACTAATGAAGAAAAACAATCACGAGGTTGGATATTTTAAACATACAACATGTTCATCATCAGTCATATGTACAGTATGTATCTTACTTTGGGACACAGCTTCCTCCAAAAGTGCGTGTGATATAAAGTTGATAGTCCGGAGGTATTCACAGTAAGCTTCCTGCAGAAAGACCACAAACATGTGCAATCGTATTATTATTATTAGAGTTTACAGTAAATATAATAATAATGATAAATATATGCAGAATTAGCTTTACATTTCATTTGTTAAAAACTTTAGAAAATGGTGATCTGATGGACATTATTACGTCCATCAGATCAGCTGTTACAGAACAGGTCATTATACAGAGTTATGGCAGCTGGTAGGAATGACTTCCTGTAACTGTTGTTATGGATTTTATTATACATTTTTTAAATATGGGATACATCAGCAGTTATGTAAGATGATTAAAATAAAATCTAAAATAAAAGAATAGTGTTTATTATTAAGTATTAAAGGTGTAATAACAAGCTAACTAACTTACTTCAAGTCTAAAATGAACCTAAATTATATATGACATGAACAGCGAGCAGTCCGTAAAGACAAATGTTAATGCTGTATATATTTAGTCACATGTTATATTTATAAAATAAAAGCCACCAGGTGTGTTTACATGCTGCAGTGACAGGTTAGCTGGCTAACAGCCCCCCACCCCCCCGTCTGTTTACATCCCCACACACAGTGTCTCCTGCGGGGTTAAACCGCTCCTGTTGCCGCTGAACTCGGGCCGGTGTGACACACTACCTTGTGCTGGTTCCCTCCGTCCAGTTGTATCGCCACTTTGGCCATTTTCATGGCATTTTGAAGGGGCTTCGTCCCGCTGTCAGCTGTAGCCATGGTTGGTTAGTCCGACCGGGCAGAGACGGTAAAGAAATGAGACGCCTCGCCCCTCTCGTGTCACGTGGGGGTGAGAGCTTCGCTGTCATTGGTTGGTTATAGTCAGCGGGAGTGAGTGAGTGTTAACTATAAACGGTAGAAGTGGACGAGAGTTCAGCTGATGAGCGATTTTTCTCCCCTCAGAGTCAAAGAAATAAATATTAAACTCATTTTCTCCACGGGCTGCACATCTTCGGATCACTCTGACACCATAATAACATTTTTAAACAGATAAATCAGGAGAAGATCAACTTTGTTCGACACCTGCCTGTCTCAGCAATATCAAATATCGCGAGATCTGGGGGGCACGTATATTGCTATACTGCTAAAATACGGGTTTGTTGTCACCAAACATGATCAATAACAACTGAACTAAAGAGAAAAGATTTCTGAACCAACACAATCTGTTTTCATCCAGCTACACGACGGTTACGACAACTTCCAAACGAGATTTGGCGATCGGGGAGCGAGAGAAGACCACGCCCACTCTGACAGGAAGCGTATGCTCTACTGTAGTCCGGAAGCTGTAGTCTCCTCTTCCTCCTTCTCTTTCTTCTGTGTTTAGATTGTAAATATCCACTAAATGTGTATACTGCCCCCTGCTGTACACATTATTATTATGATTATGATTATGATTATTATTATTATTGGTTAATTACTATAGTATAGCTTAATTCTAATGTATGTTTAATGTTGGATCATAAAGTATCTATCTATCTATCTATCTATCTATCTATCTATCTAATTTAATGTAATTGATTGAGTTGTTCTGGGGGATTGTTGCTGCTCGGTTCTTCCATCTCGACTCAACACTCTGCTCTTCTGCCACACAGTGGAGCTCTGCTCTAAGAAATCCTGAATGTCAGACCAGACCGACCTTTTCATGAGTTAACAGCGCGATGGGAAAAAGTTTCAACTTCAACATGCAGACTGGATTAAACCACAGATCATCCGATTGGTGGACGACCCGCACCACCTCCTGAGCCACTTGTACCGAGGTGTACCCCTGCCTCTTGCCCAATGAGAGCTGGGCTCTGCTCCATCCCCCTGAGACACTGAAGAATAAACAGTTCACGTTCTTTTCATGAATGCATTTATTAATTCGTATTTGCTGAAAGCCATTTCTCTGTTCAGACAGAGTCCGTACAGACTTTTTGTTTGTAAAATGCTCTAACAGTCTAAACAAGCAAAAAAAAAGAAGCAGATATTTCCACCGAACACGCCTGAAATACCTGAAGACAATGCAAAGCTTTTTGTTAATGTTTATGAAAAGATGCTATCAAATGCAGATTGTTAACATCAGACTCATTTTTCAGGATTATTTCATCTGTTTAGTTTGCTGTTTCTCGAACGCTTTTTCTGCCCAGGTCATGTTCTGGCTGACGCAGATCTTATTCCCTCTGGCAGTACTGACCCTGCAGAGAAAATCCAAAACAAGGGAGTTAGGACTTTAAAATATCATTTGACATCACGGTAACAGACTGAACACTTCATCTGATGTGTTTCTTTGAAATGTAGCTTTCATTTATTTACTTTTTTCCCTCTGTTCTTTCTGTTTCGCAGACTAAACGTGTTCACAGTGACATAAAAAAGCGTGGGGATGAAGCACGGACGTACACAAATGCCTTTTCGCTGCATCTGTTGTGAGTCTTGGTGATGGAGACGATTTGCTGCAGCGGTATCCTATGCATGAAGAATTCGAAGCAGCACGACGCAGGTGCTATTTCATTCACTGCGACGGCTAAAAGAAATACACACAAAAAAAAGAAAAGATCATTGTCCTGATTGACTAGTTTAGTTTGGTCCATAAAAGGCCAATACTGTTTCCCAAAGCCCACAGTGACATCCACAACCCAAAGATATTCAATTTATGACACAGAGGACTGAAGAAACCAGAAAAGATTCACATTTAAGGAGCTGAAATCAGAAAATTTGAACAATTTCTTTAAAAAATGACTAAAAACAATGAACAAATCATCAGAATATCTGTGTCTTAATTTAACAGCTGATTTATTGGACCCGTTGTGGTGTTGGTGTGTTTCTGTATACTGGCGACACCTCTTTACACCCAGTAATGAGTGTGAAATGAGTCATTACTCGGATGCTTCATGCCCTAAAATAGAATGATTGGCATAATGACAGAAACTCTTAAGATGTGACTGTGGTTAATGTGTTAAAACTGTCTTTCAGGCTTGTTTGTGCAAGTGTCATGCATCAGCCTGGAAGACAAACATAAGAAACAAGAAATATAATGAAAGAATAAATAATACGACGTACAAATAAAACCAAATTATAAACACAACCCTGCTCTTTAGAAACAACACAACAAATTAAAGATAAAGCCCTTCTATGTTGTTAGGGTTCACATGTTTCACCTTTAACCTGCATTCATCTGCCATAAAAACTTACAGCCCTGCGTCTGTACTGAGCTGAATGAAATGTACATGCAAATTTGTCATGACCAAGACCACCTCATTTTAAGCGTTGCTTTTAAGTATTTACGAACTGATGTGTGTTCTTTTGGATGCTGGAAGTCAGTTAACAAATAAATCAGACAGTCAAGTGATATCCAGAGTCCGAGACCAAGGTTTTTTTTTTTTTGGTCTTGAGACCGATCTCGAATACTACAACACAGATACAAGCACAGTTCAGTGCGAGAACGGACTGAAGTCGCTGCATCATGAACGGTAGGAATGTTTGTTTTTCTTTTTCTAGACTGAGTAAATTCAAATTTATCTTTAAGCCAACAACACGACCCTGTAATGTGATAAATATCTTACAGATTTGAAATATTCTGCAAGCTGAATATTTTGCACAAAACTCTACAGCTCTATACACTTAAAAAACAAACTTCTAGGATTTTTTTAAATCTTTGTTTATACTTGTTTACTTTAATATATTAATTATAAACCTGATCCTGATTCAAATTCTGCTCGTAAGTTTCCCAAATGTTACTGAAGAGTTAACTGTAAATGAAAGATCCACGGTGGAAACGTGACTGCGAGCCTTCGCAGACTTCATGAATTACTCATGACTTCAGTATTTTTACTTCCAGTATTAAGATGACTGGGACAGCCCTGATAACAGATATCATCAAAAACCAGAGTAGTGCAGTCCTCAAAGAATCAAAGGCGACCAACAGTTTAACCACCAGACGTCTTAAAAGTTACAAACTTATCATGATAAAACTACTTTTATTAAATGTTCACACATTTTTTAATTTACATTTTATTTTCTGTAAGATGAATTGTTTTAATTTAACCTATTGTAATTTAAATATTTTTGTAGCATGAAGGTGGATCAATGTTTTGTAAAATAACAATAAATTCTACATTAAAATAACACAAATAAATAAAAGAGACCCCCAAATCGAGATGATCTCCAATCAGGTCAGTAAACAGAGTGACAGACAGACTTACGCATGGCAATGCAGTAGTACACAGAGAGCAGCAGCAGGAGTCCTGCTGTGAAGGTGCGGGTCTTCATGGTGCCTGAAGTGATCTGCTGTGATCACTGGGCGTGTGTGTCTTACACTTCTTATACATCCACATGTCAGCATGAGTGTTGTCACTCTCAGGTAACAGGAAGCGGCACAGCAACACTGCTTTGGGCCTTTTTTTCCGATCTGCCGATGCAGAAACAGATCACTAATAAAAAGGAGAAACATCTATAACAGTGTGTTTCTGGTTTTAAGGTCCAGGGTTTGCAGAAATACAGTCCCCACATGTGTAGATTTACATTTCCATTACATTAAGTCATTGATGACAGCTTTATCTGATTTGGGGTTGCCCAAGGACACTTCATCTGAACAGTGGACGACCCGCTCTGCCTCCTGAGCCACTAAATCCTGTTAATGTGTTAATCTGCATTCCTGAATTAAATAAATGTTAACATGCATACACTTTTTCACAGCAGGTTACCTTTACCATAACTGCCACATCAAGATAAAGTCACACTTTTCACACTTTGCACCACAGACGCCCGATGCTATCACGTAATCTGTTATTTCTGCCACACAGATCGACGCACCAAAGTGTTGGTGCAAGAAGCGTTTTTTTGCAAGTCACATTAAACCCTCGCTGATCTTATCGCAACCAGATACACAGAAAACAGCTTGTGGTGTGACCGATGAGATCATTTGATTGCTTCAGAGACAGAAAAGCACTTGTGACCAGAGCCGTGCACTTGCAAAATTTGCAGATCTAATGATACACAGATCATTATCATTGATCACAGCGTGCACACAGCCATGCTCAAATCACAACCTTGGTGTCAATGGGAAGTCTTTCTTCACACAAAAGATTCCAGGTATTTGTGTATTGTTGTTTCACATTGTTCATACCTGAACAAACTGGAGATTCAGAGGTTTGGATCCGGGCTGCAGTGTGCCAGCAGACTCATCTTTACAGGTCATGAAAAGTAGTTCCTCAAACTAAAAGTTGTTGGTATTTCAGGCGGATACACGGCTGCAGAGCTAGGTGTGATGTGAAAGGCCTGACAAGCACCTTTTAGCCTCTTTTAGCTCGTTTTTTGGAGGTTTATGACCTGAACAGCTCTGATTAACTTACGGTGCACTACCAGCTTCAAATGGTAAACAGACAAAGCGTTTACCTGCTACAGAGACGTATGTGAAGACTGACAATTTCATGCTTGCACTGTTCAGTCTAATTCAATTCTATTTCTAATCCAGAGTTATCTTATAGGTTTAATTTTAAAAATAATAATAATAATTAAACGTATTCATGGAAACAAAATCAACAAATCTCTGTTATCAAGACTATATTTCTTTAATTGAAGTTAATTATCCACTCAGAAATTAACAACAGTATAATATATGTATAATATAACCAGTATATCATTTATCTATATTGTTTCCAGTAATAAGTTTGCCTGCAAAACCAGGCATTGATTTATCACAGTATTATATAATAATACATCTTTAGGCCTGCAGACCACTGCCCTCAGTGTGGAGCTGTTTGTAGACATCCAGAGCCCACTGGAAGGTCTCAGCGTAGCAGATCTGACGTCCTTTGACAGTCTCCACTCTGTGAAACACACAGAGGAGAAGAACAACATCAATACTTGTGATGAACTCCACTATTTTCAATTCAGCCGGCAGTGGCAGAACATTCTCTTACATTGTGTAATTCTGTTATCGAACAACAAACTTACATGAATGCCGGATTCACACAGGAGCCGTGGGTCTTGGTGATTTTGGACACGAGCTTGGGCAGCAAACTTTTTAAGGAGAAGCCGTAGCAGCATTTTGCAGGCGCCGTGCTGTAGTACAGAGCTTGAGCTGTGAGGGAGATAAATGGATCGAGTCAGGACGAATATGTCAGCAGAAAGCAAACAAACAGGATGAGGCAGAAACAGATCACTCACGCATGGAGTTGCAGCAGCAGACGGTGAGCAGCAGCACGGTCAGAGTGAAGCAGAGAGTCTTCATGATGCTGTCAGTACAGTGATGATGATGATGATGGTAGTAGTGCTGTTGTTCTTCTCCTCTGTTTGCTGTGATTATGTCCTATATAAACCCGTCCATCGCCGACCTTGCGTAAAGCTTTCCAGAGCCAGCCTTCGCAAGTTTCCACCGTAGTTTTTTTAACTACTGCTGGTCACAGAGATGCTGCGCTCTGCGTTATCTTATCTAATCTACATCTGCACATTCTCACTGTGGAAAGGTCATGGAAACTGATTCACACGGCGCGTTTTAAACAGTACGGAATAAACACAACAGAAACTCTACAGCTCTTTTTATTATTTACATGATTCACCTCGAAGAAGCACAAAGCATCGTGACTTCAAATGAACAACTCTAACTTATCAGATACAAAACACATTTAAAACAATTGTAAACATCAAAACAGTTTCTTAAAAGAATATTTTGACTTCATGTTTCTGGTCGATCAGGGCACAGAGAGGTGGCAGCCTCACTGGCGCCAACCACTGACAGTTAAAAGAGCGGACAGTGAATGAGTGACGTCACCAATAAGTTAGCGAAGTGCCATTTTGAAGCTCATAATATGTGGCACTCCTGGCGAATATCTTTAATATAATGTGAACAGGTGAGTTGTATATAAATTCACCCTCAGTACAGTTGTCATGAACGGGGAAATTAGCTACAGAGACCAAAACTGTTTTTGTACCAGGCTGTAAACATGTTTATTTCTGCTGTGAAGTTTTAAACATGGGGACTTATGGAGACTGACTCACGTATAACTCCCACGCTCGCTATTGGCGACTGTTAACACCAACAAGTCCCTCCCTATCTGACCTTTTTTAGATGAAACACATAAAAATCAGGAAGTAAGCAAAATTCTACTTCCTCCTGAATTTCTCATTTAACGTTAAAGCGACAAATTGACGTACAATGTCATGATTCAGTGTGTAGCTCACTGGAAGTGTAAAACATCTGGGCTCTCAAGAAAGGTCAGAGTTCAGAGTTTTATGGGCTTTGGGGATCATAAATACAAACATTAAAATGCCAACCACCAAAAAAACAACACATCGGTTTACAGTCAGTCAGTTCCCCGTCTTTATGTAAATGTGTGTGGTGCAGACCCGGAGATGCAAATATAATGTTCACAAGATCTTATCGCAGTTTTCACACGTGTACAGACCCTGGTTTAGCAATGCATCTGTGACCTATTTAGATCAATCGTGTGCATGCATCTGCAATGCCATCATCACAGTGTGAAGCACAGAGACCCGGCCTCATGCTAGAAGCATTAGAATAATATCATGTCAGAACTCTATGTTGTTTATAAAAGAGTGGATACTGTTCAAATCTCAAACACACGAGTGGGAACTGAGTGGGTACCATCCCCAATCAGGACTGTGGGCTGTGTTTAGTCGGACACATTGAGAAAATCCCCGTCTGAGATCGCCACATTAAAAAAGAAAAAAAAAACATGATGATGAAGGTTTCAATTTCACATGAAGATTACACGTCGTGAGTGGAGGAGGAATCAACATGTGTGCTGGGACAGAGATTCAGATCGGTTTTATTGAGAAATCTCCAAATCGCAGCCGAGACTTTCCACACAGAGCAAGTCTAGACAGACCACGAACAAACACGAGGAAACACTTCCTTTAAGAAACCTCGAGCAGAACCCGGATCATGGTGGACGCAACCGGTTCAGTTTAGACAGACAAAGACACAGCAGCTAGAATAATGATGACTGCAGCTGTAATTATAATAGAAATATGAATAATAGTAGTGATAATAATAACATCAAGACAAGATAAGATATGATAAAATAAGATAGACTCACGCAAGGTTTAAAAGAAATATATTGAAGAAAGTCAAGACCAACTAAACTAAGACCAAGTTATGAGCAAGACCAGAGTGTATGAAGACCGAGACTTCGAGGAAGTCATGACTAAGACAAGACGGTACTTAGCTAATATTCACAAGAACCCTTTGGGTGAAGGTGCGGTTACTGTGTGTTCTTTTGGACGTTGTTTTGCAGATGAACTGAACTTTGTGGTTTAAATTTTTTTTCCAGAGAAGATTTGGCTGATGTACCAGACAGTTGACAAATAAAAATTAATAAATCAGACCATTAACCCCAGCAGGCGCAACCCAGGACAGAGCTGGACCTGGACTCCACAGAGGAAGAGGTGGATGGAGGACATATACTTCTCACAAAAAGTTTTAGGATCTCTGCATCCAACAATTTGTTGAAACAATCAATTACAGCTCGTGTCTCATGCTGTTCACGAATCGACTTATTGCAACCAGCTGATGACACTCTAAGCTCAGTGACAACTCCCCTCTGAGCACATCCTGTTTGAAGCCACGCCACGGGCCAAGTACTGTTGACGGATTGTTAGGTGTCGTCTGTGTGAAGGCAATTCTGAGACACGTTAAATATGTTGTAAAATAGTTGCTGAAAACACGTGAAAATACTTTGAACGATATGTTACTGAGATGCGGAGTTAGAGGTTCAGACAGTTTTTCACCAGTTTTCAGTCTCAGGATTTTGCGGGCGGTCCTTAAAGGGCGGCTTGATGACACGCTGAGGCCGCCCTGAGCTAGAGACATAGAGATGAGTGTTTCAAAGTCAGTCAGGTCATTTTCTGAACTCACCTGACACGTTATTTATTCTTACTTACACCGATTTTAACCTGTGATGCTCTTTGTTTTGTTTTTCCTCAGCTGTATTTGAGTCTTTACTTGTACACAGGTTGAGAATTAAAAGTCAAATCACTGATATGTATCAATAAAAGTGATGTTAATACGTAAACACGCGGTGCGGTGCAGTACTCTCGGCGGTCGGCGGGTGTCGCTGTGTCATTTCCCCCTCCTGCGTTTTGTTCCTGTAGCACTTCCGGGTTCTAATGTTTACAACTGTGTGAGCGGCGCTGCGGGCTCACAGCTGTCCGTTTGCCTCGTGGAAAAATAAGAAACTTAATTTAAACATTTAAAAAAAACAACATGTTCTCCAGGCGCGTTTAGACCGGCACGGTGAGTTTTACCGGACGAAGCGCGTGAGCGGCGCGAGCTGAGACGTTAGCCAGCAGGCGGGAGCGAGCTAACGAGCTAACGTTAGCTCAGTCAGACTTCATCTGTCGGCGTTTAAAGTTTGAATGTTTCAGCCCTGTTTGTGTTTTTACAGCAAATTAACGATGACAATTAAAGTTTAAACACAGACGAAGAGGTTCGCGTTGGAATAATGCAGCCAGCTTGTTTACTAAGCTTCGATTTGATTGAATTTAACTCCTTGAATCTGTTTTTCTGTTGATACATGAAGTGTTTTCAACTGAAGAGTCACATGAAGTGTTTAATATGAATAAATGGAGCTGTTAAATTAGCAGAAATGTGCGATGCCTTTAAAAATGCACTGAGGAGACTGTAGTTCTTGAAATCCTTGAAAGTTTGTGAATTATAAGGAGATAAATCAAGGCCTTGCAAGTTTTAAAATGTTTGGATTTATAGATTTTTTGAGTACGCAAAATGTGGGATTGTTTAAAATGAACACAGCTTTTTAATCTGGATGTCTTCTATCTATCTAAACAACAAGATATAATCTCTGCAACCTGCTCTGAGTTCTGATTCCCCAAATCCTTGAAAGGTTGTGAGAAAAATTAAGGCCCTGAAAAAGGACATGAGTCATTAAATTTTGTGCGAGAATAGAATAAATAGGAATGTATGATGGTTTTAAAACAAACATGTAGAAAGATACAGCTTTAATATGTGGATGTCTTTTAGCCCTTTTTATCTCCACACCAAAACAAGTTGATTTTCTTATATGTAAAAAAAACTGCAATAAACCTGTGATTTACATAAATATAATGTACTTGAACTCATCGTGCTCTTTGAAATCCTTGAAAGTTTGTGAAGTGGAGGGAGAAAGTCTTTAAACATTTTCTCTATTTCATAAAAAACTTGAACTTTCGTTGCAGCGAGCAGGCGGCAGGACGCCATCATCGGGATCAGCTGCTGAGAGTCTAAAAGTTGAAAAAATAAACCATGAAGAAGAAAAGCAGACGAGGTCCAAGGTCCAACAGGACGCAGACGACGACGATGAGCGTCGGTGAGGCGAAGAGGCCGCCTGGAAACAGAGGGAGACCTCGGAAGACCGTCTCCGTAACCACGGACAGTTTCTACCACGACAACGCCGCAAAAGACGAGACGGCGGACGTCGATTACAGCGTGACGGCAGCTGAGGATGTGCAGAAACATCCAGAGGGCAAGTCTAAATCTTCAGGTGAGCGCCTCAGTACCATCCATCATGTGTTCTCTCCGACACACCTTAAGATGGGGGAGACGACTGATCTGTCGTCACTCCCAGCAGGTAGACTGTCAGCCGCTGTCTGCCGGCTCTGCCACGGGAAGTTCTCTCCTCGCAGCCTGCGACACGCCTTCAACACGTGGCCTCAGGACTCCATCGATCTCCTTGACGACGAGTCAGACGCCGCAGCCCAGTCGCCGCTTTTATTCCACACAGACTTCCAGCGACTGGTCGGCGTCCAGCTGAACCGCGATCCGCGATTGTCTGAGTTCATCTGCAAGAAATGCCACGCCAAGTTCTACAAGTGCCACAGCATCCTGATCAGGTTTCTGCAGAGAGTCAACCTCCCACCAGTTGGGAAAGAGAGCGTGAAAGGCCGGTGAGTCCAAGTGAGACACTCTGAAGTTTGTATTTGTTGTAGGAAAATCTACAAATATGAGGAACTGTTTGTTTCTTTTTCAGGAAGAACGCAAAGTGTCCAGAGTCCTCAGTGAACCACGGATCAGCAGGTAAAGACAATCTACTAACTTATGTATTGTCCAGCTCCAGTTCTGGCACGACAGCGGCTTTATCTGCTTCCCTCTGTTGAGACGTTCTGCTGTTTCCTTTCAGCACCACCATCTTTTACCTCAGACCCAAAGTGCCTCCACAGTTTGGTGTCCTGGGCTCACCACCACGGAGAGGCCTGCCGTTCCTGCCCCGACCTGAAGGAGGTGCTGGAGGGTCAGTGTTGGGGCTCCGTTAAGGCCGTCTGGGGTTGCGTTGACGGTCACAGATACACCATGGACGCTCAGTGCACAGCGGCAGCCACTCCAGCGTACACAATGAACTTTAGCAGTGGAGCTTTAGGGAGCGGCAATGGTGACGGAGTGATGTCGGAGGAGGAGGAACAGGAGGTGGAGGAGGAAGATGAAGAGGAGCAACCCGGTGGTGGGAATGAAAGGACACCAGCGGGAGGTGTAAGCACTCCACCTGCAGTCACAGCTCAGACTCAGAGCTCAGCGCTTGCTCACTGGAGCAGCAACACTGAAGGTGAGACTCAGACTTTTCTGTTTTCTAATGAAACCTTAGATCAGAGTCAGCTCGACTCTCACGTGTTGTGTTTTTAGATTTTCAAGGTCACGAGGAGGCGCTGTCTCCTGCTCCGCTCCAGCTGGAGGACAGGACGGCTGACAGCGATTTGTCCGACAGGTTGGTGTCACCGCGCTCTCGTCCTCTTGGGTGTTTTTCACTCTTAAACGAGTGATTAGGTTGAGATTCTAAAATAAAAGTGTGTGTGTGTTTAGGGTGATCTCCGAGGACGACTTTGACGCGAGTAGAAAAGGTTTATCAGACGACGAGTTGTTCGATCCGTTCTCAGACAAGAGGTGAGTTCAGAGGTTTGTCTCTTGCTGTTCCATCTCAACTGTCAGAAATGGGCTGAAAATGACAGAAACCTCCTCCTCTCTCTCCCTCCTCCTCTCAGACCTCACAGGGTGACTGTCCCCAACAAGAGAAGAAGAACCCCGAAGGCGTCAGAGGAGCCGAAAGTCAAGAAGAAACCTGGACCCAAACCGGGCTGGAAGAACAAGTTCAAACCTAAAGGGTCCGTTAAACGTGTTCAGTCTGCTGTTTGTTTACTTAGCTTAGCATTTAGCATCATGTTTGTTTAGCTTAGCATTTAGCATCGCGTTTGTATTTTCAGAGAGGAGCTGCCAAACATCTACAAGTGTCCGTATCAGGGCTGTACAGCCGTCTATCGAGCTCCGGACGGTTTGAAGGTCTCTCACAACATTTCACTGCACAATGAACGTTCAAGTAACTGGATCGATAATCGTGTAATCACTACTACTGTGCTAAGCTAATTTCTGTTGTTGTTGTTGTTTGGGGTTTTTGTTTTAGAAGCACATCAAGGAGCATCACGAGGAGGTGAGGGAGCGACCGTGCCCTCATCCCGGCTGCAACAAGGTCTTCATGATCGACCGCTACCTGCAGCGACACGTCAAGCTCATCCACACAGGTGAGGCGAGAGTTTTCAGGAGCTCTTTTAGATTTTAGAGTCCAGAACTATGATCGAACACACCCTCTGAAACCAGCGGCGTCAGGTCTAACAGGGAATCCAGCAGCCTACCGATGTGGTTTTCTTGCCGGGTTTGGTTCCTGGATCCTGGATCTCTGCAGCGTCACGCTGTCTTGGATGAGTCTTTTGAGAAGTTTTCTTGTGTGTTTGTTTCCAGAGGAGAGGAACTACATTTGTGATCAGTGTGGACAAACCTTCAAACAGAGGAAACACCTTTCAGTTCACCAGATGAGACATTCAGGGGCAAAACCACTACAGTGAGTACTCATAATATCCGATATGGCGTCCTCTTCTGTCTCTTCTCCTCTGCCATTATGTACATAGAGGCTGCTGAGCCCAGTTACACTGCCTAGCTCCTGTTCTGGCACAACACCGGCTCAGCATTCCCTGAAAACCTCCTCCTCTTCCAAACGCCTGTGGTACAACAAAGAATAACTATTCATCATGTCCTTTGTTCTTTAGATGTGAAGTGTGCGGCTTCCAGTGTCGCCAGCGAGCATCGCTGAAATACCACATGACCAAACACAAGGCGGAGGCCGACTTGGAGTTCGCGTGCCTGATGTGCGGGAAGCGTTTCGAGAAAGCTCACAACCTGAACGTGCACATGTCGATGGTCCACCCGCTGACTCAGGCCGAGGCTCAGAGAGGAGGCAGCCACCACCAGCAGCAGCAGCAGCAACAACAGCAGCCGCTGTACTCCGACCTGCATACCATCACCCTGACCGGGGAGGTGGTTCAACAGGACCAGGACAGATGACGGCAGGGAGTCCAGGTCCAAGTGTGCTGCACGGGTATATAGACTCTGTGGGACTGGGACCACCTCTAACCAGCCGTACTGTAGTTTGTTTGGACACGTTCAGCATCGTTCATCTCTGCGTCAAACTGTTGCCTTCAGCATGAATGAACTCTTTATTGGATATTTATCAATCTGCCGGACAGATCTGCAGCTTCATCCAGAAACTAATGTTTCATTGTCGTCTTCTGACCGCACGTTCATCTTTTAGCTTCTTTTTGGGGGAAGCGGCCGTGGCAGTTCAAGTATACACGACTTCAACACGTTGAAAACACGCTGTTAACGCAACGTTAACACCCTCTCATGTATGTAAATATTAGAAACACCTCAACACAGCTACATCTTCAATAGTGAACCATAAGACCAGTGTGTAGGATTTAGTAGCATCTAGTGACGTAGCTGCAGACTGCAAACACCTTCGCCTTACCGTCTCCGTATCGTGACGGAGAAACTGTGTGAAAAACACAAAATCTAGAGCCAGGGCTACTGTAGAAACACTCCATGGAAGAGGACGTCTAGTGTCTGTAGATGTAACAGTTCTCATTTTCCAGTATCCACTAATGAAAACATCATTTTGTGCATTGTATAACCTTTTTTTGCCTTATTTTATAAACAGAGCTCCTTAAATCTGACACACTGAGCTTTAATACCTCTCTGACAGTTTTGTAAAAGTAAAATTCATGTTGTTGTTGGATTGTTCCACTGCGTTAAGAGGATTCTCAGCATGTTAAATATCAGGAAACCTCCAGGTATACAGGAATGGTTAAACCCGAGTGTTCAGCGACACTCACCTGCTTGTCTAAGTGATGTCCGAGATCGCACGCTGTTGACGTTAACGCGTTGAAAGTCGTGTATGTTTGAACTGGCTGGCTTTCCATGTTTTCTTCCTTCATGTTTAACATTAACTGACGCTCGTCCTGATGTCTTTGACTGTCGGGCAGAAGATTTGGTTTTTAAGTTTTAATCCGCAAGATTAAACTGTCGTGATACAGTACGGCAAACCGAAGATCGATCTGTCGTGTCGTTTCACAGCATGGACAGACGACCTGAAGGCGTTCGGCCTGTCTTATCGAACAGCTCGCCGTGACTCCTGACTTTTTCCCTCCACTCATCAGCTGTTACACGGTCGACACGTTTCGATGACCTGTCCCCACCCAGGCTAACCTCAGTGAAGCAGCAACACTGGATTATCGCCGACATTGTTTCCTGTCAGTCCAACGTCTGTAGCTTCTAAAAGCAGTTTAAGTCCAGCACAGGAATGGCGTACTCCGCCACGAACTATTTAAAAACACCTCCCTCTCTCCTTCCTAGTGTGGAGGAAGAAGTGAAGTGGAAAAAGGACCTACCAGAGTTTAGTTTGTCCGCTCTGGGCTACAGTAGAAACATGGCAGAGAGGTAGACATGAAAGATCCACTAAGGTATCAAAAACATAAAGATTCTTATTTTCAGGTGATTAAACACGAATGAAAACGTGTGACACACTGGACCTTTAAGACGACGTCTGTGAGGACTGTAAACACACAAACGTAATAAAACTACGATGCAATATTCTTGTTACATAAATACACACGAAGCACTTGTACGTGCAGTGTCACGTCCTCGCTGTGCAAATAAGTTGTGCAGAATGTTCACGTCATGTTTTTATTAAGTTATTACAATGCTGAGACTCTTTAAGAGTTTGTGTGTAAACAGTGAAGGGCTTCAGATGTACATGTGTAGAGTTATGTACAAAAAGATGTAAATAAACAGTTTTTTTAACAAAGTTTCAACTTTTTCTGGTAAAAAATCTGAACAAACGATGAGCACCGACAACGGGAACCTGTTTGTGTCTCAGCTGTGTCGTTGGTTACCGTCAGAGGAAGTCCATCTCCGGGCTCAGGCTGGGAGGGTCGAGGTGCACCGACAGAGCCGCCGACACCTCCGGGTCCAGATCTGCACACTGAGACTCCAGCTGGACCACGAAGGAGTGAATGAAGACGAGAGAGATGAGTGAAGATCTTCATACAGATGTGTAGTCTGTAGTGTGTAACGTGTGTGTTACCTGTGTGAGCTGGCTGGAGGACAGAGCAGCTGGAGACGTCTCTGCGATCACGCTCAGAAGAAACTTCTTGGCGTCGTTGAGAATCTGGGGAATCCACAGATGTGACGTCAGAACATCGTCTCCACCTCTACGCCAAGAACTGACTCAAAACTTGTGTAAAGTGTGACTGATGATGCGGTAAAGAGTTTCTGAGCGTCACAAAGATTTCACAGAGGTTTTGAGTGACGGCTCGGCTCTGTCACCTGATCGTCCGCCGGTTTGCTGGTCGGTGGAAGTTCGTGTCCGTCCAGGAAAAGCTGCAGCAGGCTGACATAGCAGAGGACGGCGGTATGAAGGAAGCCCGGACAACACACAGCTCTGCATCGCAGCTCAGCTCTCTGCTGGAGCAGCAGACTGAACACAAACATCACAAACGCATGAAGTGATAAAAATTAGCTCTGTTCTAGCTATAAACTAGTTAGCTTCCTCTTGTCCAGCTAGTTTTAGTGAAGAGAAAACATGGCGCTAACCTGTAAAAGGCCCAAGGCATCAGTCGTGTAAACTCATCTGTCGTCACCATGGCAATCGGCTGGTAAACACCTTGTTGTTCTGGAGCAACAACGAAAGATTGCATTTATTTAATCGTGCACAAACCCAAGAAAGACATTTCAGCAGCTCAGATGTGACAAACACCGCTAGATTTGAAGATGAGCAACCAGTCAGCAGAGTCGACCAACGCGTGCAGGAGGTCTGCGCACAAAGTCCTGCTTTTCTGACAGATCGTCTCCTGCAGACAGAACAGAGCGAGTTTTTAAAAGGCTAAATGTTTTTTTAGCGCAGCGAACCTCGACCTGTTGCGGTGAATTACCTGAGGATACAAGAGTGCTGACATGTAGTCGTTTACACACAGGAAGAGCAGAAAAACGAGCACCTGGAAGAAGAAATGAGTCAGCAGCAGGTGAAAACACAACACTGAATACAGAAACACTGGCTGGTATTAAAGTTCTTTACTCCCACCTGTCGGTGCTGATTAACCCTCTCTGGTCGCAGCGTTTTCAGGGCGGTGCTGAAGTCCTGGTTGTAGCGCCAGGCGCGGTGCAGACTGGCAGCCAGCAGCAGAGGTGAGGCTGCAGGCACTGACGCTGACGACGGACCTTTCTCTAAACTGAACACAAGAAGAAACACAAAAAGGATCCAGAGAGGTTTAAACTGGACCGAGCCGGATGTTCAGAGAGTTTCTGGTCTGGTTGTACCTGCAGGCCCAGCTCTGACAGTCAGCGAGGAGCTGCAGCTGCTCCGGTACCGACTCCCCATCACAAAGGCGACGCCACAGCAACAACAACAGCGGAGAGAGACGCTCCCACCAGTGCTGCGAAAAGACAAGAAATCATCATGGAGACTGTTGAAGAATTCGTTTATCGTGAACATCCAACATCCAGATCCTTTTCTGTATGGAAAACAAACGTTACCGCTGTGGAGACGAGGAGCAGAGGACAGCGTAGACTGATCTGAGACCAGCTTCTGTTGACTTCGTCTGCTGGGCGTCCACAGCGCACACCGGCACACAACACGCCCTGAAGAGGAAACATGAAGCAGAGATGAGTTTTCATGGACGAGCGGTGAGAAAATCTTTGATCTACTTCAGTGAAGTCGTTCTCACTCGCAGGAGGTGAGCCGTCAGACGGAAGGACAACAGGCCGCCCGGTGAACACGCCTTCCTCTGTTTGGACGGACAGACAGAGGAAGTCACACACTTCTTTCAAACAGCTGATCAGATTTGGAAACAGGTGTGTATTAAAGTCGCTCACCTGATGCTGGTTCACGTGTTCAATCAGCCGGTTCACGTCCAGAGTCGTCCTCCCGCCTTCAGTCTTCACTTTAATGAACATCACGGCGGGGAGAGCCAGCAGGACTCTGTGACACACACACAGTTTTCAGTGTGTGTGCATTAAATGACTGTTTGAGTGTGTGTTCGTGTGTGTGTGTACCTGTTCCATGTGTTCACGGTGTGTTGGACGTGGAGTTCGGCGCTCATGCTCAGTGAAGCCGCCGCCGCCGCCGAGCATCTTTCAGACACCAACTCAAACAGGAAGTCAGCTCCGCTTCTACGGCCGCCAGAGAGGTCGGTCACTTCCATCTCATAGACGAGCTCCTACACACACACACACACTCTGATTAAACACATCCTTCCCCACAATACTAATAAACTCACACACACTGTACACACCTGTACTCTGGACAGGATGTCTGGCAGACAGGTTCCTGTTTCTTTGCGATCGCTGTTGACACAGAAGTGAAGAAGAAAAGATGAGAAGTCGTGCCAGAACAGGAGCTGGGCGAGCAGGCAGTCTAACTTTTGTTAGCTCTTTGTTCGCCCACCTCGAGTGTTGGTCCATGATGGCGCTCAGCAGATGACAGCAGAGGCTCTTCATGTCGCCTCCGCAGCCGCCCTGCTCCTCCGGGCAGGACAGGTAGAGCTCCAAACAGGCCCACTGCTGATACTCCTGACTGCACACACACACACATTTTATTTATTCATCAGAGGTGAGTTCAGTCAGTCAAAGACGTTTTATTCTGAAAGGTTGACTGAAGCTTGCCCAGTGTTTCCTGTCTTACCGTTCTGGGTCTGACAGAGCGTCTTCGCTTCGCTGCACTTTGAGCTCGTCGGTCAGCCACTCCGAGAACGACAACTCCACAAACACAAGATCAAAATCATCATTCGATCCACCATTCAACTAAAGCTTCACTCAAACCAGGATGACTCAGTGGAACCTCGTTACCTGATATCGCGGCGTCTGTCCCAGCTGACTGAAGGCCGGGTGTCTCCACAGATGCCGCGCCGTCTTCCTCCAGCTGCTGACGGCGTCCGTGGCGCTGCTCCACAGGCCGGGCGGGTTCTCCTCCTCGTCTTCACTGACTGGACCAGCAGCGGCAGTGACGGGAGCTCTTCTGGCTTCAGGTAGCAGTCTTGGGATGAGGTAGAGAAGCTGAACACAGACAGTCACATGTAGAGTTTAAGATCTTATGTGAAGACGTATCTCTGGGAAACATAGTTTGATGAACAGTGTCATATTTCTGTGGGAAATAGTGTGAATATTCCTCTGCAGCTGCTTCGTGACATGAATCTTATGGCTTAGGTTTTAGTCACACACCTTCTTGTAGAAGCTGGTGACGATGTAGTCCTGCTGCTGCAGCTGAGGCAGCGAGTCCGCTCTGCACATCCCGTAACACACAGCTGCAATGCAAAACCTGCACGGCGACAAGAAAGACTCAGCAGAGACGCCAGAATCGAGTCTAAAATGAGTCCCGCTGATGTTTGTAACCTTCACCTGACGCAGAACAGCATGTTGGCGTGCGTGCTGCAGACCAGCGCCGAGCTGAGAGCGTCTCCAACGGGTACCGGTTCGGGCAGAACGGCCGGGTCCAGCTGAACCAGAGGACCGTGGGACGTGGAGACGTGGAGGTGGACCACAAACGCCGCCAGGCCGAGTACGTGGGCGGCGCTCAGCGATGGACCCTTTTTCAGAGAAGAGGTTTGTAAAGCTGAGGAGTGCACGTGACAGAAAGCGAAAGACCTGAATATGGATTTATGTACCTGGTTATGAAACAGATCCCAGAGTCTGTGCAGGAGGCCGGAGAGGAGCTGAGTGTTACCGAGCAGCATGCTGACAAACCTGGAGGCCCACAGGCTTTGTCTGGAGAGGCAAAACACGGAAGCATCTGGGAGTCACGAGAAACAAACAGACCTGCGCACCGAAATCTCGTCCGCATCGTCACTGTCACTCACTTGTTTGGAGGATTGGCTCGGGAAGCGTCTAACACACACTGGCAGAAGTTTCTCAAAATCATGTTGGTGGCCTGAGGAGACGACAGAAAGTTACAAACTCACACAGAGACGATGAGAAACATAAAAAACAGAACAAAGAGTTAATCAGCGCGTACTTTGTTGTGGAGCTCAGCGGACGGAGGAGGAGCGCTTGTTTGAAGTTTGATGACGCTCTGTCCAATCGGCTCGTCGGGACGGCCGGAGAAGACGACGCTCAGAGTGTGCGAGATCCTCGACAGCTGAGCCGACATCTCTGAGGACACACGAGGAGACGAGGTCTTTAAGGTCCAAACAAAGTTTAAGACCAGCTGAGTTTAGAAAGACACACACGAGAACGCACCTCCATCACTTCCCTCAGCAAGCAGCTCTGTGAACTCCTGCAGCTGAGTCTTCAGGACCTCCAGAGGATCATCATGACTGTCCAAACACACTGCGCTACCTGAAAACACAACACAGTGTGAGGGCAACTGTTTCCTCTCAAGGCCTTAAATTCAAGGACCCAACACAGCACAGCTTGAGACTTTTTATAATGTCTATTTATGTCCCAAAATGCACAAACTTTCAAGGATTTCAAGGACCTTTCTTAATTATATGACTGTTCAGATCAAACATTCACTCTGTGATCTTGAATCGGCCCAGACCAAAAGAATACCCACAATCCTGCTGCCTCTGTTTCTGGCAGGACTCCACATAAGATGAGTACTGAGCTGCGGGGATCTTATCAGCTCTGAAAACACAAAATAAAGACAAACAAAACATGACAAGCAACGATTGCAGACGATAAATACACCACAGGATCAAAATATATAAACCAAAGTCTCTAACGTAGCTGACGTGAAGCTCCTGGTGACTCACTTCTTCAGCGCTTCTATGAAACTCATCCGAGCGTCAGCTTTGACCGGCAGCTGCAGTCGGAGGAGAGACAAACTAGAATTTGTGCATTTGATGTGAAGACTTGTGACAAACAAACAAACAATAACAGCTGTAATAATTTAACTCGGCGGAGGCGAGGTGCGCTCACCACTCTCGGTTTCAGCAGAGCCGGGAGGAACCGCGTCAGGAAATACGGCCTGCGGAAAATACTGAGAGGACAGAGGCGCGAATGAGCAACGCAGACTTTTAAATATCGTACACGGTGATGTAATCTGATTACCTGGCCTCCATGACTGTGGCAGAGATTCTTCCTGTACTCTCAAACAGAGACAGTGCCTTCTCCACGTCCTGGACAGCCTGACACTGAGGCGGCAAACACGCAAACATTAAACTCATTTATATAGAAACACAAACTGCAAACGAGGAACGAGCAAGAACGACGACGCACTCGAGGACTTCAGGGAGCGAAGAGGATCCAATAAATAACTCTCAGCGCTTTATAAAAGATCAATAAAATCTTTTAATCAACTCTATAAGCAACAGGTGGCGAGGATCGATGCGATCATGTTTATCTTATGACGGACCTTCAAACTTCCAGATTAATGGCAGAACGATACTTTACTGTCCTGACATGGAAATTTGTTGCCACCATCTCACGCGAATCCACAGATAACAACACAACCACAAAATAAAACATTCAGCACATTTTAAAACACATACATCTCTGTGTGCGGTGAGTTTTGTTAAGAGATGCTATGACAGAGGAGTCAAAACTCCAGGTCTGAGAGGCCGGGGGTGGAGAGACGATGCGTGGCAAGATACAGAACGTACAGGAACATCCTTGAAATGTTTTTGAGACGACAAGATCGAAACATTTGATTAAAAGAGTTCGTCTGAACCGAGGTTTCGATCAAAACACACGAGGTTTCCACAACGTGTGTTTACACGATCCTGACCTTAGACCTTGATCTCATGTGTGATACACATAAAACACTTTACTTCCTGTTAATAAATCACATTTTGCTCAGTAGGAAACAAACTTTGTTACAAGAACAAACACTTGTTGCGACTGAGCAAAACATGTGTAGTTTTAAAAAACATAAAATGCTTCAGATCAAGATCAAACATTTGGTCAGATTAATTCAAACAAACTTCTTTACAGAACGTCTCTCGTTAGATGAAACAGTTTACTGTATCAGTAATAATTCAGCTAGATGTTGAGGTGTTTGAGTCGATACATGAAATGTTGGGTTTGATCAGGAAAGTCCATCAAATTAAAGCGTCCTATCAAAATAAGAGCGTTCTGCGCCGACGTCTCTCACTGCTGAGCTGTCGTTATGCAAACGGACCACCAGGTGTCGCTGTTACCTGCACGGAGGCTCCACCTGCACCAGAAACGTCTTCATATAAACCCATGTCCTCCACAGACTCCTGCATGAACACACACACACACACACACACACACAGTCATTATGAAATAATCATGATGTAACCTCAGACTTTTATCTCCGTCCTCTCACCTTGAGGTCAGCGAGTCTGGTCTTGGCCAGAGAGACGTACTCCATCAGGAGGCTGCGGTGTTTCACGGGGACATACGGAGGGTGGAGGATGTGAACCTACGACAGTCAGTTAAATTACAGAAGTATAAGCAGCTTTTTTACATAATCAAAGGTTCTAGTATCTTAATTCTAGTGAAACGAGGCTCTCTGTCACCTTGAGGTACTGTGGGGGTTCAAAGGGCACCAGGTCAGAGAGGAACTTCAGCAGAAACACCAGAGACTTCTTACTGGCTGCGTGGCAGCTACTTCCTCCACCGAAAGACATCTGAGAAGACAGGAAAGAAAAATAAGTCATGTTGATGCAACACTGACCTGTGATCACGTGAACGGTGTCTCTGTCAGTCACACACCACCAACTATTTCACTGATTCTGGTGAAACTGGATCAGATTTTATGGAGAAAACGTTTCCTGGTTTTCCCTCTGATGTCCTCCGGCTGCTCCGCCTCAACTCTCTGTGATTTACAGAGTTTATGATGGACAGTGAAGTGAACTGTAGCTGCTGTTAGCTCAGTTTGTTAGCGGGGCTGTGAGCTCAGAGCACCGGAGGAGTGTTAGTGTTTGTACCACAGGAGTTTTGGACCACCGGGAAGAGGAGCGAAGCCAGTGTCGTGCCAGAACAGGAGCTGGGCAATGTAATCAGAGATTACAGAGGAGAAGAGAGAGTGAGCAAGCGAGAAGCCGCCGGACAAGAGTAAATCTGGGACTGACTTTTAGTGGTTGGTGAAATAAAAGGCTGAAAGACAGACGCCGAGCTGGGCTGACTGCTGCTGGACTAGTCAGTAATATTAGCTGCTGCTGTTGGTGACCTTGTTGATGTTTGGCTGTTAGAAAAATTGTTGACTCGCCGGTTTTTCATCATGAATAATGTTATCAGAACAAATACACGAGTACAGTTGTCCAACAGGATGTGAAACCTTGAACCAGTCGCTGTAGGACGGGAAGATGCCGGGTCCTTCCAGCGCGCCCTGTCGAGCCAACAGGAAGGCGGTGATCATGTTCTCCAGGTCGTAGCCTTCAAAAGCAGAACTCAGCAGGCGGGACAGCAGCTCTGATGAAGCAGGGAAACACGACAGAGTCTGTTCGTTTGTGCTATTTAGAAATAAAGTTTACTACCCTTGGTTGGTTTTACCTCTCAGGCTGGGCTCGGCACACGGGTTATACACCAGCAGAGTGGACAGGAAGCACAGGACGTGTTTCCAGTTCACCTCGTGGGTTTCCAGAACCTGCTGCAGGTGACGCAGCAGCTGCTCCACGCTGAACATCACAGCCAGCTTCGACAGAAACGTAACAACAGCAGAGCAGTTACAGCTCGAGTTTGTTGGACATCGTAACGGAGGGATTCTGTCGTATTTACCTTACGGAAAAGAGACGTCACCAGTCGGCTGGCTTTTGCAAAGGTCCACTCGTTCTGCAGAGTGATGGCGTCTGACACTGAGGACGTGATTCAGCAGTTTCATCTCAGCTTTTTTAGAAATAATTCGAATGATCGTGAACGGAGCATGTAGACTGATTTGAACTATGCCTTTAAAACTTATCTTTACCTGTCAGTCGAGGCTTGTAGGTGAGTGTCTGCGTGAGGGAGTGTGTGAAGAATCGCTGAAGGGCATCGGCGGACGCTGAAACTCCGCAGAGTGAAGCATCAAATATCCGAATCCTGAACAAAACAGAGGGCAGAGGAGGAATGAGATCTAATATCATACGTGATCTCGGTGCTGAGTGTGACTCCCCCCTCCCATGTTTAGATGAAAGCAGCTTTCTGCTGCAGACAGTCAAGAGGCCGCGAGTGTGTTACAGTTAATGTTGCACTGGTTTAAACAGCCTGATCACAGGTGCCAGGTGTCCTGACCAGAGAAACACCAGGAACGTTCCCACTCTGCTGTGAGTGCTACTGCCATGTCCATTTCAGTGCCTGTCCTCAGATGTATTTTTTAATTTGCTAACAGAGTCGGAGGGTTTGGTTACACTTTAATGAGATAAAATACGACACAGAACCATAGCTCAGCTCCTGGTCTGTCAGTCTGCAGCGTCGGATTCTTTTCTGCGGCGTCGAGCAGCCCTGAAGGAGACAGACAAGAAAAACATTCAAGTAAGACAAAAAAAGTAAAGTACTAAAATAATACTTTGACGTCTCAGCAGTTAGAAGAGAGCTCTCCGGGTCCAGAGGTGTGAATCAAAGTGCTTTACTGAATAATTCATCAGCACAGGACGGGCTAAAGTGGGACGGGGGCACTCACAGAAGAGCATGTCGTCCAGCACCGAGCAGCAGAGCTGGGAGGTCCTCCGGTCTGGACCTGCTGGTTCACAGCTCAGCTCAAAACCAGTTCCCACCAAGACTCCAACCACAGCTACAACACACATCTGTTATTAGCAGGTTCTTCTTTGTATCGTGGGTATGTGCGGTCTCTGTGTGGGCGGTCTCAGTGGTAAATTTAAGTACTGAAATGAGAGATTACTGCATCCTTACTTGACAACACTTTCTGTTGGATTTGTCTGGTCTCGTCTTCTCCTGGTGGAGGCGTCCAGCTGCACAGTGCCTTCAGCTGAGACACCAACCACGACCTAACTCCGTCGTCACTGGATGGAGAAAAAGCAACAAGAGGGCTAGACTGAGTGAGCGAGCAAGAAAGCAGAAAGGTCAGGTCAAAAGTCTGGATGTTCAAGTTTAAATTTTTTACTAAACTAAACTTGGAGTACTTCTTACTTCTCTAAAATGTGCTTCAGAGTGAGGAGGCTGCAAACATGAAGATGGTACACGACCTCCAGTTTGGGAAGTCTCTGTAAAAACAAAAGTTTTTCTTATTGTGGCAGTTTAGAGCGACAAATAAATAAATAAATACTTGATAATAAACTTTATTTCAACTGTAAAACTCCAGCAGAAACGATGATAAAGTGTCTGAGCTCTGTGCACAAACACACCTGATCTCTTCTGTACTCCTGCCACAGCAGTTTCGGGCACAAGGCTCCCTGTGACAGCAGTTCTTTGCCGGACTCTAACAGGACACACAGCTGGACCTGGAGAGGACAGAAGATCTGAGACTTCAGATTTGACTTCATGCTTTTTTTCTGCGCTGCAGTAATGAAAGACAAACTCAGGGCGTGCACACGTCTGTGGCTGCAGCTGTAGCTGAACAATGTTAAACCACAGGAGCCGCAATCTGCCAGCAGATGTGATGAGCTGAAGTCTGGTGCCCGGGAAATTCACCCGGAAATGCCAAGACAAAAAAACACAACATACTGCACGTCAATCAAACTTTGGAAAGTTGCTGCTGATTAAAATCCCAGAGGAGAAATAAAACGTCTTTCTCAATCATTATCGTTTAGTTTGCTTCACCACAGCCCACAATTTATCCTCATTATTTCCAGATGTGAGCATCCTTTGTGCACTGCATTATGGGAGAATAGTGCGGTAAGAAATCAACGGTTTTCAGGCTTCATTTTGTCACTTTTTCACTGACTGAATGAGCGATAAATCCTGCAGTCGGACACTCACTCGCTGAGATGAAGTGAGAAGCCGTCTCCTCTCGTTGTCGTCTTCTTCTTCCTCTTCAGTTCCGGTGATCTCCGTCAGTCTCTCCAGCATCATCCTCACCGCCAACGCTGTCACCGGGACGCCCGTCCGCGAGGCTTGACGCCTCAGCTCACACACTGTCGACAGACGACAACAAAACATCCTGTAGCTCAGCGCTTAGTAGGTAAACATCGGACAGAGATGGATGCCGTGCAAAAGGTGTCGTGATGCTATTTCTGCAGTGAGAGCAGATGAAGTTGCAGTGCTGTCCTGTAGCTATTTGTAAAATAAGATGTATGCATGTGAAGTCAGCCTTTATTTCAATACCAAGTAAGTCCACCTCTAGATTGTCAGCACAATTTTCTATGATACAAATGAAAACACCTTGTGTGTTAAAGGAAAGTGGGAAAAACTAACTAACGACTAAAACAGACCCGTTATGAGGAGTACAGTGGGACATCACAGACTTCATCTGGTGTGGTTCAATCACTACCAAAATATAAATGTGAGAGTTTCACAGCTGCAGGTGTTTCTCTGTCATGGCGTGTCACATTTCCTCTTTTGCCACTTTGGCTAAATTGATGTACGCCACACAGAGACCTCGCATCAAAACACTCACCGAGCAGTGAGCCTGAAATGTCCGGTGAGACGCCTTCGGCCTGTTTCTGCTCTCCAGTGTGTAAAACGTTGCACACATCTGGATTCTGTGGAAAAATGCAGATGCTACAAATCTTCCCGCACAGTCTGCTGTAACAAAACATGATAGTTTCCTCTTTTTTAACCATTTGGAGGCACGTTTATGTAAATATGAAGTCATCCGACAGTTATGTGCCTTCTTCTCGGTCCACAGATTAGTCTAAAATGTGATGTTTGTTCAGTGGTGCGGTGAAGTCTGCTCGCTCACCCCGACCTCCCTGAGCAGACCGCAGAGGTTCTGCTGCTGCTCCAACAGCTGGATCGTCGCCTCCTGCAGCCGCCGGCCATCTTCCTGCTTCGGCCTCTTCACCACACGACCAGCTGGAAACACAACAGCAGGGAAAACACACAGATTATTTTCAAAACTTCACGTGGAAACAGTTTCAGCTTTGCAAAGTTTGGAAATGACTCTATGAGTTGGTCAACTTTTACAACAACCTTTAGTAGGTTGTTAGGTAGATCTATATCAAGGCTCACGCCAAACTTCACTTAAAAATCTGGTATTTTAAAACATCTATCCTAACGGGTGTTGCGGTTTAACGGGTGACCGTGCTGACTGGTGACCGTTAGCCAAAAAGCATCTGTGTCATAGTTACAGTTAGTTTAGTTATCTTTTCTTATTAACGTTACTATTCTCTTTGTGTTTCAACAACTGTCGTAATTAGGACAACCACAGATGTATTCGGCTAACGGTCACCAGTTAACACGGTCACTTGTCAAACCTTCACACCGGTGCTAAAGGCTGTACAATTTAACACCGTAATTAGCTGGTTTGTATTGAGACAATATAGACATAAAGATTTAAACAGATTATGAACTCTGTATGTTAATTTCCAACTGTATTCACGAATTACTGGAGCTGATAAACAGTAATTGGTGTTTCGGTTCAATGAGTGACCGTGTTAACTGGTGACCGTTAGCTGTCAAACAAGGTGTGAAACAGACGAATCAGGCAGTTCTTGGTTGACATGTTAAGGCTGAAAAAATAAATAAACAAGGAGCCATTCACGAGGACAGATACATATCTTTCAACAACCAAAGACGGGTTCAGTCGCCAGTGAACACGGTCGCTCGCTCAACCGAAACACCGGCTGTCAACTCACCGAGGAGGCTCGACAGAGTCCTTTTCTGAGAGACCGACTCACACGTCGCACTCAGCGACATTTTACTTTATCTGAGTGTTTAAAAACGCTTCGATATGTTGTAAATTAATTGATTAACGGCGTTTTAAAGAGTTAAATACGTTAAATGGCTCCATTCAGTCGCTGTTTAGCTTCTTCACACTGTTTTGGTCCAGTCTCCTCCATCTTTTCCCCCTCCCGCTCTTCGCTTTCATTGGTCCACGCTGCAGCCAATCACGAAAGACAATTCAGCTGCGGGACAAACAGAAAGGAACCCGGAGTTTGTTTGTTTTTTTAGTAGTTTTCTTTTTAATAGTTGTAGTTGTAGTTGTCTCTTCTAAAATACAAGTACAACCTTATAAAAAAAAAAGACAGTGAATTACACAGAATAACAGAGCAATCTCATCAGTCAGGACAGGGACAAACAGAAAGTTGTTGTTTTTGGGGTTTTTTGTTGTTGTTTTTTTTGGTTTTTTTACTTTAGTTAACTTAACGTACACTTGAAGCTGACTCCTGAAGTGAGTCAGTCTCCATAAGTTCATATAATATTAACTTACTTAAAGTTGCCATTAATGGTGGACCAGAGGTGAGCCAAATAACACCTGGGTACTCAAACAAGCCATCTATAAGCGTCCATGCTCTTAAACCTGCATAACTTTAAGCCTTAATATAATGTGAACAGGTGAGTTGTATATAAATTCACCCTCAGTACAGTTGTCATGAACGGGGAAATTAGCTATAGAGACCAAAACTGTTGTACCAGGCTGTAAACATGTTTATTTCTGCTGTCTAACATGGGGACTTATGGAGACTGACTCACTTCTGGAGCCAGCCTCAAGTGGACATTTGAGGAACTGCAGTTTGTGGCAGTTGTATGTCGGCTTGTTGGGAATCCCCCCAGATAGGACACGTGGCAAACAGAAAGTAAAACATAAATGTTGAAGCTCCTCTGTTTTTGTTTCTTCCTCTGGTATCAAATCAAAACAAAAATATTAACAAATGTAACCTCATAAAATTAGTCAGGGAATGACACAACAGATCGAACTCCTCAGACAGGACAAAGGACAAACAGATCAATGAATGATACAGAAGACAAACAGGCCTTCAGGTGTAGAGACTCAGAAAGTAGGCTACCCCTCCTGTTCTCTGGTAAATAAACCACACCGGAGGTGAGATAGCTGAGCAACAACTTTGTGTCTTCTCTGACAACAGAAAGTAGTTGAACAGGTTTTGAAACTGAAGATGAACTTTTGTTGTGGAGACTCCTTCCCATGAAAGACAACGAAAGAAGATAGTGTGTTATATAAAAACAATCTCTGCATCTAAAATTACCTTTAAATAAAGACATTTCTGGACCTTTGAATAAACACAATCGGCTGACTTCATTTCTAGAATTAGCTTGATGCAAAAATAGTCTGAGCGAATGAAACACGACACAAAGTTTTTCCAGTATTTCACATTAGAATTAAAAGTCCTGCAGCTTAAAAAGTGCAGAAATGTTGTCAGCAAAATGTGCTTCGTGTATCAGAAGAGGAAGTGTTCATCATTGTGACAAGACGGTGTTCTAATATCATAAGATAGAGACACTGTTGCATCATATTTTCTAAGCACATGACACAGGTTTTTATAAGATAACATGTTATCTTAAGGATCTCAAGGAACCCTTCATACTAAGAGCACAGTGTTGTCGTGAGTTAATAAGCTGCAATGAGGTCTTCAAGATATGATAGTGTCTCACCATGAACAGTTATTCTGGTAGTCCAATGTAAAGAGGCCAAAATGTGAGATATGCTCTCTGAGCACGAAGGCTTTACTTTGTACTTTATGTTCTACAGACTGCAGCTCAGTCATAACAGGTACAGTAATGAGGGCGTGAGGCGTGTGAGGACAGGTGTGACTCAAAGCTTTTCCTAGCAGGAATCTGACCTGGTTTAAAGGCCTGAAGGCCCAAAGGCAGGGGCGTCAAACTCATTCTCACCGAGGCCCACATCGGCATTACGGTCGCCCTTAAAGGGCCAGCTGTAACTTTAAGGCTCTATAAACGTGACTAACATTAAATAACTCGAAAACAAAGACAAAAATCAACAAACAAAAGTTATCATGTCAAAGTCACCAGTCCAAACACGTCTGTCTTTTGTATACAGATGCCGATGTGTCACCTGGAGCTGGAGCTGACGTTTATTTAGCAGTAGTTAAGGATAACTAACAAACAGCAGGCTCGGTCGACCACAACCTTGGCATAGCCATAATCCACGATCTGTGGGAAGGAGCTAAGTTGGTAACATGCATCATGTGTCTTTATTAACACACACACACACACACACACACACAAAGAGGAAATGTTGCTGAGGTTCAGATCCAGTCAGTTCTTGTTCATCAAATCCAGTGACAGTGTCTCACTTCTGATTCAGACCAGAGCTGCCACGGTAACTGAACGTGTGTGTGTGTGTGTGTATAGATGTCAGTGTGTGTTGTCCTTCGTGGCGCTGACAGGTGATGACGCTCTTCTTCTTCGTTGGTAGGTTTGCACTCAGCCCCTCAGTCCCCGTCGTACATCAGCACTGTTTATATTACTATCCGGCACATTAGTGGCACAATAGCAGGAGAAGAGGCTCTTAAAAATTCATGAGGACACATTGCATTAAGTTTTCATGAGTTCCTTTCACCGGCTCTCCCAGGAGATGCTGCAAGCCGCAAAAAAAAAAGAAGAAGAAGAAGAAGAAGAAGATGGGAAGTCCAGAAAACAGAAAACAGACAGGACGGTGAAGACTGAGAGGACAAGATGGAGCCTGCTGCTGCTGCTGCTGCTGCTGCTGCTGTACAGTCACAGCTCGCTGTGGTTTGTAAGGTGTGGTCAACACCTTTGTTCAAAGATTATTAAGAGAACGTCACGACCTTGTTGATGTCAAACAATCTGCCGCAACTTCCAACAATGCAACAAAACAATTCTTCAGGCCGCATGTTGATTGTGGGCGACTTCTGTTAGCAAAATAAATGTCAGCTACTGCCAACGCTGCTGTTAGTTAAACAAAGGTCTGTCATTGCATTGATGGACCTGAGGCGTCTATAATAACACCCACCTGTCAATCAAAGCGTCCACGCCCTTAATCCTGCATAACTTTAAGCCTTAATATAACCTGAACAGGTGAGTTGTATATAAATTCACCCTCAGTACAGTTGTCATGAACGGGGAAATTAGCTACAGAGACCAAAACTGTTTTTGTACCAGGCTGTAAACATGTTTATTTCTGCTGTCTAACATGGGGACTTATGGAGACTGACTCACTTCTGGAGCCAGCCTCAAGTGGACGTTTGAGGAACTGCAGTTTGATCCATTGATGGCAAGCACACAGCCTTGTTATGAAGTTTATATTGATGAAAACTGTTTGGGTGGAGTGACATCTTAGATGAGACCAGACTGAGGCCTTTAAAAAGTGGTCACTTAAAGATGCTTAAAACTCAACCTTTTGTCCTCTAATGTTTAGTTTTATAGTTTTTTTGTTTTTGTAGATGAACGTATCAAACGTCACGTATCAAAAACATAAAAAACATTTTATTACGGGTGGAAAATCTTAGTTTAGTTTAGCTGAGTTTGTACTGACTGTACATGTGTGTTTAGTTAAAGCTGCACACCGCCCACGTCACACGTCCCCCCGAGATTAAAATCATCCAAAAAAAGACGACGGCATGTTTTAACATGAGGGAGCGGCGAGCAGTCACGACCCTCAGAAATCACATCTTTTCCTGAGAAAACACAGAGTGGACTTCCCCCTCCGACCGTTCCTCCACCACACGACTTCAAACAGTCTGACGACGTCAGCTCGGCCCTGGAGGCTTTACAGCTGTGCTGCATTCCTCTGAGCTCCGTCAGGTCTGCTGGGTCGAGAAAACTCATGAAAACGTGTAAACGGGCGAGTCAACAGGAAATAAAGTCTTCACATAAAAATACCTGCACTGGAAACTTTCCGTTCATTTGAATCTTTGGCAGGAAAGGGAAGTTTATTGTGTTCACACTCTTTCATACAGTTTGAACCACACGCGTGCAACGAGCTGATAAAAACTGAACTTTGGACAGATTTATCGCTCGCACTGACCCTTGGCATGGTTTGTTTCTTGTTGGTCTGTAAACATTAGTCAGATTAAAACAAAAAGAGGAACTGTACGGCAACGGTACAGTCCATAAAACATGTTCAGTGAACGGAAGTATACTGTTGTGAGCTTTTTATTGCTAAATTCGCATTTGCAACGTTTCTAGCACAGAAAACATGGAGGGTGGAGGAGCAGGTGTGAACGAGGCCGTCATAATTCATATAAGATGATTAAGGTGACAATAAAATCTGCCTTTAAAGGCCTTCATTGCTTCAGTTGTGGTTTTGGCTCGCGAGCAGAGAAAACACGAGAGGTGGAGGAGCAGGTGTGAACGAGGCCGTCAGGCAGACGGAGCCGTCATTATTCATACAAGATAAATAACGCGCTCGTGCGCTTCTTTTGGTTACATGTTGCTAAAATCACACGCAAACTGTCACACGTTTCCATCACGGAAAACATGGAAGGTGGAGGAGCAGGTGTGAACGAGGCTCCCTCCACCTGGTTTCGCACTTAAAGCAGCTCAAACTGAAGCTCCATCCACCTCCATCAGTTTGGACAGTGAAGCAGAGGCAGCAGCACC
This sequence comes from Nibea coibor, assembly GCA_023373845.1. Taxonomy (NCBI): domain Eukaryota; kingdom Metazoa; phylum Chordata; class Actinopteri; family Sciaenidae; genus Nibea; species Nibea coibor. The sequence continues at coordinate 24,454,004 of CM041721.1, forward strand.
GTGAGAACAAATTTACTCAGCCAAATGTTCGACTGTTGGGTGACTGTAAGTGATCCATTAACAAATAAACAGGTTGCAGTTGGTTGAGGTGCTACATAGCAGTACTTTGTACTTCCTGTGGTCATTAAAACTTTATATACAAGTGTCAGAAAAAGTACTTTCAAATACTCAAAGTACATAAAAACTGCTCCTACTACAGTACTTAGTTACTTTACACCTCTGGCAGCAGGTTTTATTGATGAATACTTCAAAAGTTTGGCACATAAATCCAAAACTAGGTGGAAATGTGTGTTTTTTTGTAATCGAAGCGCGATGCTGTCCTTTAGGCGGATGTAAAACGTTGAACAAAGGTTGAAACTCAAACAGACGCGTCGTCCTTCTCTAAACTTGTCGGACACGTTCGAAAACAAACTCGACAAACTGGAGCTCTGCTTCAACAACGTTTGTTTTTTATTGACTTTTTCTTCATTGCGCCTCGCTCGTTATTCAAGTACGTGGATTCGCAGATCCAGGAAACACAATCAGTAGCAAATACTTTCAAAAAATCATCATCACCATCATCATCATGTTCCTGTGTGATTCCAGGCAAACCCGCTCCCCGTCCCCAGGCTAAGACACATGGACCTCTTGTAAACATGATGCAAATCGATCTTTGCTTCTTTTTTTTGTTTGTTTTAATATTTTTTTGGATTACAAAAAGTAATCTGGTAGAAAAATATCTTTTCTTTTTTAATAGGTATTTCTCTCCTTATGAATATTTACATGAAGAACCTCACAGTATAATCTGATCTTTAAAAAGTACGGACTGTAAAATAAACACAAAAAGGTCTCAGGGGGTAAAAGGCCTTTGGTTTTCATGAAAAATACGAAAACAACGACAAAAAACACACACAAAAAAAGTCCATTCGCTGTCCTGTGCATCGCGACAGTGACGGCTGGATTGGTGATTGTTGGGCGTGTGGAACGCCAAGTTTTCCACAGGTTTCCAAAGAGTCTTCGAAAAAAAAATGTCCTGGCTACAATCAGGCGTCGCTCCTGGGGACGGCAGATCCGCACAACTTCCGGTGGGCGAAGTACCCCAGGACGATGAGCAGCATCTCCGAGGTGCTGCTGAGGGCCACGATGAACGGCGCCTGGGACGCGAAGTCGGCCTCGGCTCGCCGGAAAGACAGCTGCATGACGGCGAGCGCCAGCAGGCTGTTCTGGACGCCAACCTCGATGCTGACCGTCTTCCTCTGCGGTGGGGCCAAGCCGGCCACCCTGCCCATAATGGCTCCAACGATCAGCCCCAACAAAGGCACCGTCACCCCAACCGCCACGATCTGAGGCTTGACGTTGGCCAGAATGGACGCGCCCATTTGGTAGGCCATGAAGATGCCGCCTACGATGAGCACGAAGCTGAACGGCCTGATGAGGGCCAGCAGGACTCGCGTCAGGGCGGGCAGGCGCAGCTTGACCAGCATGCCAAGCGAGATGGGGATGGCGATGAACAGGAGGGTGCCGAGGATCTTCACAAAGGGGACGTGCAGGGCGGCGTGGACGCCCAGAAGGTGACCGTACAGAGCCGACGACAGAGGCATGGCCGCCGCCGCCACCACCGTGGACACCAGGGTCATGGAGATGGCCAGGGTGACGTCCCCTCCGAGCAGCAGGCTGTACAGGTAGCCGCCACCGCCGCCGGGCGCCGAGCAGGTGATGACCAGACCCAGGGAGAGCGCTTTGGGCAGCGTGGCAAGCCGGGATACACAGTAGGCGTACAAGGGCATCACCAGGAACTGACCCAGAACCCCTAAGACCAGCGGCACCGGGCTCCTCAGCAGACCACGCAGCACCTCCACCTCCACCTTGCACCCAAAGGCACACTTGTTGACGAAGATGAGGGGCAGCAAGGCGAACAGCACCGGGTTCTCAGAGAAATGGGACAGGCCACCAGACTGGATGAGCCTGGTGGCCGGGTCGTCATTACCGGGCGCCACTCTGATGGAGTAATCAGTCCTCTCTTCTATCAGAACCGGACCTGAGTCCTGATCCAAATCCAGCAGCTGGATCTGGAGCTGGGCTCTGCCTGGGAATCCGGAGCGGATGCTGATTATGAAGCTCTTTGCCGGTCCTGCGTGGCCGCTGTCCGTCACGTTGAGGATGGAGAGGACCTCCGGGTCCAGGGAGCGGACTCTCACCGTCTCCTTCCAGCTCTGGCGGCCCTTCCTGCTGGCCGCGGCGGCGCTCCGGTACCGGCTGGAGATTACAATCACGCCGTTGGTGTTTTCAGGGAACTCGAATTCCTGCGACGACCCGTCCCCGATTCGGATAAACCTGCTGCTGCTGTCGGCCGGCAGGTCGGCGTCGTCGCTGCTGTCGACTGTGAGGTTTCCGGCGGCCCACGCCCGGTCCCCTCCGCGGGTAACAAGGAAGAGACAACAGAATGTAAATAGCGTCCTCATCTTAGCGGCGGGCAGGGGGCGGAGGGGCGCCGCAGAGACGCGCTTCTCCCCCGCCAGCGGGCCTCCACAGACGGTCTACACCGCCGCCCTGTTACACCAGCACGGCGAGCTTCTCATTCTAGTCTCCGGTAGAAAACCACAGCGTCGGCAGCCGGCTCCGCATCTCGTCTGGTTCCCATTTTCTGGCTGCCTTTATACCGGAACCTAAACATCACCCCGCCCTGTCCGGTCCTGTACGAGCCCAGCTCCACAGCAGCAGCAGCGGCGGCGGCAGTTCCCCACCTCCCACGGCCGGCACGCAGGCTCCCTCTCACGGCTTACTTGTCGTCTTTACTCGGTGTTAAGATGTCCGGAGCCCGGAGCTTCGCCTCGTCTTCCGTTTTTATTCTCGGCCCGGTTGATGAAAGCTGAGAGCATCGCAGCTCGGCGGCCGTTTTCTGTGCGCGAGGATTGTGACGTGAAGTTAGCTTCAGCGAGGGGACAGCTTCCGGTCTGTGAATACCAAAATAAAAGCACCTTTTTTTTTTTTTTTTTAAAAAGGCGGTTTAAATTAAGGACACTTGAAGTTTGAGCACACCTGTTAACATCCATTCATCCTTTCATTACAGTACAGCATCTGCATAATATGAAAAACACCTGTCTGAACTGCTGCGTCAACAGCTGTCTAAAAATTCACCAGTTTAAATACACTGGGTTTAACTACAACTGGTTTAACTAACTACACTGAGTTTAACTAACTACACTGGGTTTAACTACAACTGGTTTAACTAACCACACTGGGTTTAACTACACTGGGTTTAACTAACTACACTGGGTTTAACTACACTGGGTTTAACTACACTGGGTTTAACTACAACTGGTTTAACTACACTGGGTTTAACTACACTGGGTTTAACTACAACTGGTTTAACTACACTGGGTTTAACTAACTACAGTTGGTTTAACTACACTGGGTTTAACTAACTACAGTTGGTTTAACTAAAAACTGGTTTAACTACACTGGGTTTAAGTACACTGGGTTTAACTAGAGTGTACCTGTTGCAGTAACTCTAGGTAATAAAATTTATTAGAGGTCCCAGAAGTGTGATCCTGTCTCTCTTCGTATGTTTTTTGGCATGCCTAACAACTAGTTTGCCTTTCCACATACAGAGACACAGATGCTTTGGTAAGGAGGAGGAGGAGGAGGTCCTCAACACTTTTCTAAGCAACCTTTTATCTGGGCAGATAGTCATGTCACAAAGTTCTGTTAGGATACACAACAAAATCACTCAGGGACACTGTAAACAGATTAGATTATTGGCTGTTTGCCGCTACAACAGCTCTTTAAAATGTTAAATGTAAACCACCTGATGCTCTCTGAATCCATATGAACCTTCTTTTTAGTCTAAACACCTTTTATTCTCAATATTTAGCTACTTTTAAGCTTCATCTCGCTGTGTTCTTCTCTTATTCTGTTTTTAAATATATTTATTTTTATTCTTATAAAATATTTTAAAAAGTGCTGTTGGTGGGCCTTTATTTTGAAAGAAAAATCCCCCCACTTCCTGTCTCTCCTCTGGGTAAATGTGACTACCTTGACGTAAGCCTTCCTTAATCCAATCAGAGCGGCCCAAAGCGTCAACTCTCCCCGTCCCTCAGCCAATAAGCAGCCGCGGTCACATGGGAGAGGGAAGACCGTGATTTCTGTCCACTGGGGGGTGATGAAGGGGGGTGAGGTGAGGTGAGGTGAGGCAGGGATTACCCATCATCCCCAGACACCCGCTGGCATGGATTTAATCTCCAGACGGAGGTAAAATGGTGGAGCACGGCGATGATGGAGAAGACGATGCTGCCTCCACTTCATCTCTCACCAGCTCCACCTCCCATAGACAAACACTCCACCTTCTCCTCTATCTCAGGAACAACCCCCGTGACTGTCCACTTGAGGCTGGCTGCAGAAGTGAGTCAGTCTCCATAAGTCCCCATGTTAGACAGCAGAAATAAACATGTTTACAGCCTGGTACAAAAACAGTTTTGGTCTCTGTAGCTAATTTCCCCGTTCATGACAACTGTACTGAGGGTGAATTTATATACAACTCACCTGTTCACATTATATTAAGGCTTAAAGTTATGCATGATGATTGACAGGTAAGTTTAGGACTAGCTACAAGCTCGAGCCTACAGAACCAGAACCTGGAGCTTGTTCCACAGAAGAGGAGCTCGACTGAAATCTGCTCTTGCTCCTCTTCTTGTCATGTTTCTGTCTCCTGACCTTTGACCCCTGTACTATCACCTGACACTGATCCACTGCGCTACGCAGAGGGAAATCAACACAGCCGCACTCCCCGAGCGGGGTCCAGTTTCAAACCCGCTGCCAAGTAAGCTATTGCTTATTTGTCATACACAAACAGCAGACACGACCGGGGAAACCCGACCCCGCCGCACCACCCTGGGAACGTGGCATTAAAGAGGAACTCCGTTCTGCCAGCATCCCCCTTTTTATAGTCACTCACTCACATATTAAAAAGATATTTTCACTTCATAACCTCGAGCTCTCTCTCCCTCATGGAGGGGTTGGCGGGGGTCACTGCGTTGGTATTTTCCAGTGAGAACTGCTCGGGCTTATGGTGGATATTTACAGCCATGGCTTGTTGTGTTTAGAGTCAGTCCCGGGACGGCTTGTTCACCATCTATTGTGTTTTCATGAGTTGTGCGTCCTCTTTCTGTCACCACGGTTCAGTCAATGCTTCCAGAAAAAGAAAAGGGGAGAAGGAGGAGGAGGGAGGGTTACGCCACAGTGGAAAACACTCCGTGCACGCTAAGACGACCTGCTGGGGTGATCGCTCTGGCTTCTCCGTTGACATTTCACAGAGCGACAGCCAGTTGTTATGGAGGCTGCTGGGCATGCACATTTCCTGCCTGGCATTTTGTGCTGCTGCTCCGCACCTCCCCGGGCGGTCTAATTACTTACCCATGGTATGATAATTTACCTCACACACAGACGAGGAGGCAGCAGAAACAAACAGTTACAATCGACCAGCGTCCATCTAAAAAAAATAACGTATAAAAAGATGGACGACACCTCTCCACCTGTTCCTATTGCACAAAAATACGGCCACGGCCATCTTGACTGTCCTGCCTCTTCAGGCTCCCGGCTAATTTAAAATTCGGCAAAGACGTGGATCATTGGTGGAATTGAGGTGGGCTGAATGACACCTACATGTCAATCAAAGCGTCCACACTTTTACCTGCTGTTATTTTTGGGTTTGAATTTGGTAAACAAACCAATCTGACATCTGAGCCGTTCATTACGTGTCCATAAAACAGATCACTCTTCAAACCCGTCATAAATAGCACCGATATAATCGGTAAATTCAATCTTTTGTTGAGCGTTATTTTGTAGAACTGTTGTATAAAAGCAGTATCGCACATCGAGGTCGTACCGTTATTCTGAATATCAGAACTCCCCCTGGTGTGATGTTGCTTTAATCATTAATATCACACAGTTTGGTGTTGGTGTCTTTGTATTATTAAAAATATGAATGGAAACTTCAGGGAGTCGAATCGGAGGGTAAGATTTTTATTTTCACAAGATTATTATACAAAAGAAAAGTGCTGCACAGTCTGCTGACCTTGGAGTATAAATAAACCCTCCCCGTGTTATAACGGACACAAACTGAAAACACCGTCAGAGGGTGAAGCTGCTGCTGTCGTACGCCTCACTGACGTTTACAACGAACGCTCGAAAAAGGAAGCATGGAAACCGGTCAGAGATGATCGATACAGAGCTGCGAACTAAAAAAAAAAAAACATCATCCGTCTTCCAGCACATTCAGTTTTCGAGCAAACAGTCGGTTTAAAAGGCAAATCAAGAAGAAACAGAAAAAACATCCAGCATGTAGAACCCTGCTCTTCACTCACGTCTGAGACCGGTGGGGGTGATGACTTTTATTTTGAGACTTCCAAAAATATCCGAGTGAGGTTTCAGCGTTGCTGGGAGGAGGAGTAGGAGGGAGGAGGAGAGAGTTTTCAACACCTTCAATCAAAAACACAAAAAAACAGATGAGGCAACCGGCGCTCAGACTCGTTACGGTCGGTGAAGTGAAGCTTAAAAACACAACCCCGCAAAAATCATTGAGAAAACTCCTTGTTGTGACCGATGCGTGTCGACGACGTGTGCCCGCTGTTCGCTTTCTAAACTACCGTCCTTCAGGCACTGGCGTGGCGAGGTGAGGAGGAGGAAGAGCACCTATGCGAGCACCTGCATCCCGAATAAGGCGTCAAAGCAAAAAAAGAAAAATAATAATACAGGCGTAAGATCAACAAAAAAATCTGAATAAAACACAAAAATAACTCATTTGACACAAAGGTTTGGTGATTGTCCTTCGTTGTATGCGGCGTTATAACGCGAGGGAGTCTGACGGAGGAAGGAGACGGTTAGTGTTACCGACACGGCGCTCGATACAGGCAGAAACTGATGTTTGCGTCTCCTTTCTCCTGACAGACAAACATGTAGATAAACCTTTAGCCCACCCTGCACCTTATGATCGCTATAACTGCTTATTAAAACTTTTACACTTGTACATTATACAGTTTGTAAAACGGGGTTTCCCCTTTTATACATCCAGAAGTGTGTGATTTGAGAACTGGAGCGTAGGAGGAGGAGGAGGAGGAGGAGGAAGAGGAGGAGGGATAAAAAAAGGAGTGGAAAAAGCGAAAGGTAAACTGAGATCCGATGGGGAATTAAGAGGGGAAGACAGAAACGGGAAGAGATGGATCGAAACGGGGGAAGGTGAACCAGAGAGAGAGAGAGATTCATGCCTTCTCAGGTGGTATTTCTAGAGTGGGTGTATTTATAGAGCAAAGAGGAGGGAGAGGGGGCGGTAATCAATACACTCATTAAGTCCTCCCGGTAGGAACAGTTCAATAGAACACACACACACACACACAGCTCTCGTCGCCGTCGTTAAGCTCGTCTGCTTCCACACAGCTCTACGCCGCCGGCGCCATCGTCGCCTCAGTTCCTCAGAGCCGCCAACCTGGAAGGTGACAAACATGGAGCAGTTTAATTACTGATATAAACTTACAGACGTTAAATCATGTTGATGCTGATGGTGTTAGCTAACGTTCATTAGAGACAACAGAGCGACAACAACGTTCGAGTGTCACTCTGACTTGACTTAAAATAAGAAACGGAGCTAAAAGGCTTGAACACAAACGGGAACGGGTTTGTCTAGAAAGAGTGAGCAGTGGTTGAGCGACACAGACAGTGAATGAGAGTGAGCGAGCTCCGGCATCAATAAAGTCGGTGAACCAGAGCGCTAAGACACCACAAATAGACACCGCCAGCACCGCAGTTTTTAACACTGCGGTGCTAATGGAGGTACTCGGAGAGCGCAGTATCTTTTTTTTATATTCTGAAGTGAACAGCTTTAAGTTCAACCTGTTTTTTCACACTTCATTTGACTGTCCTGATCTTCCTCCAGTGTTTCTTTCTTTGGTACTTATGCAACCGCAGCAGAGTTGTCCTGTGCTGCGGGGGCAGCAGCTTGCTGTGCGATCTAATTTACTCCATCACATGCTGCTCGTTAGCCTGGTGCAGCTTCACTGTGTTGTGTCCAGACGTTGTTCCTAACCTGTGACCTGGTCTTGTACCGAGTACAGGCGGAGGTTCTTACCGTCGGGACAGCTGGTCCTCCTTGTCCTGGCTCCGTGAGCTCTCTGCGCCCACCGAGGTGGCTCCTGCAGGCAGCTGGTTGAGCTGGTCCATCACCTCCAGGCCGCTCTCCTCGGCTATTTGGTGGATCAGGTTGTCCACCTGCTCCTGAGGCGTGGTCAGTGTCATCGCCGAGCTCATGGAGTCCTCCATCACCTGGTGTAGGGAGGAAGAAGGATGGAGAGTGTGAGGGGTGGCGAGGACATTTTAACGACTACTTACAAATCTAACCGTGAAGTTTACAGGAACAAATGTCTGCAGGCACTCACTGAGGTGTGGACATCCAGGTTCTGGACTTGGGTTTCAAACTTATCCATGACCGCAGAGACTTTCTGAAGATCCATGGAGTTCAGAGCTTTGTCCAGGGCCTTGGTCACCTGACCCATGCTTTTGGTCACCTGATGGAATAAAATACTTTAGAATGTACTCATCAAGAAAGCAGAAGTAAAACTGTCCGTCTGAACGCAGAAACTTACGCCCTTCATGGTGACGGCGGTCTGGACTTTAGAGGCCACGGCGTCGACTCGAGACGCCATGCGCAGCCAGTTGAGACCTTCATTCTTTTTCCGGATCGCGTTCTCCGCGTAAACTCTGGCACATTCCACGTTTTTCTGTTGCAACGCCTGGTGATGAGACAAAGACAACGTCAACCAAACCTGCATCTGCAACTCACGCAAAGATTACTGAAAGAACTCATTGATGACGTTTTATTTGCCCATTGTGCTGTTTGATGAGTTCAGAGCTTTTAAAATAACGGTCAACATGTTAGTGACATGACTGGGTCTAAAAGGAGCATCCAGAGAGTCTTTGGGAAGTAAAGATGGTGAAGGGTTCACCATGAAAGACTTAACAAGATGAATGTTTCTGAACATAAAATGTCAAAGAATCTGTAGATTTCATCGTCTACACTTCATAATATCATGAAACGATTTAGAGAATCGTCTCTCTGTACGCAAGAGACAAGGCCGAAAAACCAATAATATATGGCTGTTAAGTGTTAAGTATTTTTGTGCTGTTTTCTTTACATGTGTTTATTCTTTTGGATTTCTTTCGAGTGGACAGCACAGTGTCGCTCAGACAACAATCATCCTTCCACAGTCACACAAACAAACATCATCCTGATCATCATGTGAGCTGTTAGGCAGGATATGAGAAGTGAGGTCAGTCATGACTCATCGGGGAAACATCTTCAGCCTGTGAGATAATCAGGGACGGTTCAAACCGCATTGTTCCATCAGAGAAGCCATCCGGACGTCTCTTCTGCCATCGACCGTCATCTTCATTAATTATTTAATATTAATCAAACAGTAACACATCAACAAAAACAGCTGCTCTCAGGCTTCAGTGCTGAGGCTGTGCTGCCCCCTGCTGGCCGATGTGTGCTTCAATCTGTAAAAGTAATCTGATTACAGGAAGAAACCTCCAATCATGAAGCTACAAACTGACAGACGCAAATACAAATATATAAAGATCAGTAATAAGATTGTTTGAAGTGATATTGATGTGACTGCACAGGTTTAGTCTTCTTGTCGATGTGTTCGTTTGTATTTTTGACACGTCTTTGCGGCACAAACGTTGTCGTCATTGTTGCATGGCATAACTGCTGAAGATAAAAAGATGACAGATGAATGCTTGGCATTCTTCACCTGTGCTCAACATAGAATCAGGAAGAGGACTGACATCGTCACGGTAACAGGATTTTAAACTTTGATACGTCACTAGTATTTAAAAAACTCCACACGTCTTCAGACGGCAAAAATGTTTACATTTTCCAGAGACACGACATAGAAATGAAATATGTTCAGATGTCTCCCACTTTATTTTAGCGTTCACTCACAAACTACTTTAACCTGCTCACCTTGTTTCCCTTCTCTTTCCCCTCACACACACACCTACACCTGTCTCTAACCGTACACACTCACACGCCCACCTTCAATCGAGGATGGCATCATTCCGACTGTAGCTCAGTTTTTTTTTTTTTTTTTACTTTGATACTTCAACACTTTTGATAGCCCAGGGTTAGACTCAGGGTTGGAGGGACTACATAGCCCATCTAGCCTGGGATCCTCCAGGAGGAGTTGGAATGTGTTGCTGCTAAACCTGCTGCCACCACAACAAGTGAAAGAAAATGGATGTACGGACATTAAAAATAAACATCTGCTGCTAACCATTCGCGTTGTTCATCCATATTTCCCCTCAAACCGGACGAAGCTCGTCCTTTCAGACTCTTTGCCGTCTCGCCTTGATTAGAGAGGTGGCAGACTGTGCCCGTTTGCTCACCTTCTTGACCTTCGCCTGCTCCTTTTCAGACTCCTTCTCCGCCTTCTTGGCCAACCTCTCGAGCTGCTTGGAAGTGAACTGTTAACCGAAAGAGAAAGACGTCCAGATAATTAATAAATAATTAACCTTCAGGAGTTTTACTGAGCTGAATAGGATCAAAAACTTTGAACAGATACGACGTACCTTTAACTGAAAGAGAGTTTCTGTGGAGAGACAGGCAGACAGTTAGGAGAGTTTATACAGGAAACTGAAACATATACTTTATTTTATATACACACACCGACCTCACCACAACACCAGATTATGACATCACTAGTATATTGTTTAATGTCATCTTTATGTTTGTATGAATGAACCAAAACTTTATTTTCGTCTCTGTTCAACCAGCAGTTCCCTCCTGGAAATAATAACTTTATCATTTGTAACAGTTTTTAATAAATAATCATAATAAACGGTTAAAGGCTGGTTGTTATCTAAAAGCTGTCACAGCCTGAAACTGCAGAAATGGATGTAAATACAAAACATGAAGTCTGATTCAGACTTTACTTTCCCTTTGGGGATTCATAAAGTCATCTATCTATCTGATTCACTGTGTTCTGTTGTTTGTTTTCAAGTATTATTCAAAGTAGGCAGTGAACACACCCTGGAAAACACTCATCAGTTTCCTGCTGTAATGTTTAATGTGTGCTAACCTGAGGAAGTGTCAGAGCTGCACTGATCACAGTGTCACATTCCTGAGCTAGCTGTCATTCAGCTGAGAACAAACCGAGCGTCAACACGAAGACGAGAAGTTCAATCAAAGCAGAGACAAACTAAAAAGTCTACAGTCTAACCTAGAGTCAAATCACGATGAGTGAAACAAATCAGAACCGGCCTGACAGCTGACCGAACCGAACCCACCCAAAGCTAACAAGCTAACGGTAGCTACCTGACATTAGCTTCGTGGTTTAGCTTAAAAACAGAGTGAACGTCTGACAGAACGGAGCCTCGAGTTGTTAAAATACGACGTACCGTCCATGTCGAGGCGAATATGAGTCCAGGTGATCACAGGTAGGAAGGTGTTGAAGCTCTCCGACAGGTGAGTTTGATTTGTTTTGATCCGACCGAGTCTGTGGCAGCGCACTTCCTGGTTCGCTCGTCTTCTTCGTCTGCGTCTTTTGGAGGAAGTTCTCCAACAACGGAGCGGCGCGTTACCGCCACCAACCGGAGGAGACTGTGAGGTGACATGACAATATCACCAACAATACAAACACCTCGTGGTAGTATAATGAATTTTGTATTAATAACAGTGTGTGATTTTAAATATAAATAAATGAAAGCTCACTGGATGAAGTGGCGCATTGTTGATTAATTCAATAAATACTTCATTTCACGTTTAACTTGTATAAAACACACTTCAATTAAAGTCAACAGAAACTAAATAAAACTCACTCAGCTCTTCTTTGGTCAAAATAAGTCCATAATTCACGGAGTTATGGCCCGGCCTCCCTCTCTCTCCTCTCCCGCTCGAGGCCTCTCCAGCCCGGCCTCTGTCTCCGCTTGTCCCCGCCGGCGTCAGAGTCCGGTGGAACCGCTAGCTAAACAAAATGGCGGGCGTTACTTTAGTAACCGTTATTTCGAGATAAACCGTTAACGATCCCACTCAGGGTAACACTCATTTGTTACAACAGTTTAAACAATTTTAATAAATATTCAAGAAGAAGAGAATAAAATAAAGTTAAAATAAAACAAAAATAAACTTACGACCGTTAAAAGCGTGTTTTATTTTGAAATTCTGTTAGCATTGATGCTAGTTTAAAAAATAACGGTTCACAAGACGCGTTCAAGGCCCTGAAACCCTCTCACTTATCAAACTTAACGTGTATTTTTTATTTATTCTTACGTTTTTTTGTTGTTTTTCGATGTCTTTGTTCGTGAGGATTTGTAACGGAGGAGAAAAGGTGAGAAAGAAGTCCAGCAAACAAGACGAGGCAGAGACACTTCCAGAGAGAGAGGACAGTCTGCTGAAGAAGAGAGAGTTTCTGGTGGGAAGGATTGACCGGGAGCTGCTGCTGGTCAAGAACATCTGCAGGACGAACAGAAGAGGTGATTTTAAACTAAATTATCATGTCTGTAGTTATTTAATTAACATACAAGTGCTAGTTAATTGACCATCTTCTAACTTATTAGCTGTGTAGGTAAATTAGCATGTGCTGGCCGTCATTAAGTGGTGTTTAATTAACAACATATTATTACATAATGCTAATTAAAGAGGCAAATTAACGCAGCTGACATGCCTGAGCGAGAAACTACCATAATTTGTTCTACAAAGTTTAAAAAAACAATAATAAAACGCCAATGAACATTATAATTTAGTACATTTTAAAATTAAAGTGTTAGCTCAACAGCTTAACGTTAGCTCAGTTTGATAGCTGCTGTTAGCTCAGTTCGTTAGCTGCCGTTATCTAATGTTAGCTCAGTTTGTTAGCTGCTGTTTGGTGTTTTTGGACCACCGGGAAGAGGAGGAGGTTTGGTGTTGTGCCAGAACCGGAGCTGGATAATACTTACTTAAGTTAGTATCATGGATCACGTTAGCTGCTCATTTGGTAAGCTATAAATAACGTATCCCGGGCTCAGGAGCCTGGCAGAGGAGAAGAGACCAAAGAGGATGTTGACGCTAAGAAGAGAAATTAGTAGCTACATCTGTGCTTTTTTGCTGTCGTGACAAGAGTCAAAAGATAAAATGGCTCCACACTGTGATGTTACTGTTTTCTGTCTTGTAGCGGCTCTGCAGGCTCTGAGAAGAAAGAAGTGGTATGAGAAACATCTGAAGTACGTCGACTGCGCTGTTGAAGCCATGAGGTCAGCTCAAGAACACATGTAAGTGGAAAGAAATCAGCAGCGTTCAGTTAATGACCTGTCGTGATCATCTTTTTGTGAACAAGCTGAATTGAGACGGAAACTCTCTGCTGACTGTTTCAGAGACTTCATCAACAAGGTGAATGAGCTGATGAATTACATCGCAGAGCAGGACTCCAAGAATCCAGACATGTCAGACGCCATCGACACCTCAAAGAGTTTTGGAGTCGAGTTTGATGAGGTACAATGATGGGAAACGTTTTATTTCATCGTGACTCATCGGTCAGGACAGGAAAAAGACTTCTGACAGCTCGGCCTAAGTTCTGTGACCACCTTACCCCAAACAGAGCTGCTGCAACTCGATCAAAGCTTTCAGGAGTTTACACCGAGATTAGAAATCATTTCAAACCATCAGTGTCGCAGACACGTTGGGATTTGGTTTGAACTTATGTTTGTCTGGTGACATTCCCTCAGGATGAGCTGCTGGCAGAGCTCGAGCGGCTGGAGAAGAGTCTGGACGAGAGTCTGTTTGAGAACGACGGAACAGAGGAGAGAGTCCAGTGTGCCGAAGTGCCGCCCACTGCATCGCCTTCTCAACCTGGTAAGAACCGTCTTAACAGCAGAGGACGCGTCACACCGGCAGTAAGTCACAAAGAGCCGAGACTGTGCCTCGATTTGGGGGAAAGAATAACGCTTTCACTCAAGAGAAACAAAACTCTCAATGATTGTACCAGATGTAAACAGATGTGACAGTGATGCTCAACCAGTTTGTTTCCTTTCTTCTCAGATGAAACTGCAGCGGACGAAGACGAGGACGAGGAAAAAGATTTGGAGTATCTGCGGCGTTGGATGAACGAGCCATCGTAAAGCATCAACTCATCAACATGAGTAATAAACAGGCAGAAATGAGACGTTATCGTTCAAGTTTTTTATGTTAAGTGACGAAGAGCACGTCGTCTCACGTAACGACATTATGAGACTGTTTTATTAATATAATGCTATAATTAGAGCACTAAATTATTTTATGATGTAATATGACATCATCTGAACATGAATTGACCCCTAACATCCCATATTATAGTTATTTGGTGTATCACGACAAACTTGACTTTGCTGCAGCTCAGAGGTTTTGTTCAGGTTTTCTTGGCTTCAGAGTTTTTGTTTAAAATTGCTGAATGTTACAAAAAATAAACTTTTGTATGTTACACTTTAAGAACGGCTTTAGACGATGATTTGTACAACACAAACACCGTGCCCTCTTTAAATATTTGTAGGGGAAGGTATGGAGACAGCGTTCAAACGCTGATGGCTGACATGATGCCAAGAGCTCATCAGGAGAGGTGAGAGGACACACTCTCTGGAGTTTTGATTGATTTATTTAACAGCACATAAAAAAGAACATTAACAAAACAATAGAAATGATAACAGAATATGAAAACACTAAAAGCCTTTTCGAGGGTTTCCCGCCCACGTTGAAGGATGACTCAGATCATCAGATCACTTTGATCATCTCTGAAGACCCGGGACAACATGTGACACCAACGAACCAAATGTGTTTTAATAAATCTATAACTGAATACGAGAGAGAAACACGATGAGTTTATAATTTTAAAAATGTCCTCATGTAACAGCAGTGAGGTGAAACCTAAAACTGCAGTTCCTCAAACATACACTTGAGGCTGGCTCCAGAAGTGAGTCAGTCTCCATAAGTCCCCACGTTAAAATGTCCAACTTCACAGCAGAAATAAACAAAAAAACAGTTTTGGTCTCTAATTGATTGCTAATTTAATTTAATTTAATCATCAGCCTGGCTGCTGTTTTCATAACAAAGAAGAGTTCATGCTGGTTCTCCCTGGTCGCCCTTTTAAATCCAGCACTTACTCACCATACTGCTGCACAGGATTAGCGTCTGTCTGTCACCCAGACAGCGAGTGACGGAGGCAGAGAGGGAGTGGCAGAGGCCGGCAGCCTCAGAATATAACACTCAGCTCTCTAAATGTGCCGCTGCACATTACAGCCAAACAAAATGTGATCGCCATGTGTGTGCATGTGAGGACTGTACGACTGCCGACTGAAGCCTAATGGGGTCTGGAGCAAGCCATAAGGAAGATTCAGGTAGGACGGCTTAAAAAGATGTTAATGATATAATCTGTATATTTATATGGAATCTGTGATTTTTATAGGCTGGATTAAAGGTTTAAAAAACTAAATTTGACCCACACGTTTTAGGAGAGGTTCACCGAGCATAGATGAGAATATTCCTGATAAATTTGTTTCTTTTTGTGCCACAGTAAATCAGATTTGTGGTGATGAAGATGAAGGTGCAGATGGGCTCTTGTCCTCATAATATTAATCAGCACACCAGGCCTCTTCACGATGATGAGTTTGTACTCTGCTCATCTACAAAGACACTTTTTAATCAAAACAAGTCGAGTGTATTAAGACCTGTTGATGATAATCGTGGTTCCTCCATGTAGCACTGATGTGAGGTAGACGCAGCCCTTTAACACTCTTAAGAAATTAGCACAATCCAATTTGAAAGGTGCTGTTGCACTTCATACCAAACAAACTCACGCACACTGACTGCTCCAGGTACAGCTCACCTGACTGACCTGCAGGTCAGCTCCAGGTACAGCTCACCTGACTGACTGCAGGTCAGCTCCGGTTGTTCAGGTGTGTGTGTGTGTGTATCTTGATATTTCAAGCCTCGTTTTTTCCTCCCTCTCAGTTTCACCAAACGTCCCCACATCGCAGTCCAACGAGTCCGACTCAGCCAGCTCCTTCACAGGACCACCGGCCATCCTCATCACGGCTCCGTCGCGAGAAGACATCTACGCCTCTTCGTCCAACATGACTATAGCCGACGCCATCAAAGAGCGGAGGCCTTCGTCCACGCCGTTCGTGGTGGGGAAGAAATTCGCAAACAGACGATAGAAGCTGCAGAAGGTGAAGTGAGATCTGAGAGCAACACATTTGAGAAGTGAAACCAAAAACTGCCATTCCTCAAACATCCACTTGATGCTGGCTCCAGAAGTGAGTCAGTCTCCAGAAGTCCCCATGTTAAAATGACTTCACAGCAGAAATAAACATGGTCACAGCTCTGTTCTGATTATATTAAGGCTTAAAGTTGTGCAGGATTAAGAGAGTGGACACTTTGATTGACAGGTGGGTTATGTCACAGGTGTCTCGTTTTAGAAATCAGCTCCACCCACACTCCACGTCTTTTGGAGCCGATGAAGGTAGGACAGCCAACATGAAAATGACCAGAGCTGACCTGACTATATAAATTCACCCTCAGTACAGTTGTCATGAACGGGGACAAAAAATGTTTTTGTACCAAGCTGTAAACATGTTTATTTCTGCTGTGAAGTTGGACATTTGAACATGGAAACTTATGGAGACTGACTCAAGTGAACTGCAAGTTTTTGGCAGTATATTCTGTGTTATTCTGTGTCTTATCATTAAAAGAGAAGGTGTAAATCTCTAATAACTTACATATATCTTTTTATTTTTGTTTTGGTTCACAGTCCTCCAGTAAAAGACTGAAAATGGACTTCACCGAAGACACACAGCGGCTCCGCCTTGTGACTCTCCGGGAAAGCTCTTGGTTGGCCTTCTCCGGGTTGGCTTGAACACAAACAAAATGGCGGGGCTCGCTGTTACGTTAAAACTCTAACGGATTATTTTTATCTTCTGCGGCTGAAAAATCCAACCTCCGGGTGAAAGGATGGACACCGTGGGAGAGGACGAACCGGACCCCATCAGACTGAAGTCCGTCAAGAACTATAAAACATTCACAGTGCCTCAAAGTGACCGGGTAAGACGCGGAGCTCCGTGTACGGGCGAAGTGACGCTTAAACGGCCGAGTGAGGACTGTGGTGGAGGGTTCATAACATCCAGCTTATCAACGACTATACATCACTCATAAAACAGAAATTAACATATATTATCAATATAGATACACTGCACATGAATTCAGCGTATATTTAATGAAAGCTGCATTAAATATAACCGATTTAATGTCATAAAGTAGCTGTGTTTATCTCCATATGATCACAACGCTGTAAAGTACTAACAGAACGTGAATGCACCATGACCGTTAAAATTTAAAATCTGTCAGTTATAAGCTGATATATATTTTGATATATTTCGATATATTTTAAACAAATGGAGTTATTAAAATATATTTTGGCTCGCTCTGGGATGAGTGCTCTCACTGTGGAGGTTGGTTAGTGCCCTGTGATTAACTTTAAAGGTCTGTGCACTTCAGACAATCCCATTACTGACTTCCACCAATTCATAATCTGCATGTTAAACCACAACCACCGTCAGTCCTCATGGTGTGTCCCTTCCATACTCTTTTACGACTTTTTGTACACTTTTAGTACTCTTTATACTGCGTTAATACTCTTTTAGTAGTTTCAGTATTCTTTCAGTACTCTTGGTACTCAAGTTACTCCCATTGTCTGTCAATGAACAGCTTAAAGTTTCCTCCTGTAGCTCGTACTGTCATCAGACACACTGACTACATGATGATGACGATAATGATGATGATGATGATGATGATGATGATGACGATGATGTGACCTGGCGTCACCTCTTTGTCTTGTCTCTGTTTTCCAGTTCGGGAGCTGCAGAAGCGTCAGAGAGTTTGAGAAGCTGAATCGAATCGGAGAGGGAACGTACGGCATCGTGTGTGAGTCGCTGACGCTGAACAAACGTTCGAGTGTAAAATGTAAAACTTGAGATCGTTTAAACATTTCCTGTCCTGAACGCAGACCGAGCTCGAGACACCAAGTCAGATGAGATTGTCGCGCTGAAGAAAGTCCGCATGGACAAAGAGAAAGACGGTGAGAGCTCTAAACGCTGAGTCGTGTTTCTGTTCAAAGCTGTTGGAAGCTGCTGACGCCCTGATCTCTGTCTGTCAGGAATCCCCATCAGCAGCCTGAGAGAGATCACCCTGCTGCTGAGGCTGAGACATCCCAACATCGTGGAGCTGAAAGAAGTGGTGGTGGGCAGCCAGCTGGAGAGGTAGCACACACACACAGAGTTAAGTTTTACTGTGAGCTCTGATGATCAGTTATTTATGTGTATTTGTGTTTCCTCCGCAGTCTGTTTCTGGTGATGAGTTACTGTGAGCAGGATTTGGCCAGTTTGCTTGAAAACATGCAGACGCCGTTCTCTGAGGCTCAGGTAACTTTAACACGACTGAATCGCCTCTGCTGCAGCACTGCACGGTATTCTGGCACGTGCATGTTTCAGGTTACACGCTCGTAAAGATTTCTGTACGACATCCATCATCATGTGCTGCAGACTTTATTATCTGCACATCCTTTTTCAGGTGAAGTGTATCGTCCTCCAGCTGCTCAGAGGGTTGGAGTATCTCCACCACAACTTCATCATTCACAGGTCAGTGTCTTGTTGTTGTTTACATTTTTACCTTCAACGTCTTCCTGGAGCGAGAAAGAGGCAGAGACCTCGTATGACGGACGTGACTGCACATAAAGTTGTGTTGCATATTAAACTTTGAACAAATAGACAGATTATCTGATAATATGTTCGATTCTACAAAACACATCGAGCATCTGCAGCCAGCTCTCTAGATGTGTTATGTCCAGGTGTTGGTAGTGTTGTAGAGGAGGTCCTCTCTGAAGAGCTGGAGGTCTTCAGGAGGTTTTTGAAGGTAGAGAGGGACGCCCCTGATCTGTAGGAACTGGTGGCAGAGCCAGGCATCGTTGATTGGAGGAGGTAACGTGTCAGCAGGACGTTACAGTAATGTAAAGACGACACCACCTGCATCAGGAGCTGCTGAATGTTTTCTGACCGCGGCCGGCTCATGATGCTCTTCACTCTCGTTGTCAGGGACCTGAAGGTGTCGAACCTGCTGATGACGGACAAAGGCTGCGTAAAGATCGGTGAGTCACCATGACGACCTCACACTGTGCTGACATGCAGGAAATCAGACCTTAAAGATGATCTCTGTCCTTTACCTGTCCTTTCTTCAGTACTCTTTGTACTAGTGTAGTACTTTAAGTACTCTCTTAGCACTCTTGCAATATTTTTTTTAGTTCTTTAAGTTCTTGTTTAGGGCTCTTCTGGTCGGATCAGTTCACTTCAGGTTGACTTACCAGCTTTTTCTGAGCTTTCAGCCACATTTCATGAACTTCATCAGCCGCTTTGAGTTCGCTCAGCTGAACTGTAAGAAGTATTTGACAGAATATTAGGGGAGCGGTTTAATTCATGTTTAATATGATTATATGAACCTTTAAAGTCCTCACCCGCCTGCTGATGAAGACCAGGAGATGTGGTTGAAAGCTTTTGTTCATTTCCTCACATAAAAGCTGATAATCTGTGTGTTCGTGTGTGTGTGTGTTTTGTGTTTCTGCCACAGCTGATTTCGGGTTGGCGAGGATGTACGGCATCCCGCAGCAGCCGATGACGCCAAGAGTCGTGACGCTGTGGTGAGTTCATGAACGTCCCTTCAGCCCGTGAGCGCTCTGATGGAGCTCTGCGCGGCGTGTGGAGGGTTAATAACGTATCGTCTCTATAAATAAATCACGTGTGTGACGCTGACATTGTGCAGCCTCAGTGGAAACTCCTCCCTTTAATCTCTCCGTCAGTAATCCTCCTTTGATTAGCTTTATTAGAGTCGGCTCTGATCACGATGTGTCCTCCACCTTCCTCCTCCTCCTCCTCCTCCACCCTTCATCTGTCTGCAGGTACAGAGCTCCAGAGCTCCTCCTAGGGACCAAATCTCAGACTACAGCTCTGGACATGTGGTGAGTCTTGACTTCCTCTCTGAGGACTTGATGTGACGGCGATCGTTGACGACGTCGGGCTCATGGCGGTGTTTCTTTGTCAGGGCTGTCGGCTGCATCCTGGCGGAGCTGCTGGCTCACAAACCTCTGCTGCCCGGCACCTCCGAGATCCAACAGGTGGACCTGATCGTCCAGCTGCTGGGGACGCCCAACGAGAACATCTGGCCGGTGAGCTCCAAACACACATCTGTACGTGTGACGGTGACGGCGATGAATTAAACGTTTGTTTGTGTTTCAGGGTTTCTCTCAGCTGCCTCTCATCGGTCAGTACAGCCTGAGGAAGCAGCCGTACAACAACCTGAAGAATAAATTCACCTGGCTGTCCGATGCTGGGCACCGACTGCTCAATCTGCTCTTCATGTACAACCCACAGCGCAGGTACAGCGACGTCACGTCCACGTTAACCGAGAGCGACAACTGTCGACCCACAAACTAAAAATACTGAACCTCAGTGACCCGCTGAGGTTCAGTGTTTTGGTCTCTGTAGCTTATTTCCCCGTTCATGGATGCTTTGATTGACAGGTGGGTGTCATTACAGGTGGCTTATTAGAAGAACCAGGCGTCATTCAGGCCTGACCTGAAGACTCCAAGCGGTTTGACGTCACTCAAACGATGACTCACCAGGACAGATGTGTGCACACACACACCGATTCCTGTCAAACTAACAAAAGCTGCCTGATCGATCGATCCTGATTGGACATTGTCTAACTCGGTGGTTCAGTCACCGGGAAGCGAGGCTGACGACGACCTTGCGGTAACCAAGGCAACGCCGACAGACAAGGCTGAGTCATTACATGCTGATGCTTCCCTCCGTTAATCTAAATGTCGGCAGAGATGTGGATCATCTGCAGACCTGAGTGCTCAAACGACACACACGTGTCAATCAAAGCATCTACGCTCTTAATCCTGCATAACTTTAAGCCTTAATATAATGTGAACAGGTGAGTTGTGTATAAATTCACCCTCAGTGCAGTTGTCATGAACGGGGAAATTAGCTATAGAGACCAAAACTGTTTTTTGTACCAGGCTGTAAACATGTTTATTTCTGCTGTGAAGTTTTGAACATGGGGACTTATGGAGACTGACTGCAGGTTTTGGCTTCACTTCAGGGACACAAAGGTTACCGCTCTCTTCATTCGTCCGTAATAATTCTGTTGTCTGTTTTCTTGATGCAGAGCTACTGCCAAAGACTGTCTGGAGAGTTCGTACTTCAAAGAGAAACCTCTACGTGAGTGCAACCACCCTGTGAACTTTTCATGGCTAAAGTTTGCTAACATTATCACGACACTCCTCTCGTTTATGTCATCTTCTTCATGCAGCCTGTGAACCGGAGCTGATGCCAACCTTCCCTCATCATCGCAACAAGCGGGCCGCTCCGCCGGCCGAGAGCCAATCCAAGCGGAGCAAAGTGTGACGGAGGCGATGACCATGACGACGATGAGACAATGGAAGGAAGGGACGGACGCCGGTTCTGGAGTTTTAACTCCTCTGAAGCCGATAAACTCTGTCACAGATCAACACGTCTGCAGTGATGACCTTTGCAGCGTTTACTTATCATGTTATAAACCACAGATCCGGCGGTGTCGTCCTTGCAGAGCTAACGAGGAAAACGATGCCTTAACAGACGAGAGGCACTGAGTCCTGTTTGTGTTTGTCACATTTTGTCTCTGCTGCAACTCAGCGGGAAAGCAGGACGAGGGCGAACTGAACCGACATGCTCGAGCCCAGAGCACAAATCTGTGCGAAGACCTCCGTTCAAACCACGTTGATGAAAACTGTCCTGTTTGTTTGTGCTGTCAAAGTGTCCTTGAGGTAAAATGCTGAACCTGCTCGCTTGTTGTTAGTCGTCAGGATAACAGTTTGATGCCGTTTATGTGTCTACGCTAAATATGTAGCTGGGGCCTGGAGTCTTTATGCTAAGCTAACGGCTGCTGGATGTAGTTTCATATACAGTTCTCTCGTCTTTGGACAAAAATAAGTAAATGCACATTTCTCTCCCAAAAAAAGTGCTTCTAAAGCCCCACCCCGTTTTAGTCTGTGCTCCAATCACGGTTGAGCAAGCCTTGGTCAGAGTTTGCTGAACTTAGATATGCTACATGCTAACCCTGTGTTAGCTAATATTAGCAAAACACTAGCTAACCAATCTACATAAAATATTAACAAACTAGTTAGCCATCTAAATCTACAGCTGGTTACACTAGCTAACCAGCTAAATAGCAATTGATGTAAATTAGCTTGATGTTTTTTGCAAACATCAGCTATCAGTTGTAACTGTAAATGTAGATTGGCTAGCTAACGATTGATCTCTACAGCTAACTAATTGTAGTTCATTTTCTGATAGCTGATATTTGCAGAACGTTGACTAATTATTTAGCTAGTTAGCTAATAACATCTACAGCTAGCTAGTTACATTTGATACCAAATGTTTGTTTAGCCAACTAGCTAGCTACTTTACATCAATTGTTAGTGGGTTAGCTAGAGTTTTTCTAAAATTAGCTAACTTTTTATCTTCAAAATTTGGTTGCGTTTTCGACATAGGCGAGCTAGCATGTAGCATGTTAAAGTTGATTGAGGCTTGCTCAACTGTGATTGGAGCCAAGAGTAGAAAGGGGCAGGGCTTAAGAAGGGTCACTGTTCCTTTAAGAGCTGCTCAAATGTACTGTAAAGTGTTTAAACGTCCGGCTGTTGAACATAATAAACACGTCAAACAACTGTGCTTCTTTTTTTCATTTGAAATGTCAGTTTTTATTAATGCGGGATAAATTAGTAGTAATGAGTTACACGGCCAGCGGCAGGTTGAAGTTCCCTCACAGGGGGACGTTAATAAGTGACCTCCCACTGATGAACCAGTATGTACCTCCACACAGACACACAGCATTGAGATCACACACACGAGTCCCATCACTGAGCGAGCCGGACAAGCTGGTGGCCCCTGAGGCGAGTCAGCTGTGAAACAAACATCCAATTTAAACCTGGTAAACTGTGAGATCAGAATAGTGTTAGCTTCAGATATTAGCCTCCTAAAAGACAGAACAGCACAGGACTGACCAGAGCTCAGTCATGACGTAACATTCATTAATTAGCCAACCAACAATTTACATAAATTAGCTAGCTAGTGTTTTGCGACCATTAGCTATAAATGTAACTAGCTAGCTGTAGATTAGCTAGCCCACAAACAAGCTAACTGTTGATTCATCACTACATCTACAGCTAGTTACATTTAATAGCTAATGTCTGCTAGCTAAACTAGCTAGTTGTAAATGGAGATCAGCTAACTCACCAGCTAATTTACCTCAATTGTTATTTAGCTGGTTAGCTAGCCTTTTGCAACCATAAGCTGCATACATGACTAGCTAGCTGTAGATTAGCCAAATAGCTCACTCAGAATTGATTGATCAGTACATCCACAGCTAGCTAGTTAAATCAGAACGCTAGCTAACTAGCATTGCTGAGGCAAACTGGGAATTGAGATCCAGCAGGGCAACAACAGACATACGGTAAATAAACAAAATGGTAGTGATAGCTTCAGATACTAGCTTCCTAAACGACAGAACAACACAGGACTTGTGACCGGAGCTCAGTCATGAAACGTCAAATTTAAATACTTCAAGTGTAAACATACAGTCAGTCAAGTTACATGTGTGTTCGTAGTCAAAGAGATGCGCTTGACTGATCGATCAGCTTTTGACACAAACCGCAGTGTTTTCTGGGAAATGGGAAGTGCAAAAAACTCATCTGCGACGTTAAAAACAGCAAACGAGAAACTTAAATCTAACCAGCGGGTCTGTTTAGTAGCGGTTCTGGAGCAATATTACTGGAGTTCAATATTAGGAACAGTCACTTCTTATGTTAGCTACAATTAGCAAAGCACTAACTACTTAATCTACATAAATTATTAGCTAGATAGATAGCTAGTCTACATCTACAGATAGTTACTTTTCATGGCTAATGTTGACACATCTTAACACAAGCTAACCAGCTAACTAGCGATTGTTTTAAGTTAGCTAGTTTGCCTTTTTTGTTGCAAACATTAGCCATCAGTTGTAACTGTAAATGTAGACAGCAGCTACAGCTAACTAGTTAGCTAGTTAGTTCTCCGATAGCTGATGTTTGCAAAACGTTAGCTAATTTATATCGATCATTATTTAGCTAGTTAGCAAGTGTTTCACAACCATTAGCTGTAACTAGCTAATAACAGCTACAGCTAGATAATCACATTTGATAGCAAATGTTTGCAAAACACTAGCTAACTAGCTAACTCAGCTGCGTGATCTTCATCATTAGCAGTTTAAGACGCCCAAAAGCTCCAGAGCTGCTACTAAAGGGACCAAATGCTGCTTTCAACTTTGTGTAAATAATATTAATAATAAAAATCGGAACTGAGGAAGACCATGTAAATGTCCGAAAGCTCCAGAAACCTTTGTGGCTCTCAACCAATCAAAGCGCATCTCTTCTTTATTTTAATAAATACTGAAAGCTTCGCTCTGAGGCCTGACGGAGACGCACAAGAAGCCGTTAGAGCGAATTAATTAATTAATTAATTTAAGCTTCTTCATCAAATAACAAAATAAAACGGAGTTCTCGACACGTAATTGACAAACACATTAAAAGACACACACATTTAATAAAAACACTTGAGTTGCATTCACACACTCGCATGCCTGGCAGGAGAACTTAGTCGTCTTCTTTTTGTTTCGCCGTCCTTCATCGCAATCCAAAGCAAAAAAACAAAAACAAAGTGCACCATGGCAACAAAAAAACGTTTACGGTCCTTCAGTCTGATTAAAATCGGCTCGTGGAGAGATTAACTCCGGCTTTTTCCTCACAACGACGCAGGTTAATGGGAGAAGTTCTTGTAGCTTCGCAACAAAAAACGTTGCCTGAAATGACGAAGAGGAGGAGGAGGAGGAGGATCTATCGTCCAACTACCAAATCACACCGAGGTTTTCTATCGGAGAGCGTTTGGTCGACCTCCTCCGAGGATTTGAAAAAAGAAAACGCCGGCCCGGACGTTTTATTTTGAAATCCACGAGAGGCAAAAAGGTGAAGCGAACGCTCGGCCTACGGGGATGATGGTGCGGCAGTCGAGGTCGGGTGAGGGTGTCGCGGGGAGTTGCAAGTTTGACCCTTCAGGTGGTGGCAAGGTTAAAAGTTGAGGCGGGTGGAGCTTGTGTCTCTCTCTCTCTCAGCCCTCCATCCCAAAGTCCTCTGTGAACTTCTTCACCTTCAGCAGGTCTTCGGTGTTGACAGTGGGACGGGTGGTGGACAGCGAGCGCAACATGTCCGACTGAGGAGGAAGCAGAGACACAAGTTTATTATTATTATTTCCTACGAAAAACAACTCTTTTAGCGTCTTTCAGCTTGTTGTTTTGGTTCAGTCTCACTTGCAGAGCACAGAAAAAAACAGCTTGAGAACCTGGCATTTCATTCAGGAGGTGGTGGAGACCAAAAATGGAGCTAAAAGAGACACAAACTGGGCCGGGGTTTGAATTTCGAGGTGTGTCTCACCATGCAGACGATCGGCTCCAGCAGCTTATCACTAGGCACCTCCATCCATGTCATCTCTATGGCTGCGGGGTCACCAGGGGAACACGGGGTCAAGAGGTCGTCCACCATCACCTGGTTGTTGCTTCTGGACGGGCCGCGAACCTGCCGAGGTCGAACAGAGAATGAAAACGTTAATGACTTTGATTTATTTCTGTAAATATCGTGACAACGTGTTTTTTAGTGACGTCGACCTTCTTGAAGTGTGTCGCAGACTGGACCTTCCTGACGGGCTGCATCAGAGCGTCCCGGACGATGATGCTGATGTCGGCGCCGGAGTAGCCGTCCGTCTTGTGGGCGAGCTGCCGCAGGTCGGTCTCGCTCAGACTGTGCGGCGTGTTGCCAAGATGGAGACGGAACATCTGAGCCCGGGCCGGCTCCTCCGGCAGCGGGATGTAGATACGCTTCTCAAACCTGACACATGAAAGTCAAGATTTCAGAACTTGTTAACATTGGAAACTTTCCACATAAATTAACAGGAATAATTCCCTTTAACAGGGGACTTAAATATAGTTTTAGCATAATCTTGACTAAAACAACCAGATTTCATGTAGATACACTTGAATATTACCACCAATTTACAGTTAATTCCCATAGATTCCCATGGAGTTTCCAATTTGGAATATTTCCCAAATTCCCCAGCATTACTTCCCATGGGAAGTTTCTGGAAATTTACCACAAGTGTTTCATGTCTTTGCAACCCTACATACCATCTATGCTACACAATAGAGACTTTAAGGAGTTTAATTTGGTTTGAGAGAGCGAGCCGTGGTTGAGCGACACAGACAGTGAATGAGAGCGAGCGAGCAACGAACACAGTGAGCATGCAGCACTGAAGCGACCTCTGACCTTCTGCGGATGGCAGCATCGAGCACCCAGGGGATGTTTGTGGCTCCCAGCACCAAGATACCGTCGTTGTTGTTTCCCACACCTACAAAAACCAGAAAGCTTCGTGTCAGCATCGGTTTTGTTAATTAGCGGAGAGCTACTTTAGTGAGTGGCTCGGCTTCTCACCCTGCATCTGGACCAAGAACTCTGTCTTGATGCGGCGGGCAGCCTCGCTCTCGTTCTCGTTCCTGGAGCCGCACAGTGAGTCCACCTCGTCGATGAAGATGATTGAGGGCTTGTGTTGGCGAGCCAGATCGAATAAGTTCTTCACCAACCTGACAGACAAATGTAAGGACGCAGAAAGTGAGACAAGAGAGAGAGAGAGAGAAGAGGACAGTTTCCACTCTAGTTTGTCTGAAATGATGAGTCAAAGTCGTACTTCTCGCTCTCTCCCAGCCACTTGGACATGAGGTCTGAGGAGGACACAGAGAAGAAGGTAGAGTTGTTGGCCTCGGTGGCCACGGCCTTAGCCAGGTACGACTTTCCTGTCCCCGGAGGACCGAACAGCAGGATGCCTCTCCATGGAGTCCGCTTTCCTGGAGAACACAGAGACCAGAAGGTTAACACAACAAACATGAGGACTAACAGAGGGAGTACGGAGTGTTCCAGCTGTACCTGTGAACAGGTGAGGGAATTTGATGGGCAGGATGACGGCTTCCTTCAGGGCCTCCTTTGCTCCCTCCAGTCCAGCCACATCATTCCACCTGACGTTAGGCTTCTCCATTACGATAGCGCCTGGACACAAACACAAAAAGATTGACAACAGCGCTGTAGAAATGCAGTCAGAAGACACATTGCATCTGTAGCTCCATTTACTCACCCATGAGTTGCTCCTGCAGTTTCTTCTTCTCTGGATTTTCACCCTCGCTGTCACTGTCGCTCCTACAAACACAAACACACAGATTCGGTGAAGCACACACACACACTTAAACTTGCGTTTTCCTGATAGAAGATACTCATACTTGTCATTGCTCTGCGCCTCCTTGACGGGCTTCTTGCCCTGTTTGTCTTTATTCTTCAAGTAGTCTTTAAGTTTCTCCGCTCGGTCCAGGTACTGCATACACTTTGCTCGTATACTCTCCTTTGCCTTGTCGCTGTGGGCCTCATCTAAAAGAAAGAAACAACGTGAATCAACACAGACAAGTGTACAACTAGATTATATAACAAGTAGCGGTAGTTTATGTGTTTATATGTGTGGTATTTATTCAGTTTAGTGTGTACATGTGTGGTATTTATCCATTTTTTGTGTATATTTGTGGTATTTATTTTGTTTGTGTGTACATGTGTGGTATTTATCCTTTTTTGTGTATATGTGTGGTATTTATTCAGTTTATGTGTATATGTGTGGTATTTATCCAGTTTGTGTGTATATGTGTGGTATTTATCCAGTTTAGTGTATATATGTGTGTCAGTTTTTTGTGTACATGTGTGGTATTTATCCAGTTTAGTGTGTACATGTGTGGTATTTATTCAGTTTAGTGTGGACATGTGTGGTATTTATTCAGTTCAGTGTGTATATGTGTGTCAGTTTTTTGTGTACATGTGTGGTATTTATTCAGTTTAGTGTGTATATGTGTGTTTAGTGTGTACATGTGTGGTATTTATCCAGTTTAGTGTGTACATGTGTGGTATTTATCCAGTTTAGTGTGTATATGTGTGTCAGTTTTTTGTGTACATGTGTGGTATTTATCCAGTATTTAACCAAGTCTTTGTCTGTGAGTTCAGGCTGCTGTTCTCACATTTGATGGCGTGCAGGAAATATTCCACAGCGTGCTGGTACAGACGGAGGGCCTCTTCATAATTCTTCGCCTTGTCTTCCTCTGTGGCTTTGGTCACGAGATCGATCGCTTTCTGCAGAGGACAGGTGCACACACACACACACACACACACACGTGTAATGTTAAGTCACACTCATATCAGTCTGCACATGTCAACACTGGAGCTGCGACCAAAACAAAGCAAACATAGCATCCAGTGAGTTTATGTGACTCCATAGTTAAATATACGGTGGCATTTCTTACACTAGTCACCAAAGTGAGATAATTAATAACAAAAACCTTTGTTTTGTTTTCATGTCATAAGCTGCAGCCACAGCCCAGCTAACGGCGAGCTAGCGGCTACTGTTATAAACATTAACTCAGGGAGGCTAAATGTGAGCTAACAAGCCACAATCTGCTAATATTATTATTTACATATTACATCTAGCTGGTAAAGTAACGTTATGTTTACATGTTAACGCTGTTTTTATCAAGACAACACAATGTCCACACGGTCAGATAAATAAACTGGCTAACGGACATTGGACAATTCAATACGAGCTAACGTTAGCCCGGTGTGCCGGTGCAACGAGCGACCGTGTTAACTGGTGCCCGTTAGCCGAGTGTATGTGTGGTTGTCGTGGTTACGACCTTGTAACGTTAATGAGAACAACATCAAAAAACAAAGAGCAGTTCACGAGGACAGCTACGCATCTTCTTGTTGTCTTTAACTGCGACAACCGGCTAACGGTCACCAGTTAACACGGTCGCCCCTTAAACCGAAACACCGGCCTAATAGCAGCGCACCTGTAATGTTGACGTTGTCATTTCATCTCACTCTTCTGCTTGCTCCGTCCAGATTTCTATCCTCTCTATGACCCGACCCAAAAAGGTGGATGTGCGCAGAACCGAACCCGTTAACAGCCCCGGTGTGAGGTGAGCTGGCACATGACCAAATAACGGCGGCTAATAACGGGACCGAGCTAATATGACAGCTTCTGTCTGTCCTCGACCACAGCAACACTGCGTTACAGCGGCACCAAGCTAACTTCCGGTTTGGGTTTTTCAAAATAAAACAAACAGGACACACATAATCACCAAACACAGTGAAGGATTATTTAAAAAATATATTATTTTTATTGCTGCTTTCAGGTCGTATCGTTAAAACTAAAGCCAACAACCTGATTAACGGTAACAACAGTCACCACCAGCAGCCGTTTCCGCTCCCGCCACCTAGCGGCCTAAATGGCGCCACTGCAGCGGTACAGCTGGAAAAGACACATGGCCATAAAAAGGCAGGAAAACATGCATGTGTAGATAGATAGATAGATAGATAGATAGATAGATAGATAGATAGATAGATAGATCACCTCCTCCTTGCTTCAGGGGGGAACCACACATGTAGATGCCATCCATTCACCCTTTCTGCCATGAAGGTCTGATTCACACAGTCTCCTCTGAATAGTAGATGTTGAGATGTGTCTGCTACTAGAACTCCGCGAAGCATTTACGCAGGCTTTGATCTGAGGTGGTAACTTCAATGAACTCATCCTCTGCAGCAGAGGTAACTCTTGGTCATCCTTTCCTGGGGCGGAGCCAGTTTCATCTGAGCATTTTATGGTTTATGCCACTGCACTTGAAGACACATTGAAAGTTGCTGAAATGTTCTGGACAGACTGACCTTCATGTCTTGTGCCATTTACTGTATGCCAACACTACCTGTGAACACAGCTGAGGAGTTCAAAGAGGGCACACCTGTTAAAAAAGGTGCATGTAAACACACCACACACACAAATGTATTTTGTAACAGTTTTATTGGTAGGTATTTACATCTGAGATTATTACATTGCTATCATACATCATATACTGTATCTTGGAAGGAAGTCTAAAATACTTTGCATAAGACAGGTTATTGCAGCAGCACTTTTATCCTTTTGTGACTTTTCAGTTCAATGATTGTGTTGGACGCAAGCTGCCACAGATATTACCTTTGGTTCAAAAGAAAAAAGAAACCCCCTTCGTTTGAAGCGTTTGCTTTGCATAGACAGGAGAGCCATGATTTCAAAACATAAAGAGAAAGGAGATTAAACCAAAACTCAAGAGGAGAGGAGGGGTACATTCACAGATTTAAAGAGTCTGATCGGTTAGTGCATCAAACAGCTCAAACAGGGGACAGCCTGTAGCTTGTTGAAGGTTGACCAACTTCGGACAATCCGTTTTGTGAGGCGGGTTAGAGACACATGATTACCATCAAATAAAAGTAGGACGATGGACGTGCGGCTTCGAACATTGCAGGAGAAGCGTTGGAGAAACGCCACGTAAACATGATGTTTGACGCGTCAGACAGTCAAACTACGTGTTTACACGTTTCAGCTTTTGTAATAAAAGCCAAACAAGGTTGTTCAAACCATCGCAAGGACATCAGAGTCCAAAATAGAACAGGGGTCATTCAGACCGGTGATTGTGTTCCTTATCCCAGAACAGAGGGGTTATCTTGTTTTCCTCTGTTGCACAGTCAGTAGACACAATGCTTCATTATTCGAGGCCCAGACGGACACAGAGGCTCTACTGAAGGGTCACTTTAGCAACATGTACCAGGAACCAACCGAAGGTTATGAAAACGTGTTAATTACGGTCACGTTGAACTCATTAATGAGTCAAGTCTCAACACAGGCACTGGACTGAAAAGATGACGTGAATGGAAGATGGTGATTGGTTTAACTAACTTCAACTCGCCTCGATATTAGCCCCCCAAAACATGGACCCAATTTAGGGGTTCTACACATACAGGCTGATTTGAAATAATGAAGATCCACCAAAGGATTTTTAGCTCCAACAAAGTTCTCATTCATCAGCTTGGAGATGGTAGTTTAGTTTCAGCCTTCTCCAGAGCTTTCAGCTGCATCTCATGGTCTCCACCAGGGGATGGAGTCTGCTCAGTTCTCATCACGATACATCATTTTTTTGTTTTTTCTCAGGTGGCAACAAGCAGCAATATTTGGGGCGGCACAAATGTTTTCTCTGGTGTTCCTCGTTTATCAGCAGCAGAAATTATTTCCTGCTCAAGTTTGTTTTTCTTTTGTTCCTATTTCAGCCAAATTTCCTGTTATTTTACCCCCTGAAAACATTTCATTTCATGTGTTAGTTGCTACTGGTGATGTGAATGACTTCACAGCATTGACCAGGATCAAGAAGACCAGCAGAAACCGTCGTCAAACAGACTTCTTACAATACAAGTTAAGTTCCATACTCCATGACAACTGAGCAAAAACCATGAGATGTGGCTGAAATCTAGCAAGCGGACCTTGAGTAAACACAATTTCTCATCGGCTGGAAGGGAAAGACCAAATGTACGGTCATTCCTCTTCTTCAACCGGCACAGTTTGGATTATCAGCACACGTCAGTACCTCTGTCACGTGACAGTTCCACCTTGAAACAAGCCCATTAGCCGGAGGAACATTTCTGTGCGGAGCGGTAACAGGAGACGAGTAATCTCAAGCGAATTGGAATGCGATGATGGCAAAACGGAGACGGCGTGGTAGTGTAGGTCAGTAAGAGGAGATAACACGTGATCATGTCATACATCATCTGATACAGAGTTCAATGTCAGGAAGTCATGCTATCATGAGATACACACTTATAAAAAACAAACAAACACAAAAACAAAGTAACATGTTTTTTACACTATAAGAGTAATACTATTGCTCGAGCATGTCGAAAGCTTAAAACTCTCTTATTGTGTGAAATAAAAAAAAAAACAACATTACAAAGAGTGTCTTCGTCTACATGTAAAAAGGCACAGTTGGCAATCCTGATTACAACAGTAGTAGTTTGGGATGACGTGCTAAAAGGTGTCAGACGGCAGGCACACTATGAAGCCAACAGAAGCGTGTAGCATAAACAGACGCACATGAACGCACACACCTTTCTTTTGCATTTCAGTCGCTCAATCTCGGGCTCACTAAAACAGCTTCTTTAAAACCAACACGTGAAAAACAAACTGGAAGGCTGTCGTGGAATGATAGGCAAAGAGTAAAAACAAGGGAGCGTTCGACGTCCGAACACAGCGACACTTTGCTTGACGAGCTCGTCACAGGTTCGCCGTGACTTCAAACCCAACCAGGAATGTTTCAGAAGCCCAGACTTTTGTTTTCTTGCTCAGATTTGGTCATTTTTCTGCTTTATGTGCTTCTACATATGTTAATATACTACGTAGTTAATTTGTTTCCCTTTTGGGTGTTTTATTTTGAAATTCAACTAGATTCTCTGTGTCGTTTTTGCGTCCGACTTCCACGACTGACGCCGGCTGCTCGTGGCATCTTCGGTAACGGGCCACAGCGCCTCTTGTGGGGTTTGAAACATTGACTATAACGCTTTACGTCTTCAAGCAAAGTGCCACTTTTCTTTCCCCCCCGACATTACGAATGACTGCAGGTTGAGGAGAAGTTGGAAGAGAAGGCACGTTATTGAGACAATCAACAAAATGACTCCTGCAGCGCCGCCTCAGGTCTAACTTCAGCCGTGAATGAAGAAGTTGGAAAAACAAATTAAAAAAAATAAAAATCAATCCTCTCTCCTCTCGCCCTCCTCGTCACTGTGCCTGGGCCCATCCTCTTCATCCACGCCACCGCCACCACCGTCGCCGTTGATTGTTTCACGTTAGCAGGCCCATACGAGTGAGCTTGGCTGACAGGAAGGAGTGGAGGACAAACACCACCGGCTTTGGGCCCGAGTGGAGGTCAAAGACCTGGAAGATACAACAATACAACAGGTACTTCAGACAAGGGCCATTCAATGGGTGCTGATATAGTATATATCTTATACTATAATAAAAATACACTCTTCTCATGTGTGACGTGATTTTTAAGTTTTTTAAGCTGTTACCAAAGTAACTACCTGGTCTGCTGCTTCTGCTTAAAATTTTTAGGACAATGCAATGACACCGTGTTCGTACGGGTCAGTGGAATAAATGATGATGTCCAAATTTAGAGGGAACTTTGGTCCTGCATGCTCCGCTGATGTCAGCTTTTGGTTTTTTAACAAGTCAGAGATTCAGCTGCGTACATTAGTGAGTCCCTCTGATGTACTTTTTGAGGATTAAACAATCAATCAACAATCAACAATATAAAGTTCAGTATCACACACCAAACTGATCGAATTCCTCTCTTAACTTACCATTTCACCCTCTGGACCTCCAAAGTCAAGGTAAAGGTTGCGTATGCCGTCGTCTGCAGACATTTTGAGCTTCTCGTAGGGGTATCTGAACAGCACGGCGCCCCCGGCTGGATCTGCCGGCTCCCTCGTCACAGTGAAGCCCTTCTCGTAGTGCAGCGTCAGGCGGACATCCTGTCTGTTCAAGGTGCAACCTGGAAAACAGACAAAAGAGTAAGTAAAAGACAAACTCTAACAAGCTGCTCTATCCCGCCGCCGCCGCTGCTGCACAGTGACAAGTGTCTCTTTTATATAAAGAGCTTTAGCTGAGAGGTCATTCGATCCGAAAGCATTTCCATGTGTATTACTGTAACTTGACTCAGCTTGAATGTTCCTGCACAAGTGTGCGTTTGTGTAGCAGCAGGACACCAAAGAAGAAGAAGAAAAAAAGAGGCTGAGGCCTTCCAGTGCTGCTCTGGCAGCCAACTATTGTTCTGCAGAGGGAACACATTCCCCTCTGCTGGCTCCCGCTTCGACTTCACAGCGCTGCTCTTTCTGAGCCAGTTGTTGTCAGGAGCTTCCTGTTACACAATATATACCGAGGCAATATCAGGATCTACGTTACGTTTAATATGTTTAACTATTAAAACTGGGTAGTTACTTACTAAAATCCTATCGTACACACACACACAACAAACAAATCAGCACGTAACCAGCTGTTATTTTAGTGACTAATCTTCATGTTTGAAACGGTTTGCCTCATTCCTACGCTTGTCTAACGCTGAAATAAAGCTAAAAATGTTTGTACAGTTTATCTCTAAAGAATATATTAAAGCCAAATTGTCGACATGACGTCCTTTATCTCGTGTTTGAGTGATGTGTTTTTATGGACACGTAATGACAGGGACAGCGCAGGGAGCTTTAGATTCATTCAAACAGATAATATGTTTATTTGTACTGGTTTTATTAATGGTTGTGTGTTGTTCTCTGACGGTTGCTGATCAGGTTCATTATCAGTTAATAGCAGAACAGCTGTAAAGTGGAGTGACGCAAGTTAAAAGCCTCAGTGCGGTTGTTCTCTATCAGCACTCGTGGAACGATAAGGTTGTCTGACGGTTGATTATTGGTTTGATTAATGGTTGAGTGTTGATGACTGACGGCGGCTGGCATTCACTTCTTAGCGTGATGAATTCATGCACAAAGGTGAACCCACATCTTCTGTTCAAAGGTCTGCTTACTCTATAAAACATCAACACACATGGAGATTCCTTCAAATCTATAGCTGTGTTTTGGCTCATCTCTGATAAAGTTTAAATGAGCAGTTAAATATAATTGGTTTGTTGGTCGAGTGGTTTGTTAAACTTTTGGTTAAATGGCATTAGTGGAAGTGTTAAGATTCTTTTCTTAAAGGTCCAGTGTGTGCGACTTATTTACATTTATTCCTTGTAACTCTGGTATAATTTTCATTAGTATGTAATCACATGAAAATAATTATCGTTAAGAATCGCTAGAAATTCTGAGGGTGCCTGATGCTTGATGCATTTACCAGCATACTAAGTAAGTACAGTATTAATACCACAGGCTGTATGTTCAGGCTCCTGGGCATGGCAGGCAGAAGGACAAAATGAAATTCGAAACGGAGTAATATCAGTGATGGATATTCGACAGAGACTTCAATTAAGTTAATCAAAGTCAGCTTTGTGAATTTACGCCCAGCAACCAGCTGCAGTTAACTACTATAAATAGTCGACCAATCAGAGCCGAGCAACGAACAGCAGCTGTGTCCGTCAGGTGAAACTGCCAAAAGCCTTGAAACCGTAGGTCGTATCAATGAACGGAAAGGATTATGAGCATCCCAAGGTCTTGCTGAACGTCTACATATATAATTTGTTTGGCTAAAGTTTAAAAATGTGGTCATTAGAGCGAGGTAAAAAAAGTGGTACGTCTGCTTCCCTCCAGAAATGTCTGCCCTCAGTTAATATGGAAGTAAAGATGGTAGTTGGTGGGTGATCCTGACACATCTAGGCTCATTGAGCCAAAACTATAAGTCTGACAGCTTCAGCGGGTGCTTGAGATCCAACAGTGTAAATTTTTCTACAATTTTATGGTAAAATTATTTCTGGAGAGTGAAATTTGTGCCAGTGGGAGCAGTTTAAAAAAGTTTTTGTAGGGCAGATTTTCCTCTCCCTCTCCACTCTAGCGGTCATGTGACTCACTCGAGCTTCCGTCCATAAGCACCCATGTTAAATTTTCCCGCTCTTTTTGGCAACTTTCTACGTCACACCGTTTTAACGTTACCGTTAAAACCGAACATAAATAGTCACATCGGGCACACTGATAAAAATATTAAAGGACATAAATATAAATACTGATTGATTTAAATAAAGGTTGGGATAAACACACACGCTCACCAATGGAGACTTCTTTGATGAGCTCGGCGGCAGCGTGCGCCCCCTGAACGAGGGCTCGCGTCCACGACGACAGATCCCAGTGGGTCTCCACTCGGAAGACGTGGGACTCGATGCCCCGTCCCGTGCCCGTCCGAGTGGCAAACACCAGGTCTGAACCCTGGGCGGGAGAACCCCGGGCGTTTCCAGAATGAACAAGTCTAGCAAAAAACAAACAACAACAGATAATTTACACCTTGTGTTAGTGTAATGTCCTCAACGGGTGGAACTGGGTGTCGTCATATGTGTGGTTCCTATTTTGCGCTATGAAACCCGTCCCCTCCCATGCTGAACTGGTTATCACTAACCGTAAAACATGACCATAACCTTGTTACTTTCGTTTTGATGTGAGAAGCTTTAAACTTTCGGGTACTTACCACGAATTACATTTTGCTGCACGTATGATGGAAAGTACAGAACTGACAGCACGCTCAAACAAACTGCGTGTGGCTGTCAGCTGATGAATATAGACAAAAAAGTCCCAACCAAAATGCACTTTAATAGAAATATAAACATCTGTAGAATGAATTAACGTCTGTAAAGGAGTTTTGTGTGTTCTGTTCTCTTGCCGTGAATCTTGTTTGTTTGAACCTGTCCAATAAGATTTGATCAGCAGTTTAATGGACTTTTATCCCCCGTCTGTTGTCTGTTGTCTTTACCTTGTAGCTAACAGTGGGTGAGTGAGCAAAGGTATGGACCAGGACTCTCTGCTCCACGGCACTGATTCAAACAGCAGGATGTCCTTCTCCGTCAGCGCCATGACGATTGGTTTGTACTGCTGCCGCCCACCTTCGAGCTGGACCTAAAGATGACGAGAGGACGAGAAAGAGTTTTTTTTTTATTATAGAGTATGCTAGAAAATGTAATATATAAGTAGATATTCAGAATAACAGCACAACCTCACGTGTGATATTTGTTATATAGAGCTGTTCTACAGGTACCATTTATTAGTAACAGTAATAAGAGACCACAGATAATCAACACATGTTTTTAAACTACTATGATGACTGTTAATGTAACGGCCATTAGAACATCTGTAGTGTATTTATAAGTCTCAGGTATAGTGATGTAGTTTGGCAGTGTGCAGCTGCAGATGAGTTAAGTGCCTCATCCTGACAGTCTGACCTGAATTTGGATGTAAAAATAGGTTTGTGTGTTTGTCTGAGTCACGGCTGAGTGATTGAAGTGTCGGTGGAGTTACAGTGAAAAAGCAGTGACGACTGTGCCGTGTAGGTGGGCTCTACAGGAAACGGTGCAAAAAGCAGCGGAAACTTCCAACGCTGTTTCCTGTTTGAGGCCGGTCAAGATAAACACAGCCACACATCCATGCACTCGCCATGACCTTGAATGAACGCTTCATCAGAGGCTTGTTCCTGGATGTGAACTGAGACCAGCCCTGGTTCACTTTTCAATGAAGGTGTTTAAATTTAGGGCTGATGCTAATTCAAGAAAACACACTCTTCCTGTGTGCAGCTGCGGTTATTATGTTAGAGCAGAGATGCCAGAGTTTACGTTTGAGGTTTAAGTATGTGCAGTTGACGTAGGTGTCATGAAACAACAAACAGCAAACTGGAGCCAAAAAAACCACCGTTACCATTTCCTTTTGAGAGCAACGTTACTATAGATTTTAACTGAAAATGCAGAGTGTTTCCCCAAACTACCATCTGAGCATGTGCTGATAAAAAAGTGACTTTGAGATGTTACATTACTCTTTAAATTGGATTTTAATGTTTAATGTAAACATATCTATAAAAAGAAAGCGAAAGAAGAGTGTGGACCGGTAGTTGGAGGGGTGTTGAGGTGCCATCGAACAAGGCAACAACCCCCCAACTCCCCCCCCCCCCCCGCTCAAGTTCAAGTATAAGTTGTACACGTTTAATATTTATATTTTGTCAGTCAAATGTTGGCGCGTTGGCTCCACACGGTTGCAACTCGGCAAAGAAGAAGAAGTAGTAAAATGTGATCGTAATTGAGACTACATACAACATTTCAAAAGTACCGCCATAATACGACAAGCTACATCCACCAGCGAAGGCTCACCACTCTGTTGGTTTTGTTGAAGTGCCAACAAATGCTTGGTTTGGTTGGTCAGTGTTAAAGTCGGGCGGGTTGTTGTTGTTTTCGCCATCCTGGGAATCTGCCCAGTTTCAGGACTAATAGATGACGTGGTACTGGATTGGTGCACAGACGTCCTGTGCACTTGCTGATACCTGATCTTGCATTGTAGGCCTTGTTGGAGGCATGCTGGTACCAGTATCAGTATCTGAACATGACGATCAGTGTCAGATAAACACTCATCTGAATGTTTAGTTCATGTACCAATGGATAACTTTTCAACTACCTGAGTTTGTCCACTGTTTGTGCTAAGCTAGGCTAATAACATACTAGGCCTACTGTACTTGATGGACAGAGAGTAAATGTAAACTGAAATCTTCAAATAATAAGTGTCATTGTTCTGTAAACAATCATCCTGTTCCGTGATGCTGCACAGAATATTTAAAGATTAGCAGCAGCGATTAGCAATAAGCCCTGAAAAGGATTATCACCTGTATAAGACAGCAAGCAGCCGTTAAACTAAACAAAGCTGAAAATACCTGTTCAGCCAACCAGCCGATGTGTTTGAGATGGGGGTGCGTGGAGGCCGTGGACGAGGCCCCCAGGTAAGCGTTGATGTGAGCCAGAGTCTGAGGCAGCAGGGCGGCAATGTTGGTGTGGATGGCAGTGAACCAGGAGTTGGCGGTTGGTCCGTCTTTACAGCGCAGCACCACCGTGTGCTGGCCGTCCGGGGAATGGAGCTCCAACAGTCTGAACGGGACAAAAGAAGCGTAAGAACTGAATCAGCAGCTTCAAACAAGACAATGTAAACACCACATGGAAAAGAAGCAATCACAAAGGTCAAAGGACAAAGTTTGATATTTCTTTTCGATGTCTTTGATCGTCCATTTCCATCCTCTTATCTGGCATCAAGTCATGGTACCCTCGGGTTTAGCAGGGCGCTCCAGACGTCCTTCGTCCCAGTAACACATATTCCAGCTCCTCCTGGAGGATCCTGAGGTGCCACCAGAGCACCTCCAAAGGTAGGCACCCAGGAGGCATCCTAATCAGATGTTGAACCACATCAGTTGGGTCCTTTCGACATGAAGGAGCTCCCTCTGCATGTCCGAGCCCCTCTCTAAGGCTACCTGGCCACTCGATGCCAAAGCCCAGAAGCTCATTTCAGCTATTTGACCATAGGTGAGAGTCAGAACATAGATGGACTGCCTTAGCTCCCTCTGAACCACAACGGTCCAGTACAATGTCTGCAGTCCTTCTGACAATCAGTCACCAATAGTGGGCCAATATGAGGTGATGCAAGAATGAGCGACACTCAGGATGAAATAATTTTAGATGTTGAAGGAGTGAGCAAGAAGCCGCCAGACAGAGGTAAATCTGGGACTGATTTTTAATCACTGGTGAGAGCTTGGTGAAGTAATAAATACTGTAATCATAACAAATACACGTCTTGACAAAACAGTTTGGAAAATAGTGACAGCGTATGAAAAGTAACAAACTGCAGTGACAAAGAGGAACAAAGGGGAAGCTAAACCTAATTTCCATTACCTCTTACAGAACAAACATTCCACAGAAGTTGAACACATGAACAAAATAAACACTCCCACACACATCTAAACTCCCACATACGGAGCTATTTCTGTCCGAGACACACACAAACACTGAGGATCGTACCTGTTTTCTAGATCCGGCATGGTGAGGTTCCTGCTGATGAAGCACATCTTCAGACTTATGACCTTTCTGTCTTTGGAGGAGGACGAGCTGCTGTGTTTGGGTGACCCGGAGTCCTCGCTGCCACTGTAGCTGGGCGACTGTGGACGGATGCCATCCCACGGCAGGTCGGCCACCAGAGATGGCTTCTTAAAGAGCGGAGAGACCTCGCGGATGTACTTCACTGTGGAGGAACACAGACAGATATCAACCGATGTACATCCAATACTAGGCCAATATACAAGACTGAGCAACACTTAGGCTGTCCATGTTAGAATCCTTTACCTTAGAGTTTGACATTAAATCCAATTATTTAACTTTTCTATCAGAAAATTACAGATTTTAAATCACCATACACCACCAACTATTTCTCTGATATTGGTGAAACTCTCTGTGATTTACAGAGTTTCCTGATGGACGTGAAGTAAATTGCTGCCAAAGTTTGTTAGCTGCTGTTAGCTAATGTTGTCTGAGTTTGTTAGCCGGACAGCCTGGACTGTGAGCTCAGAGCACCTGGGGAATGTTAATGTTTGAACCACCGCGTAGAGGAAGTAATTAGGGAATAATAATAGGGAAGGGGAGCCAGTGTTGTGCCAGAACAGGAGCTGAGTGAGCTGGGCAATGTAATCAGGCTCTGGAGCCTCTATGGACATTATGACAGAAGAGAAGAAAGCGAAGAGGACGTTGACGTTTTTGCTGGATTAATCAATGGAAAGAAAATGAATGCTATAACACTTAAATGTCAATTAAATGTTTTACTAAGGAAATAATACAAAGATTTTATTGCTCCAGATGATCAAACGTAGAGATTTGCTGTTTGTCTTTGTTGTAAATGAATTATGTTTTGTTTTGTTTGGGGTTTTGGACTGTTATAGTCCATTTTATTGAGCAAATGATGATTTCAAAGTCTTAGCTGCAGCTCTAAATTGAAACCAGTTGAATGTTCAACCCAATAAATTTTAATTGGAAATTTTGCAAAGCTGCAAAAGAATGAAGTCAATAATGACTGTTTAAACTGTAACATCAAATGCTCTAGCAGTCTGTGCCAGCTCGCTTGTACTACAGACCAACAATCCTCATCTTAACGGACCAAATTAAGTAAAATCTTTTATAAATACATGATCCATCGTAACAGGGTAAAGTAAATAAAGCCGTACAGTGGAAGCACACCGAGGCCCAACAGCTGCTGAATATCCACAGATCTCGAACAAACAGTGTGTTGATAGTTTGACCATCTGTGGGATTCCACCCAATAACACACAGTCACTCAGGATATATGATGCGGCTAGCCATAAACCAGACCATAAGGAAACACTCGTGGATGTTTCCTGAAAGAAGTCAGTATTTTAATCTGCTTTTTTAAAGACACTTTGGGGTCCAGTTAAGGTTTTTTTAAACAATGTTAAGAGAGAGCTGTGGTTTGATTCTCTCAACAATCGGCTTGTTAAATTCACACTGGGACGGAAAACCTTCGTTTGTCCGCGCTTAAGTTAAATCGCACCCAATTATTCATGCGGTATAAGGACACTGATCATTCTCTGGCCACGAGCCTGGAATGTAAACAGTGCCTGCTATCTTCCAGCATGTCTTAAAAGGACTGGATCGTGGTCGCCTGTGTGAAATTATCTTAGAAAAACAAGAGTTGACTTGGCTGTACAGATGTGAGCTCGGCTTTTGTTTTCCCGACTTTCCAAATTTGGTCCCGCAGGGTTCGAACACCTCCCGCCTCCGTGCCTTCACTTGCTCTCTTAAACTTTTATCCTCCCTCGAGCACGCCCCATTTTTATCTCCTCTGCGTTTCCTCCAACGCATGCTCTCTCTTCTTCTTCTTCTACGTGTGTGAATATGAGAAATGAAAGCCAGTGTGTGGGTATGTTATGTGTGAGTCTGCTCTGTATGAAACCTGAGACAAGAAGAGCTGAGGTCATTCTTGAACGTAGACCGAGATATTAGGTTTGTGCGAGTGTGTGTGAGAGAAATCAAAGATAAAGTCGACGGTAATGTGCTTTGTGTGGCTCTAAAAAGACGAGAGCCAAGCGCAGTGCATGAGTCTCTGCATGCTTGTGTGTACATTATGCTATGTGCAGGCATGACTCATGAGCGACGGGCGCGGTTGGTAGTAATGTTAAAGGCAGCGAGCCAAGAATCGGAGGCTCATTTCGCCAACCGCACTGCTCGTACCAACAAGGTCCAGGGTCATTTCTGCAGACGTGAGTGGTTTGGAGAGAGTAAAGTGGACGTGAGAGCATTCCTGGATGTTTATGTCTGAGGGTCATATGGAAAGAGGATGTCTCTACTGCAAAGGCCCGACTCTCGTCCTAATAATCAGATCTGGTGCAGAGATGTTCGGCTGAGATATTTTCCGTCCGCAAGCCCGGGGGCTCTCTGTGGTTCTACATGTTTATATATCTTCAAATACTCGATGAACAGCTCACTCACGAGCTCGCGAGCAAGGCTTTGTGCTGTTGTGGTTATCAGTGTTCAAGTGGATTTTCCATGGAAAAACAAAAAAGAAAAGTTCTTGTTGAGACGGAGTTTGACACGGCGGGCACAAATCAAACTCGAGTTGTCGGGAAGACACTAAATGTGTTCGCCTTCACATTTCTCACTGGTAAATCACGTCACAGCGGGGCGAGAACCGCAAACTATCTGTGGTCAGAGTCTTATATCTAGAAATGCTAGACCAAACACTCCTCATAGATCATTGGCTCTGTTCAGAAATACAGTCAGACTATTACCGAACAGCCGGACAGGAAAAGAGGAAATGGGAAATGAATTGTTCCCATTTCCTCTAGCAGAAAGTTTCACAACTATTATTTGGTTGTTCTCTAGAAAGGAGAAAACGCAAGCCCTGATTTATCAGCAGGTAATCATCATTATGAGTAAGCACCAACAAACGTTCACCCATTCATACACTGACGGCAGTAGAGGTTGCCATGCAAGGTGTGGGGGAGCAATTCATCTTGCCCGAGGACTTGCGTGGACGACCTGCTCTACCTCCTGACGTGCCTGCACACATATTTTAGTTTTGAGTGTTTCTAAATATTAATCTTGTGACTGGATTTGAAAGTTCTGTGAAGGTTCTCAGTCGTCCAGGTCATCTTTCTTCAAGAAGGGTTAAATCTGG
This sequence comes from Nibea coibor, assembly GCA_023373845.1. Taxonomy (NCBI): domain Eukaryota; kingdom Metazoa; phylum Chordata; class Actinopteri; family Sciaenidae; genus Nibea; species Nibea coibor. Next base: position 24,496,753 of record CM041721.1, read on the forward strand.
GGCAACTGGACTTGGTTGTAGATCCAAAAAGACGTTTCCCAGGATACTTATACTTACAGTAATTCACACCTGGCTTCATGTGACTCCAACGACCATCGTCAACAGTGGACTTCAGGTGACTCTGACGACTACTACTCTACTCTCCCAACCTGTCAGAACTATCAGCAACTTAAACTGCAGTTCCTCTAACGTCCACTTGAGGCTGGATCCATAAGTGAGTCGGTCTCCATAAGTCCCCATGTTAGACAGCAGAAATAAACATGTTTACAGCCTGGTACAAAAAACTGTTTTGGTCTCTGTAGCTAATTTCCCCGTTCATGACAACTGTACTGAGGGTGAATTTATATACAACTCACCTGTTCACATTATATTAAGGCTTAAAGTTACGCAGGATTAAGAGCGTGGACGCTTTGATTGACAGGAAGTGACGCTATAGATGGTACGTTTGAGCAACCAGGCGTCATTCAGCCGGGCTCAGGTTGGCCAATGATCCATGTCTTTGTTGGGACGTGGAAGAAGTAGGACAACCAACATGGCGGTAGCCAGAGCCACAGATTTTGAGCTTCAAACCGGCTCTTCAGAATCCTGTGAATACTATGTCCATGTTTTATAATGTCAAGAAGCCTCTTGGATGAGAGGTGAAACGTGAAACAATGGGAATATATGAAATACTTGTTACAGGTTTCCTGTCTCTTCATGGTCTGTTTCTGCCCGTATCATACGCCTGCCTGTCTGTCTATCCTGATCTCATTAGCTCCGTCACTCAGCTCCACTTTTGTTAATTAGGTCTGCACACAGAGGACTGACGGATTTTAACCTCTGTGTTTGCTTCTACATTAAAGTGTGTGACATCCCATCCCGTGAGGCTCAGCTCATCCTCTCATTCCTCCAAATGTAGAAGAAAACAGGCAGAAGAGTCTGACTCGACACATATTTGATTGTGGCAGTAGTTGTGGTGCGAAGCTGTCCGTAAAACTGCCCGCATTCAGACCGCCTTCCTCTCTTCTTTCTCAACACACACACACACTCACACACATACATAACTAATCATCTTAAGGAATGGCCGAAATAACGAAATAATAGCTTACAGAGCAGCGAGTCAGGCAGTCAGACCCCAGCCTCTGTATTTTCCCCCCAAAACTGCCCAGAAATTCCCCCTGTGGTTTGGCTCGCTGCTCTCTCCTCGCTCGTTCCCTCTCTTTCTCTACCCTCTTCATCTTCTCGTCCATCCCTCCATCAGTCACCTCTCTCTCCCCCCTTCTCTATCCTTCTCCTTCCCACCTCTGTCTTCTTAAATCTCGTCCTCTTTCTCTCTTTTGTTCAATCCCCTCTTCTTCTTCTTCTTCTTCCTCCTCCTCCCCCCTTTCTTTCCCTCGAGGTCTGTTTCTGCCAGAAACCTAATGAGAACAATGTGTGAACCTCCTCTACGGTTTCTGGCTGATCTCGGGCTGCAGTTCTTATATTTACATAACAGTTTAATCAATTACTCTGCAGCTATTTTCGTGTCATGATAGTGTCACAGCGCCGACAAAACTACTTCACTGCGAGAAGACGCATATTTCATATTTCTGCTGAAGCCTCTTTTGTCTTTTGGCAGCTTATAAAAACTTTTGGTAGCAGATGGAAAGTCACAACCTTCAGACGATACAAACTTACAACTTTTCCCTCCTAAACTAACAAACTTAAATCTACACTGACCTGTTATCAAGTGAACGGTGACTCTGTCACTCGTCTGTTCTCACACTATGTAAATTTGGGCTATGTAACGCTTTACGGCACTAAGTCACACACCACCAACTATTTCACTGATTTTGGTGAAATGTTTTCTGGCTTTCCCTCTGATGTCCTCCGGCTGCTCCGCCTCAAAAGTTGAGCCACTGTCGTGCCAGAACCGGAGCTGGACAATACACAAGTTTGTATTTGGACCAGAGCCGGACTCTGCAGCCTCAGTGGACATAATGGCAGAGGAGCAGAGAGCGAAGAGGACGCTGACGGAGGAAGCTAAGAGGAGAAAAGGAGAGAGTGAGCGAGCGAGTAAATCTGGGACTGACTTTTAGTGGTTGGTGCGAGCTTGGTGAAATAAATGTCTGAAAGAAGAAATACTCGAGTACAGCTGTCCATATTTACCACAGTGGTATTACACTCTGAAACTGGAGGCAATTAATCACAGTAAATACCAATAACGACATAATGCTGCTTTAAATATGCTCTAGACAAAATAAAGAGCTTTAACTCTTTTTTCATTCACCTAATAATAAATAAAATGAATGTAGGTCAACTTTAGACTAAATCCAAAAACCTGCAGCTTACAAAGAGCAGCACATGAAAATAAAAAACATCATGGAGTCTCTCAGATCAAAACATGAAACATTAATTCCCACGATTCCTCCAACACAGAGTCACACCTGACTCCCTCGTCTTTGTTGTCGTCTCACCTGGATCAGAGGAAACCTTCGGGAAATCAAGCTGTCGAAGTGTAAACACGCAAGTGTGTTCGTCTGCCACGACACACACTGCGCGGTTTATGAAGCGACATGCTCGGTTAAAGGATAAAGCAGATTACGGACGAAAATAATCACATTCATTGTTCAGAGCTGAGGCGACTGTTAAAGATTACACATGTCGGCTCATCATGTCGACACAGGCTGAGGAAAAACTGGATGATTCACGCTGCGCTGTAAATCAGAGCTGCAACCGAGTTTGATTAATCGTTTGTTTAGAGATCCAGTTTAATTTTCAGCTCTGATTGACAGGTAGGTGTCATTACAGGTGGTTCGTTTGAGCAACCAGGCGTCATTCGGACCGCCTCAGGCCCGCCGCTGATCTACATCTTTGATGAAGAAGCAGTACATCCAATATGGCGGCAGCCAGCTCCACATATTTTGAGCTTCAAACCATCTCTTTGACTGTCTACGGGATTACATGAACTACTCGTCCGTCCGACACTTTATCTTCCACGTCACATAAAAACTGTTTCATGAAATAATCAAAGTTTCTGTGTTTGTTTGATCTTAGCCCAGCGAATGTGTTTCACAGTGTTCATCAGCTCTCTGCTCGTACGTTATATAACTCGCTGTTCAAAAGTGCAAAAGAGGAAACTTCCCAAATCAAATCTGCTCTAAAGAGACACCAGACTATTCTCCACAGTTTCCAGTTTCCATTTGGCTCGTACTGGACAGTGTGCAGCTCCCATGATAACAAAACAACAGCACAACGACGAAGAAATACTAAACTAACTAAACAAGTTTGTGTCCAGCTCGAACGGCTCTTTGGAAACGAGATGTGTCGTGGCATCTCCTTCATTTGTTGCATCTTTCTAGCTTTAAAATGACGAACACAAACAACCAACCTCACGTGAATCTCTCTTTTTATTCACATGAATGTATCCAGTGCTGATATTTGATTGTTTTGGCGTCAGCTCTGCTCACGCTGCAAACACATGGAACTCAAATATCTGCCCGTCACGTTCCGGAGGGCCTTTTTTTGACAGCTGGATACCAGAGACACATCTGCACGCGGACACCATCAAAGGCGGTGGTGGTGGAGTTCATACCGAGGCAGGCATGGCCCACTTCAGTCTGTGCAGACTCATGCTCCGTGGCAGAGGACAGCGAGCGACACAGTGAATGGGACGGTTGGCTGGTTTTGGCCTCCGAACAAAAGAAAAGGACTGTTCCTCGTCAGGGTTGTCCCCGTTTCATCAATAGCCTCTGTGTCTGGTATGTGCTGTCTTTATCCGTCCAATTACTCGCACAAAAGAAGCTTCGTCCTGCGTCTCCTTCCACCGGCCGGTGACGGCCCGCTGCTGCGAGCCTCGACTAATCACTCGGACATATGGGGGTGTTATGTCTATCAGTCAGCTGGCGAGGGGAGGGTGGCTGTCTGTCATGAGTGTGATATGTATGTCTTGCGTTAACAGGCAGTTTAAGAAGTATTCACTTCCTCTGACAGGATGTGTCAAGATGACAATCCAAGAAAAACTGAATCTGTGACAGGCTCGTCTGACTTGTTGAAGGATGTTTTCAGACAGTCCTTGTTCCTCTTTACGCTCAAAGAAAGGGACGTTTCCGAGGTTATTTATACGTTATTATGTAACAGCCCACTTTGAGAACCCTGATCTATGACCAAAGAAAGCCCCCCATCCATCATCGAGTGATTCTTAGTGTCGGCATCAATAATATCCCTGGTTCGATACGCTTTCCATCAGGAAAGTCTGTAAATCACCTCGGCAGTGTGTAACGTTATTCCCTGTTAGTTTAACCAACGGCAGATTCAGTTAGCAGCTGTTAATTAGCGGTTAGCTACTAATCGGTTACATTGCCCGCTTGCCCAGCTCCAGTTCTGGCACGACACTAGCTCAGCATTCTTCATCCCAGTGGTCCAAAAACACCTCGGGTATAAACACTAACACACCACCTCCTGAGCTCACAGCCTAACTAACAAACTGAGCTAACAGCAGCTACAGTTGGCAAAGCAGCAAATATATACTGTGTAGTATTTGTGTCAGTGTTGGTCCAGACATTGGAGGACAGATGGGATAAAAAGTTTGACTTCACGAGGACTTAAAAGTAAAGGAAAGGAAAGTGAAAGTAAAAGTTGTGTAGTTTCCTCTTACAGAAGTACTATCACTATAAACTGACATCCTGAAACAAGTTACAAGCAATCAGTGCAAATGATGCTTGACAAGATTATCTTATCCAACTTGGAAGAAAAAAAAAGATTAAATCATCCTAAATGGGATAATCACTGTAGAGTTGACCTTTGTTCCGTGTAGCTTTCATTGTAATTGGAGAAAACGAGAAGTTGATTTGCAGCGTAAACATTAATCTTGGTGTTGCTGGTTGTGGATATTTACAGCGACGTGAGAGAATATATGGGCTAAAAATGAAACTGGCGACCTTTTTAGACATCACGCTGTTAAAGAGTCCATCGCCGACCTCAGATGTGTCAGAAGCAATGACAGTATCGGAGCTAAAAACATTGGCTTCTTTCGCCTCTTGGCTAAATATCAGCAAAGACGTGCATCATCAGCGGACCTTATGTAAGATTTTTTGGTCTACACTGGAAAATAAATCCACAACAAGCTGCTGCAGATAAAACACAAGCTTCATTTGGAGTTCCTTTCAGCTCTGGTTTGGTCTCAACCCACCAAAAATATCTCGCCCTTTAGCCGCTAGATGTTTAACCTGGTAGCTAACGGGCCAAATGATGCCTGGTTGCATCAATCAAAGCATCTATGCTCTTAATCCTGCATAACTTTAAGCCTTAATATAATCTGAACAGGTGAGTTGTATATAAATTCAGGGGAAATTAGCTATAGAGACCAAAACTGTTTTTTGTACCAGGCTGTAAACATGTTTATTTCTGCTGTGAACTCCTTAACATGGGGACTTATGGAGACTGACTCGCTTCTGGAGCAGCTGTTTGAGGAACTGCAGTTTGTTGGCTTCACTTCACCGCCACAGAGGTTTGCCGCCTGGGTCAGAAGTCAGTGAAAGTGTGTTGCAGGAGGAATCATCCAAGCTGGAGCCTGCATGTGTTGACCTTTGCCCTAAATACGCGCATGCAAGCGGAGGTCAGGAATGTGAGCCACCTCAGCTAATTGTGAGAATATCTGGAGGTTTGGTGTATTGTTTACACGGCACCGTGGTCTGGAAACTCAAACCTCGTTCTTGTCCGAGCGTCGGAGGGAAGAGCCGGTCCACAAACAACACATCTCGGCGCCCGTCGAACTGACAAACAGTGACAGGCAGCTGACACATTCTTCCAAACGGAGGCCCGTGTCTGGACGGGAGGCTGTGGCAGGAGGCAGCACATCCTCCCGTCTACGCCTGAGGCTTTCTGGAAATGTGTTTTTTTTTTTTCTTAATACCGATGTCAGTTGCACTGGGCCAAATTCCACCAGCGGTTTTTAAAGTAATACTTATTTCCCTGTTTGACGAAAGCACGTCTGCTGTGCTGCTGATCTCCATCAAACACTCGCCGACTGTAAACGACACAATATTACGACTGTTATTTTATGTAATCAGCACCGTTAACAGCTTAAAGTGTCTATTTCTGGAGCCTCATTCTGACTTTGAGTGGAAATGTGTCACGCATTGATTAGTTCCTCCAGTTTGAGCTCGTCAGTATTCATCCGGCGTTCATTCCAAACCATTAAACACAAATGCATTTAGTTGTCCCTGAGCTGAAGTTTGTTTCCGAACCCCAAGGGCTCTGTGGCCTCTCTCTCCCTCCGATTCACTCTGTTTTTCCACGTTTCTAAGGATTGAACAGTCCTACATCAGCAGCGCCATTTGGGATCCGAACTCATCTCCATGGAGCTCTGTTCGCTCTCATAATGAGCCGGCTAAGAAACACGTTTCTCTACATTACAGCAGGCCACATCTTATCTAGCATGCTAATGCGTTAGCATAACCAAAAATGTATAAACGCACCTCAATAAACTTAATTAATGTACTTACAAAACACTAATGCCAAGTGTAGTAATATTTTTTTAACATAAACATCAAAAAACACACAGCCATCATACCGTTAGCAGCTTACACAGTTATGGCTAACACGTTAGCAAATATATACTTAATTTCAAATTTTAAACTGTATTAATACACATACAAAACACTAATGCTAATGTGTATACGTGTATTGACACAGTTTAGCCACCAAAAAGGGAGAAAACACACACAGCCATCATACCGTTAGCAGCCTATAAAGTTATGGCTAACGCGTTAGCAAATATTTACCCAATTTCACAAGCTGCATGCACAGAGCAACAGTCATTTTAGGGTGTGTTTCTGGTGACACAGCTAATATAAATCCAACCTTCACTCTTCTTTTAGCTCTGTTCTTCACCACTAAATCCTGACTAAAAATATTTGGCTCTTTAGCCGTTAAATGTTCGACTTTCTTCACATACTAACCACTAATTTTGCCTTTCTGCCATTTAGTGGTGGGGAAGTAAAGGAAGTTTACTGTTAGTTAATGACTAGAAACAGCTGCCTACAGGTGTTAATGAGAGCTCAGAGAATGAAGCAAACAGTAAATGTGCTCTCAAAGCAAAACAATTAGCTAAAAGGGGCTAAAAAAGGCTAGATTCTGACACCACATTTTATATATAGTCATTTGATTCAAAGCTATAATACTATATAAGGTGTTATCTGCTAACGCGTTAGCCATAACTTTATAAGGTGCTAACGGTAGGATGGCTGTTTGTTGTTTTTCTGCCTTATAGTGACTAAAATAAATTAATTATAAGCTTCAGTGTTCAGTACTTTATATGTGTATTAATACAGTCTAAGATTTGTTACCTCACCAGAAATGCACCTTAAAATGAATGTTGCTTGCAGCTTTTGAAATAACTTTGCAAATATTTGCTAACGCGTTAGCCACAACTTTACAGGCTGCTAACGGTACGATGGCAAAGCTGCCTTCTTCTTATAGATATATAAGAAGAAGGCAGATATATATTGTATTTTGAGTTCTGTAACTTAATAATTTACATGTTTTCTTCTTCCTCTGTCCTGGAGAGCACAAAGTCAAATATCTGAAAATGTCTTAATGTTTGCAGTGACCCCTTATCTCCATACAAACCACAGCCACACACACACACACACACACACACACAGAGTATAATGCATCTAACTCTGAGTGGGACCACAGTGTGGTTACTTTCCTGTTTACACTAATCAAAGGTTTTCTGTGCTGTTGATATTATTTAAACCCCTGCTCCTCCTCCTCCATCTGTTTGTTTATGTCAGTGTCTCTGCACCACATTGTGTTACAAAAATGACTTTTTGTGTGTGTGGTGAAAGTTTAAACCCAAACAACGTGTGGAGAAAGTTACTCAATGAAGTGTGCAGCCTATTTTAACTATAAGTGTTTATCCTGTGAATGTGACTTTAACTCACTCATAATATACATTAACCATTAACTTACTTCACTTTGTCATTTTGTTTTTATTATTTTAACTATATTCTAATTTAATTATATTAATTTAAAGTGTTTACCCTCTTAATGTGACTTTATCTCACTTATATGTACATTAATTCATTAATTTCGGTTATTTTGTTTTTACTATCTTCATTTTTTGTTAACAAATATTTAATATTTTACTTTAATAACGCCCTAAAAGTTGATTTAAACTCGCCATGTTGTGTTTTATGTGAATAAAAAGCAGCAAACTCATCTAACTTTTCAGATTTCGCACTAACTTGCAGCAGCAGGAGTGCACAGAGGTGTGCAGCCCGGCCACGGGAGTCTAATCTCGGCCTGCTCCGCGTCCCCGCTCTCGCGTTGGCCAACTTACCCTCCAGCGTCACTTCTTTTCCAGCCTTCTTGAGCGCCTGGACCGCCAGGTCGTGCGTTGCCTCCCGGAGGTCGTTCCCGTTCACCGACAGGATCGCGTCGCCCACCCGGAGAGCCCGGCTCTGATCGGCGGCGAGCCCCGGGAAAATCTTGGAGATGAGGATGGGCATCCGGTTCTCTCGCCCCCCCTTGATGCTGATCCCCAGCCCGCCGGACTCCTGTTTGACAACCCGGACTTTCCGCACAGCCTCCGAGGAGCCGTCCAGACTGACGGGAAAGTCGCCCTGTCTGGACCCGAAGCTGGACCCGGGACTGCCGTAGCTGGAGCCGGGACTTCCAAAGTCAGAGTTTGTGCCGTTATTTGGGTATTTCCCGGGGCTGTTTACACCGTAGTTGCCGTCGTATTGACCCCGGCTGGAACCCCCGCGCCCCGGGCTGCTGCTGCGCCCGCGACCCCCGTGGTTCTGGTTCTGGTTCTGGAGTTGATCTTGACCGCGGCCAGAGCTCCCCGGACTCGTCCCCGGGTCGTTTCCGTTCGACATGCCATTCCGCAGGCCCGCCGAAGAGTTGCTGTAGTCCCAGTGATTGCTGCCCCCCGGTCCGCTCACCTCCGCCTCGGCCGTCAAAGTCAGCGTCTCCCGGGTGAGCTCGGCGGCCACTCGGATCCAGCGGTCGCGGAGCAGGAGGTCCAGTTGACCGTTTTTGTCCGCTCGGGTCCAAATTGCCATTCCTGGACGGTTAGCCTGCTCTGAGGCGGGCCCGCTCTCACACTAAACTCATCGTCAACTTTTTTCCTCTTTTTCAGAGTGCGCACAAACAGCAGCGGCCGGGCCGCATCGACACACCCACTCCCGGGGAGAGAGAGAGAGAGAGAGCGGGAGGAGAGAGGGCGAGAGGAAACAGCAGGACTCCCCCCGAGAGAGAGAGAGAGAGGGAGAGGGAGAGGGAGGAAAGAACAACCGGCTGTGGTGGGCCAGCCGAAGGAGGGCTTGTTGTTGAGTTCAGGCTCTAAAGCTGCCCGACTTCCACTGACAAGCCAGCCGGAACAGAACGAGCGAACATCCGGTTAGACCTTTCAAAATAAAATAAAGATTTTTTTTTTTTTTTTTTTTGGAGTGAAGATGGAGGGCTGAACTACCTGTGCACGTGTGTAAAAATATATTTAAATGTCATTAAATAATCATGACTTATCATGAGTAATGCAAAGTCTGTTAATTCTTGGTCTTCTCTTTAATAAAATCTTGATATTTTGTGTCACATCTACAGATAAATAACAACAGTTTATGTCCTTAAAGGTCCAAATGTTTTGTTATGTCGACCGTCAAACAGCCATACAGTATCTACAGTTTTAAATCACGTTGATGTTACACTGACTTCTATAAAAGAAGTTGTTTTTACGGTAAAAATCTGTCCGCTGTGGTTGCCAGAATTTAAATACAGTATAAACTTTTCTAATATTACAGTAATATGTTAGTGTTGGTACTCTTAATTACACATTTACGGTTGGTGTTGGCGTGTAGATTTTATCGTAAAAAAACTGCAAAATCAGGACAGTACATTTTTTAAATATTATTTAAATGTTACAGTGTTTTACTGTACAATTAACCAGCTCTAATATAAAATACTTTCTATTCTGTATAAATTCTCTTAAAGCCCCGACTGTTTTACTGTGTAGGGTAAAACACACTCATATTTCATGACTTACAGTCTTGCACTGTCACGGTTTTGCAGTTTTTCACTGTAAACCTACGGGCATTTTTTTTTCCTGTTTCCAGTTTTCCTGATGGACAGTGAAGTAAACTGCTGCCAGCTGTAGCTGCTGTTAGCTAATGTTAGCTCAGTTTGTTAGTTGGGGGCTGCCCGTTTTAGTGTTTGTATCACAGAAGTTTTGGACCGCCGGGAAGAAGAACAAGAAGAGGAACCGGCGTTGTGCCAGAACTGGAGCTGGATCATGGATCATGTTAGCTGCTCATTTGGTAAGCTATAAATAACATATGTCTTGTTTTTTGGACTCGTCCATATTCACCACAGTGGGATTACTCTCTTATCACTTTATTTTGAAAGTATAATCATCCATCTTCCTGTTGGATCATATTAATTCATTCTGTCTTCACGCAGCTGTTGTGAGTGAAGACAGTGAACTGAGAGCCGGATGACAGATGGACAGAGAGCCAATGGACATGTAGACCTGCAGATGATTTATTCATGATGACAGAGGCGGGGCCTCCATTATAGATCCACTGAGTGGACAAAGCCTTCTTAAGTTCACTGTGTTGGCTCTATTAATGGAGGCTGCAGCCTGCCATGACCCGACCTGTTGTTTTCATGTTCTGGAGGTTCTGTTCCAGTTCACATCAGCACAGAGTCAAAAGCTGGAGAGTTCATCAGCGTTTTTATCAAAGCCCTCATGAAGTCAAACTTTATGTTTCATGTTTTTGTCCCATCTGTCCTCCAGTATCTGGGCCAACACTGACTGAGAGGGCTGCAGTCCACAGCCAAACACAAAGGTCCTTTAATGCGTGCACATTAGTGTCAAAGTGCCCTTATATTCAATATAATTATCTATTATCTATTTTTCTTGATCATGAACTGATTTTAAACAGCACCGCTGAGCTCTCTTAGACACTCTAACATGCGGTTCCCTCTTCATGTGCCTTTGTTCATTGTGGCGAGGTCACATCTGTGAGCGTTTTTTGCCAAACGGTCGATTCACCTCCATTAATTTTCTATGACAAGAGCTCAGCTGCAGCGCTCGCACATTGGAGCAGCTCTGGATGAAGTGCTGCACGAGATCTGCAGAAATTTACAGCCGTTGCGGGAAAACTGAACATCTGACGCACCCGTCTGTCTCCTGACATCATCTGCACCTGTACAACTTTGATATAGCTGCTGTTAGATAGCACAGTTTGTTAGCCAGGCTGTGAGCTCAGAGCACTGAGGGAGTGTTAGTGTGTGTACCACAGACGTTTTGGACCACTGCGAAGAAGAAGAGGAGGTTTACATGGTGTTGTGCCAGAACTGGAGCCTGACAATATGAACGTTACGTATATGTTAGCTGCTCATTTGGCCTCTGTGGACATAATGGCAGAGGTGAAGAGGGCAAAAGAGCAAAGGAGAGTTTTTAATCAAAACATACTTTTGAACGTTTAACTCTCACTGTATCTTTGTTGTTGTGTTTATTTGTGAAGTGCATCCCTGTGACCACCGAACAGCTGATCGCAGCAGGTGGAAGCGGAGAGTAAAAGTCGCAGACGCAGCACTCGTCGTGTTTATCATTAGATTTTTATTGCAGTTGAGGTTTACTTAGTGTTTACAAAACCAGAGCAGATCGCAAGCGTCCGAGGGTGGAGTGAGTGAGAGAGGCGGAGGACTTTTCATCTGCTCGTCGTTTTCACGTCGTCGTCATGCTGCGTCGGTTTAAAAGGTGCAGTCTTGCAGCTTCACCCTGTTTACATTCACAGTGTCGCCGCTTATCGTTCCTCATCCGGGAGCCGGGATGGAACGTCACAAGCTCGAAATGATGCAAAAAGAGGCCTCGGTACACGCAGCAGCCACTTTGTTACAAATCCCTTTTTTTTTTCTTCATTTTTCTTTTGATGATTAAAAATAAAAATAAACGCTGTGTACAAGCTTTTCTCTTTCTGTGCGTCTACATTCAGAACAAAAACAAGGCAACCACAGAGAGCTAAATGCTAAATGGTTACATGTTGACTCTACGCTGCATAGCTTTTATTCTCCTCAAACAACCACCACCCTCCTCCACCTCCACACTCTGACTTCCCCATCTTCTCTCCTCTCCGCCCGTACGCTCGTCTCTTCCAGCAGCTGTGGAGTGAAGTCATGGTGCTGTAGATAAGGCGGACATCTTCTTATGAACTACAACAGCACTGTGTTGGGGAGTTGAAGCTGGATGATGGGTGAGGTGGAGGTAGCGGTGGAGGTGATGGTGGTTTAGAGTCACTAGATTCTTACTAAAAGGGTTCTAAACAGCTCTGTAGCTTTATATATCGTAGCATAACCGTTAAATAACGCATTCAATACTCCAGAGCAACCCTTGTGTGTGTGTGTGTTTGTGTGTGTGTGTGGAGGCAGTCAGTCCTCTCATTGGTTCACATGGTCGATAGTCTTGGCGTGAAGCTGCGGCGAACGAGACGATGACGGCGCCTGGAGTCGCTGCTGTTGAACGTGGGAGTGTGGAGGCAGCTGTGGGTGACGCTGTGACTGTGGGTGAGGCGGAGGGTGACCCTGAGGGTCGGTCTGAGTCTCGAGGTGGGACTGACGTTGCAGTTGCGGTCTCTGAGCAGCAGCGGCGGCGGCGGCGGCGGCAGCAGCTTTGGCCTCCCTCTTGGGAGTGTTGTTGAGGATGTCGAGGCTCCGGCGGCTGGAAGAAATGACGTCGGCGATGAATTTGGTGCATTCGGCGCAGATGTCGCGCAGCGTGCAGCCGTGAGCGTACAGGTGGGGGAACTCCTCCTCCACCGAGCGACGGGTCAAACTGCGCAGAGATCTGCAAAGAGAGGAGGAGGACAGGTTTGATACTTTATAACATAGAGGACACAAGAGCATAAAGCACTGTGTGAAGTGTCAAACTGCAGTTCCTCACACGTCCACTAGAGGCTGGCTCCAGAAGTGAGTCAGTCTCCATAAGTCCCCATGTTAGACAGCAGAAATAAACATGTTTACAGCCTGGTACAAAAACAGTTTTGGTCTCTGTAGCTAATTTCCCCGTTCATGACAACTGTACTGAGGGTGAATTTATATACAACTCACCTGTTCAGGTTATATTAAGGCTTAAAGTTATTCAGGATTAAGAGCGTGGGTCAATGATCCACGTCTTTGCTGGGACGCGGAGGAAACATGGTGCTTGGCTAGAGCAGATATGCTGTATATTTCTGATTCATGAGTCACGTCTGATCCATCTTGTGTACCTTGTGTGTAATTTCCTCGCTGCGGGATCATCAAAGTCCGTCTTATTTTAATAATCCAAAGATAAACAGACGTGTTTCCCGGTAAACCAGACGAGGAAAAATGAAGCTGCTGTTTGTCTTTAATATAACACGACATGACAGACGAGGTCACGGTCTGTAATGAAAAGATTTAGTTAATCTTTGCTGATTAAAAAATAACATTTGCTGTTATAAAACTCAGATTTCTGCAGATCAGCGCCGTGCCTGTGTGTCTGTCTTCACACTGAGTGAGGATATTAATGACAGCTGGTTAATTATTACATAATGGCTGCTTAGAGGAGGCGCTGCACTGATTATATAACAAAAAGATGGAGGGTGGAGGTGGTGGAGGGGTGCGGACGTTGCTGATTGGATTGGGCAGGCGACCCGTGATTGGTCGAGGTAAGAGGCTGGATCTGCTTAGGTTGGAGGAGGTTAGCAATCAGCGGCGGTGTGAGGGCGGGTCAGACTTAAATAGATTTAACCTGTGTTCTTAACCCGAGGTGTGCGTTTGTCCTTGGCCTGAAGGAGCGCCGTGATTGGCTGAGAGGACCGTGGAGGGACAGAGTGTTTGCTGGGAGTCCATCCAAAACGTCTGGACGTCTGGAGAAGACTCACAACGAGGCAAATCACGCGATGTTTGTGTTCCCCTCAGAACAAACCGGTAAAACTCTGTTGACTTTTCATCTGCCGCCACCATCAGGTCGGGATTTTACTGATAAGTCCAAAGATTTCTGTCATCCAGGTCATCTTTCTTCAAGAACAGGTGGTTCTGGACTCGTTAGTAGATCCATGAAGACGTCTCACCTCTCATCCATGACGTCTGTACAGTAGTCAGAGTTGTTAGAGTTGACAGAATGGCGGTCATTTAAAGTCACCTGAGCTCCAGTGTGAGTGACAGTCACTGAGGTCACCTGAGGTGAACAAAGGTGTCTGAGGTTTCTCTACTTTCACACAGATAGTCTCCTTCACTCCTCTTTCAAACCACCTGGTCCAAAATGAGAACGTAACTGTCACTAACGACCTACATCTGATCTACAAGCAAGTCCAGCTTCCCCAGAATCAACCCTCCTCTCCCGTAGCTTCATAAACAGACAGACTCACTTATAGACGTTGCTTTTGTGTCCGTGGCTCTTTGGAGTGCTGTGGAAGCCGACAGTGTACACGGGAATATGAGCCATCTTCTTCGAGGGAATCTTCATCTGCGGGAAAGAGGAAGAGGAAGGAGTGTGAGAGGAAGCAGACGACCTTCGTCTGCAGAAAAACCAACAGATTCAAACACTCCACACCAAACACAATCGAACAGAAACGAGACAAACCACGACGGTCGGCCTCATGCAGGAAACAAAGTTCCTCATTTTTAGTTTGTTGGGGTCATGAAAGCATGAGGCCGAGCGTCTCACAGTACAGATGAGTCACAGCAACCCCCCAAAAAAACAGCACGACAATCATCTTAGCCTGGACGTCAAACCTACAGAGCTCATGAGCAAACATCCAGCACAGGCCGGGGCTGAGGCCACGGATCAGAACCAAAAAGAACGACAGAAGAAGTGACGTCAACGGAAATACACAGCCGGCTCGCAACATTTAAAAAGTTTCATAAAGATATAAGCAGACTGAAATAAAAAGAAAAAGCCACGATCACTAAACACAGAGCAGAAGTTTTAATGTTACCTTTGCGCTGCAGGAGTTACAGACGGACCTGTGAGAGAAACAAAACATCGTCATCAGTGTTAATCCGGGCTCGGTTGTGGTGGCAGCGGGTGCAGCAGCTCCAGACGTCCTTCTTCCCATCAACAGCGTTGGCTACCTGGGAACACCTCGGGATCCCGAGGTGTTCCCAGGTAGCCAACGCTGTTGATGGGAAGCTGTTGGACTAGTAAGCAACTGGCTGCTACGTCTGTGTTCATCGGGCGGCCAGAGATCATGAAAACCAAGATAAACGTGACGCGCGAAGCAAGATGAAAGTTTCCTCTGATACCTTTTACACAATAAGCAGGTAGACGGCCACGAAAAGAGCGGGAACTTCACTCTGCAGCAGCAACACACCTGAGAACACACACACAGAGTCCATTTACAGTAAACACAGCGATAAACAGCGATGAGGGGATGAGGGGAGTCCCGCTCTCGTACCTTCCCTTTCTTCAGGTTGTTGTAAAGCTCTTTGCTCTGCAGGAACTTCTCCATCTCTGCTTTGACCAGAACTCGCCGCACGTTGATCACCTCGTCCACCGTCAAGGCGAGACTCTCCACGGGGTGACTGAACTCCTCCTGAACAGTGAATGCCAATCAATATCTGAAACAAGTCCCTCCGTATCTGACTGTTTTTACAGGAAAGACGAACTTCTGTTGTTGAAAACCATGTTCTATGTCTGAAAGCTCCGGGACAGTGACCTTGTGGTGATTTTTCTGGGTTTATTTACATCATGGGGTGAACATGAAGCTGTATCCTGTATCCTAACTCACCATCCACTGGTGCTCGTCTCCGGCTCTGGAGCCAGACGGCGCTTCGAATCCTTCCGTGGTCTCGTCGACCGAACTCAGAGACAGACGGGCCGGAGAGGGCGGCACCCAGCCGTGAACTGGTAAAGAAGCTGGAGGGTGGATGAGAAGTGAAAGGAGACGAGAGAGGAAATAATGAGAGTTTATCAGAGGAGGAGGTGGAGGGGGAATTTAATACGAATCAAATGAGGACAGCGTCGGAGAGAGTGAATGAGAGAGGGCCACAAATCACCGTCCAACAACTCCATGAATTACACATCGGCCTCTTTCATTCAGCTCCATCTCAGATCTCGAATGCCGTCATGTATTATTCATCCGATTTCAGTGGAGTGATTCAGCCGCGTGCTGCTACATCTGTAACTTAGATCACAGTGAGAGGTCTGCGCTAAAGGAGGAGGGCTCAGTTAACCCACCATGAGAGGAGGGTGGAGGCGGAGGAGGGAGGAGACCACACACACCGGCGGCCTCTTCGATCCTGCAAATGGAAGGTGTCAATTTGGCTCTAATGGAAAGCAAACAGGCTGAGAGAGGCCGGTAAACATCATCAGTACATATAATTTGGATCAGCTGCTGATGACAGCCGAGGCTTACAGGCTTTACAGGGCTGCTCACAGTTAGAGCTGGAGAGCCCCCTGTTGGCAGAGTCACGCACTGCACCGTGAAGCCTCGTCCCTGGCTTTGTTTGGCGTTGTGGCGTGCAGCTGAGGCTGAGAGTGGATTCAAACGATTACCTCTGACTGGCTGCTAATGCACGAGCCACAGCCATCAGCTCAAAGCCATTAGCTCCCACACTTAAGACTGCTTCAGCACATTTTTATATTTGATTAGCGTCAGGCACGAAAAGCAGAGAGAGCTGCGAGGACTTTATTCAGCTTTTAACTGGTCGTGTGAGGTTGGAGGCTGTGCTGCGCTGTAACCGGCACTGTGTCTCCCTCTGTGGGTGGAGATTTAAAGCTGCAGCCGAGTGTGACTCATCTGAAACTGAAATTATCTTCAGCAATCACACACACACCAACAACAACTATTTCACTGATTTTGGTGAAATATTTTCTGGTTTTCCCTCTGATGTCGTCAGAGTCTGTGATTTACAGAGTTTCCTGATGGACAGTGAAGTAAACTGTAGCTGCTGTTAGCTCAGTTTGTTAGCCAGGGCTGCCCGACAGTGATCTCAGAGCACTGGGGGAGTGTTGGTGTTTCTACACAGGCTTTTTGGACGACCAGAAGAAGAAGAAGCAGAAGAGGAGGTTTTCAGTCTGGATCCAGTGTCGTGCCAGAACCGGAGCTGGACAAGCTAACGTATCATGGATCAATCACTGAGGCCGTGTTTCTATCATGGCCGCCCTTTGATAGCTGAAAAACCTCCATGCTTGTCCTCAGTGCATGAAGTGACTTTTTTTTTTTTTTTTAAGTTCGAAACACTCGGAGAAACTTTTAACAGAAAGGAGCTGAGTGAGAATCTCATTTAAATAACATTATCCTGAAGATCTGAAGATGAACTCGTCTCTGGTGTCGAACTTAAACTTTTACAACACTCCTGCTGCGCCGACAGTGAACTCGAGCTTCTTCACATCTTGGATGTGATTTTCTCGACATGTCTCACTGATGAGCAGCCAGAACTGTCACCTGACGAACATGTTGTACTTCCAGCTTTACTGAAATCAGAGCGTTCATGTCTCGAGAGCTGTAACCATTTACATACTGACCTCTGTGATTAGGAGGCGGTCTGCTGCCGGTCAGTGTCCTGGCCCGAGGCCTCTCGCCCCTCAGCCTGACGCCACCACCGAGCTGGGCCGACTCGGACAGCGAGGGAAGCATCTCGCCGCGGAGAAACGCCAGGTCGTGCTCTGAGAAGGAGCGGTCTCTTTTCAGAGGCGTTGGGGAACTCTCTGCCCTCCTCAGATCGCCGTTGTCTGGGGAGTCCTCCTCCTGCGAGAAGAGGAAAAAGGTCAACATTAGGAGGGGTTGGAGGTAGCAGCTGTTAGCTCAGTTTGGTAGCTGGGCTGCAGGCTCAGGAAGAAGAGGAGGTTCGCAGGTGTCACCAATCACAGAAATTTCTACGTGATGTCTCTTTAAACAGTTTCACAGAGTCAGCTCACAGCTGCGACTGCTCGCTCATGACAACCAGCTCAGATCACATCACGTCAACACAGACTGACACGTGTGAAGATGAACCCATGGATGAACTCCTCTGTCAGCTCAGAGTGCTGCAGTGCTCCGCCGTGATCATGGCGCTGAGTAATGTGGCTGTAAATCGTCTGGAGGTGTCCAAAGATTTATTTTCTCTGATGTACGGACCTGCACGGACATTCAGTAAAACTCCACCCGGCCCTGCTGGCCCTTCTATTTCTTTCTGACTTCCTAGTTTAAGTTTAATAACAGCTAGCTTCTTGCAGGATCCTTTGAACAATTTGTTTTTAGCTGTTTGCCAACCCTCAAAGAAACAAGAGATTTGATTTGAGGCGTAAACTCCAGAAAGAGAAACTATGTTTTTTTAAGATTTCCATAAAATATTTGCTTCAAGGTAATAAAGTAATAACAGAAGAAGAAGAGCTGTACCCAGGCCACCTTTTCGAAAACTGTCTTACATAAAAATGAAGAAAATTAATGTGAAACTGAGGTGAAGACAACAAAACACAAAGCGCCGAAGAGGAAACAGTAAACGAGCGCGTCCCCACGGACGAAGCAGAAGTTAGTTTGACCTGCAGCTAGCTCCCCCTTTGGGCCAGCGAGTGTGAGACAGGCTTTAACGGTTAACGTACAGAAACAAAACAAAACAAGAGAACTCATCCCCTCTGTGCCATCCTGCAAATGCACAGAGGCATCTTAACCCACTTAAGCTGGGAAACAAAGTCTCAGTGTTGTCATCCTGCCCGGCCTCACCTCGAATATGTTCATCTCCTCCATCTCGGCCAGAGTCGGAGCCTTGAGCAGGATGCGAGGGCGGGACGACGGTCGAGGCCCGAGCTCCGACACCGACAGGTCAATGCATGAAGTGGATTTGACGTTACAAGGACAAGTCTGAGCGAGGCAGGGCATAGAGCCGAACGCTGAGGGGAGAGAAAAAACAGAAGCACCTCGACATCACAACAGAGTGTGTAACATTTCAGCTTTAATAACTGACGAATACACTTGATTAGAGGCACGTTTCTACTGTAAAACAACACTAATCACACTAATTTTTATGTTAACAATGACGTGAAAGAGCTCACTTATAGACAAACCCTCAAAAAATAAGCTCCACCCAGTTTGTTTTAGTGTCTTTCAGCTCATTGTTTTGGTTCATCTCACTTACCGAGCACCGAAAGAGCCAAGAGAGACAAAGTTAGCAACTAATTAATGAACATAGTCGAGTATTTAGCAGCTGGAGCACCAGATATTTTCCTCAGGAGTTGGTGTAGACCAAAAATAGAGCTAAAAGAGACACAAACTGGACTGGGGTTTGGAATTTCCAGGTCCAGATACTGGAGGACAGATGTAATTAGCTTTCACAGTGAACGACCTCCAGCTGTAAAAATCTGGTCAATATTTATGAAACACGACACCACCTCTACATGTACTGCAGCTCTAAATGGAAAAAAAACCACCACAGCTTACAAACTACATAAGTGTGGTGTGACCTGTACAGGCTGCAGTACACGGTGTACAGACTACAGCATCAGGCCTGAAGCAGAATGATCCGTTCACCTTCAGCACAACAAGAGTCAAACCAAACGTCACACACAGGCAGCAGATCTTTTACTGTTTGTGTGGTGCTGATGATGATTTTCGTGGTCAAAGGTTTTAATCACTGTCCCCTTACGTCTGGTGGGCGGGTCGACGGGACGGAGCTTCCTCTCCTGCTTGATCTCAGCCAGGACGCGGTCATGGAGGGACTGCTGCTGTGGTGGAGGAGGAGGGAGGCTGCGCTCTGACACCTGAAACAATTAAAACACCATCCATATAAATGAGATGATTATTTAAGTCAAGAAAAATGGACACTGAAGAGATCAAAACTATAAAATAACATTATTAAATCATTCAAATATGGACCTTCCTCGTAAGAAGTGAAACCAGAAACCGCAGTTCTTCAAATGGCCACTTGAGGCTGGCTCCAGACGTGAGTCAGTCTCCATAAGTCCCCATGTTTTGGTAACATGGGGACTTATGGACACTGACTCACTTCTGGAGCCAGCCTCAAGTGGACATTTGAGGAACTGCAGTTTTTGGTACTGCACAGCCACGGATGCTCAGGTTTGATGTAGTGAACATATGTTCATTATACATAACGTAGCCTGTAGACTGGTTTATTTGTTCCAAACAGCTGTTCTCTGCTTCTTCTGCATGATACACACTTTGGTTTGCTGCAAAAAAACAAAGCAGCACACTTTATCATGTACAAACACACTCACTGGTTTAAGCGGAGGTCTTGATCTGATGAAATCCAGGATCAGTTCATGGGCATTCCTCTTCACTCTGGTGGGAATATCTCCGCCCACCTGGGTAAGACAAGAAACACCAACTGTGGCACTGCGTCTGTAAATCAGTCAGGCAACACGCTGTAAACCAGCTGATATCAGAGGGAAGGTTCACAGCAGGTTTATCCGAGCTTTACCTGCACACAGGGTTGATAAGAGCTGTGAGACTGAACCAAAACAGGACAGTTGCAGGCTGTGAAACCAGAAACAAAGAGCCGAAAGAGGCTAAAATGCTCCCTAGCATGAGAGGAACTGCAGAGCTAGATGATGATTTTCTCCAACAGAAGGCTGAGAGGAGCCTTCATTAATATTTGTGTTCTCAGACTGAATTATGTATCTGCCCGTGGAGAAAGCCTGAAGGTGACCGCCACATGTTTCCTCCTGTAACAAAGCCTGAACCGTATGTAGGTCACTCTGACTCCTGATGCCCCAATTCAACAAAGTCATGATGAAAACATAAAGCTTACACCACAAGCTTTTAGGGTGGAAATATGTGGTACATGGCTCTCTGTGATTTACAGAGTTTCCTGGTGGACAGTGAAGTAAATTGCTGCTAACTGTAGCTGCTGTTAGCTAATGGTAGCACAGTTTGTTAGAAGGGCTGTGAGCTCAGAGCACCGGGGTAGGGTGAGGAGGTTTTCAGACCGGAGCCAGTGTTGTGCCAGAATCAGCGCCAGACAATACACATGTTAGCATCGCGTTAGCTGCTTGTTTGGTAAGCTATAAATAACTTATCCACTCATAGTGTTTTGCTAGTGATAACGTTAGCAAGCAAACCGGGAGTCTGCACGAATTAGCTGATGTTAGTGTTGCACACTGTCTGTTAGAAAAGGAGATTTGGACAACCGAGCTCAGCAGCCTCTACGGACATAATGGCAGAGGAGAAGAGAGCGAAGAGGACGTTGACGGAGGAAGCTAAGAAGAGAAAAGGAGAGAGTGAGCGACCTCACCATAACATCAAAAGCTCGGTTTGATTTTTAAAGTCTCGTCTCTCACCATGACTTTGCGGAGCTGGAACTTGCGAGCTCGTATGTCCTGCATCAACATCTCGAAGGGCGTGAGGCTGAACTCGGTGGGCAGCGGGTTGAACGGCTGCTCCTGCACCTTCTTCAGCTTCACACCCTGCCTGAGCTCCTTCATCAGCTGCACCCACAGACGTGCCTGCGATGGAAACAACAACAATATCATCTGCATGCGTCAACGCGACAACAACTGCCTTCTTCAGGCAAACACACTGTCGTATTGTCCTCCCCCGTCAACACTGCGGCCTCACTTCGTCTTGTCGTCTTACCCAGTCTCTGTGTTTCAGAGCGTCCAGCTCAGCTGTAGATCGGTCCTCTGCGGCTTCTTCTGTGGTGATCTTCTTCAGCATCTGTGCAACAGAAACACAGAGACACCCTTCAAATGCTGCAGTGCTGACGTATCAGAGCCCCTGTACGTGATCAGTGGAGCTTCTTTTTTAATGATACAACGAAAATCTGTTCAATCTGACGGTATAACCCCACCAGTCACATCACGGCAATGACGCTGTTTTGGTCCGTTCTCTACCCGACTTCAAACTCCTTCAGGAGCGTTTCAAAAGCGCTTTACCTGCCAGACTTTAACTTGCTCAGATTTGGTAATTTTTCTCATTTATGGGCTTCTAAATATATAAATATGCTACGTGGCAATGTCGTTAAGTAGTTTGCACGGGGTGTTTTATTTTGAAAGTCGACAGGATCTGTGTCAGACCTCCTGTCGGCTTGTGCTGCTCTGTGCAGATTGCCGCGGGCTGCTTGAGACTTTGTTGAGACAGACAATCCTTAAAGAAGGCAACAGGGTGCGGGGGATTGCTGGGAGGGAGCCGGTGTCGTGCCAGAACCAGAGCTGGGCAAGTGGGGAATGCAACCAGGCTCAGCAGAGAGTAAATCTGGGACTGACCTTTAGTGGTTGGTGAGAGCTCGGTGAAATAAAAGGCTGAAAGACAGACGCTGAGCTGGGCTGACTGCTGATGGACTAGCTGCTGCTGTGTCTGCTGTTGGTGACCTGGTTGATGTTTGGCTGTTAGTAAAGTTGTCAACTTGACAATGTTATTGAACTCCTGTGCAGCATTGAAGTCATAGTTCAAACATTTCAATCTGTGCTGAGTGTTTCTCTGGTCTACGCTCTGCATGTGCACAGTACAAAGAGGTTAAACTGTCGCAGTGACACAAACAGGAGTCGGGATTTGAGGTTGAGCTCTGGAAGGAAACTGTGGAGGCGGCATCTTCTCTCATTTATCAGCCTCTGCTCTGGAGCATGTAAACAGGAATATTAATGGAGTTGGGCACAAACATTACAGATTCAGTGAAAGAACACACGGCGAGGTGCAGAAGCAACGAGTCCACTGAAATAAATGAAAAGCAGGTCATGCTGTATTTATTACCTACACACTCTCAGCTGCAGTAAACAGATGTTTGAATTTAAAAGGGTGATTTTATGACGTCATGTACCTCTTTAGCATCTCGGATCCTGATGAGGAACGTCTGCAGCTCCAGAGTCTCCACAAACAGAGCCCTGCAGACGGCCTGGTAGTGCTCCGGAGCCAGGCCCGGGTTGGACAGCCGTGACGCGCACAGCGCCATCACCTGGCGGAACGTGCACACAGGCTTTATCACTCCGTCCTGCTCCTCCTCCTCTTCCTCCTCTTCCTGGCCGCTGTAGCCTTCGTCTGTTGCGCCGTTCCCAGCGGAGCAGTCGCCCTCGCCACCCTGGTCGCCTCCCGCCATGCGTTCGATGAGGCGCTCCAGCTGCGGGCTGAGCTCGCGCTCCTCGCTGTCGTCCAGGCCCCAGTCCAGAGCTCGGTAGATGGCCACGCCGAGTGACTGGACCAGCTGGAGGGACGGGAGGAGGCAAATTATCTCTTTTCACTAACTTTACAAGCCTCGTCTCAAATGAAAGGCTTTTTATTTCATTCTGATATTGCTGCTGAATATTAACTAAATAATTAATTCATTTCTGGAGTTCTCTTTGAACAAGCTCCAGTGTGACTTTCTGTCGTTCTGCACACTGATTGTCTGCCGTCTAATTAGGCTCAGATTTGCAGGCAGGCACTGGGGGCTTGCAAGATGGGGTTCAAAAACGTCTCTTCAGAAACCTGTGGGTGACGTTACGGAAACGTCCATTCTTCATACTGTCATTGCTTCTAATCAGCTGACTCTCTCCCTCCACATGAAGCATCATTAGATTAGCCGTGGACGCTTTGACTGAAAGGTACTGTTACGTAACCTGGCTTGGACAGTTGTTCGCATCTTACCACCTCGCCACAGGGGTGCCCCAGGGCTTGATGCTGGGGCCCCTTCTCTTCACACCGCCTCTCTTGGTTCGATCATCCTCTCACATGGCTTCTCGTATCACTGCTATGCAGATGACACACAGCTTTGTCTGTCGTGAACCTTGACTTTGTTCCATGGTAGCTAAGAGTTCACTGAGATTCATCATGAGCAAAATATATCTTAAGTTATCTGGAAAACGCAAAGTAAAATGCATTTTTCTTGCCACAGTCTAAACAGAGAAGTGATTTATGTCTCTTTTCTTTCTCACCTGACGCTCTGTAGCCAGAGGAAGGGGAGGTTCATCTGCGTCATCTGAAGAGAAAGAGGAGAAACACAGTTAAGACCTGAGACATGCAGAACGTCACTTAAAATATCGATTCTTGGTGATTTTGTACTTTCACTTCATTGATATATAAACAGGAGTGATGTACAATAACATGATGAAGTTAAACAATTTTGTTTTTTCATCCGTTCTGAAATGAAAACATGTCGATGAGCTGTGGGGATGACGAGGCGAATCATCCACCACGACGAGACAGATCCCTTTGACGTTCGTGTCACTTTATTTGGGTGATCTGTGAGAATGAATAATAAGAAATGACAGATATGTCCTGAAAATACCGACTGACAATCACTCGTGAACAGTTACAGATCGGCCCGCCTACAGCAGATAATTGAGCTGAAAGCATCAAAGAGGTTCCTGAGATGGAAAGACGAACTGTGGCGTATATTACACAAAAGACAGACAAAATGGAAAATATTCGAATAAGAAAAACAAATGTTAGTGTGTTAGTAGTACAGGGAATGTTTAGCTGGTGTCGTGCCAGAACAGGAGCCCTAACCGGGAAACTGCTGCCTACTGTAGCTGCCGTTAGCTGATGTCTGCTGCCTCGCAATGCCAGCCGAGAAACTAACCTGCAAACGGCGAGATGACTGACAATTTACAGCCAGATCAGGCCAGAGAGACTGGACGAATTAGTTTACGTTGTCCACCCAAGAGAATTGAGAAATGTAGCCAGACAATGTAGTCCAGCCTCTATGGACATGATGGCAGAGGAGAAGAGAGTGAAGAGGATGCTGACAAAGGAAGGTAAGAAGGGAAAAGGAGGACAAGAGTAAATCTGGAATGTTTCCAATCTAATGAAAAACAAAGTCAGGCTGATTTCAATAATAATACTAATCAAATGTGTTACTCTATCACACTCATCACTTTGCCATGCGTTATTGTTCAACAGCCAGGTCTGGCGTGTCCATGTGTGAGCATGAGAGTAAAAAAGCTCTTTCCCCAGCTCGGATGTCAGTAATGACACCCGAGAGGCCTGAAACTCCTCGATCAGCAGCTCTCTCTGCAGAGAAACCGGAGAATGGATGGACAAGAGAAACAGCAGACAGGGGGGGGGGGGAGATGGAAAGACTGAGGGATACAACGAGAGAGAGGTCAGCAGAAAAAAAGATGAGAAAGGAGGGAGCGTAGGTGTAGACGTGATGATGGAGGCTGGCCGGACGATCACAGCATCCCCCCCTCGCCCCGCCAACGTCAAGGATGAGAGCAGGACGTGAAGCTCGGACGGACACCGAGCGTCAACAAAAGGCAGCAAACTGACACTGAAGGAGGGCGAAGAAACTCTTCCATTATGATGCCCTCTTCCCCACGGGGGGGAGCGAGATAACATGAACCCCCTGCAAACCTGTCGGACGGGTTTACATAATGCACGGCTCGGGTCGCGTAGCGCAGTCGGTGAAACCTCCGCCAGGTTCCCACAGTTGTGGGTCAGCAAACACAAAAGAGGAGGAATGAATCAACAACAAAAAGACTTCCAACAAAAAAGGCCTTGAGCTACAAACAACAACCCAGTTAGACGTGAGGACAGGGAGAGTGTGTTCAGGCGATGAGACATCACAGTTATTCTCCTTTTTCTAATTAGAAGCAACATAAACATTCAAACAATAAACAGACATTTCAGGGCTTTTTTTTTTTTCGAAATACATCTCAGCAACTGTTTGTTTTTTTATCCGTGAAGTCTCATTATCAAACTTTTCTGTCATAAACTAACAGTAAACAGCTGCCAACTGTAGCTGCTGTTAGCTGGGGCTGCTGGAGGAGGCGAGTGCTAGTGTTAGTACCAGCAGGAGTTTTGGACCACCGGGAAGATTTAGGGAAAGTTTACAGGGAATGCTGATGGGGAGCAGAGCTGGTGTTGCGCTAGAACCCGAGCTGGGTGAGAGGATAATGAAACCAGGCTCAGCAGCCTCTATGAACAAAATGGCAGAGGAGAAGAGACCAAAGAGGACGTTGATGGGGGAAATTATACCTGAGTACAGTACTACTTATGTGGTGGTAGTGTTAGTGTTTGTAGCACAGGAGTTTTGGACCACCAGGAAGAAGAGGTTTACAGGGAATGTTTAGCCGGTGTCGTGCCAGAACAGGAGCCCCATCAGTCAATGTGACCGCAATCCATAGAGCTTAGCTGGCTGCTGTGTCGTGTAGCTGAGTGAACTGGGACTACATGGATGCATATTTTCGATTATTATGAGAGCTTGTACTTTTACTTGAAGCCTCAGGAGGTTTAAAAAGAAACTTTCTCTTTGGGTTCTGGTCCAAAACAACCTGTCAATGGTCCTCTGATCAAATATTTCATCATGTTGTGTCAGCCGTTTTCATGTCATGTCTTGACAAGCCTCCACGTTTATCCACCACACAACATGAACACGACATGGACTTTGCCATCTGTTGCCATGGTAATAAGGTCTGAGAGACCAAATTCAAAGAAAGTGACAAGCTCGTTATAAATGAAAAAAAAAGAGATGGGAGGAAATAAAGACAAATAAAGAACTTTGATTTTCAGCTGGATTCACCTTTATCTCTACACGTAGCACCTTCACCTAGTCAGAGACGACCTTTGCACGTTTTTCTAATCGTTACGAGTGAGTTTATTGCCGCAGAGCAACAATAAATCAGGGAAGCATTCAGACGTGGAGTTACATGAACTGACTGCTGTGCATCAAAGCTTCGCTCCGTGGCGTCATCTCTTGAGGAGTAATTATCTCCAGGTTCATCTGGAGGAAACAGAGTTAGGTCTGAAACTTTACGACTCCCAGAAGGACGGACGGCTTCTGCTCAGCTCAAATTAGGCCACAGATGAATCTGTGAAATGAAGATTAACACGGCAGCTGGAAACATCTTGAATTATCGCTAATGAAGAGGCAAGAGAGACCCAAAAAAACCTCCTGGATACAGTTTCAACTCATGAAGTCAAACTTGAAGTTTCATGTTTTTATCCTCCATTATCTGGACCAACACTGACACCAAGTCATGTTTTCGATAGTTTTCCAACCTACGAAATTAGAATCTGGAAGATCTTTATTACAGGTATCTACAATTCTGTCATTATTCTGACCAAGTGATGAAAAATGACCCAGCAGAGACGGATGACCCGGTGCTGACAGAGATATTACATCCAGACTGTACGCTCTGCAGAGTCTATCACAAATAAATGAGAAAACTAAGTTAATTTCAGGATTTCGAAGGAGGAGCGGCGACTTTTAATGGAGCTGCACCCACTCGACACGTGCAGGAGAAGAATTCGGATGGGAAGCGTTTAATTAGATTTCTGATTACCCCGAAGCAGAAATCACATTTTACAGCAGACTGTGTGGAAACCAGGACGCCAATCACCGACTCCGCTGTGTCCAATCATGAGACAGTTCTGGACAGCGATGCAAAACATGGAAGGCACATTTAATACAACAAAACCTTTAACATAGATTTGTTTGGAGGTTTGATTTCTTTTAAATATAAATAAATAACTATATTGTCTGAGGGGGAAATCTCGTCTTTCAACAGCGCCCGGTCATGGAGATAAAAACAGTTTTATGTCTTTGATCTTGTCGAGTTTCGGTTATGTTTTTATCTGACGGAAACGAAACGTTTCTGGACTTTGACTCAGTGAATCACTGTTAACTTCACAGCAGCCTGAAAACAAACTGTGAGGAGCGTCATTTCAAACTGAGAGTTTTCTTGAGGAAGATATCTCAAGTTTATTATAGATGACAAATCAGGAGCCCACACAGCACCAACTAATGTCACAATACCAGATTTTTAAACTGAGGTCACTGTGCACCTACGTTGATAATTAACAATTATACAACAAGTAGTTCCCTGACTCATCACTAAAAATATTACGTCACCATCTCCTGAAAATATCTCACATGTAAATAAATGTTAATATGAATAAATACTGTGATTGCTGCAGTTTGTGCTTCATGGACGAGAAGAGAAATAAACTGAGCTGCCACAGCAGAGACGCTAATCTCTGTTTTTTTATTCATTTCTTTTGTTGTCTGGCACTAAAGGACAAATATATAACGCATATAAAAAACAGTGACTATCAGCCAAACTGCTATTTTTAAAACATCTGAATTTCCCAACCGGTGCAGCTTATTGCAGCTTTAAGTTCCAACAAATTAATTATTTGGATGATATAATTTAAATAATATAAACTTTGAGAAATGGCCTGAGAAGATCAAGAAGCTTAATTAAACTTAATTTCAGGATCATTCCGACATTTTAAAAAGTAAATATTCACCCAGAGAGATTCTTTCTGTCAGAGACGACAACACATTGGTCTTAACTACGCCGAGGTCTGTTTGAAAAGGTTTAATGCTGCAGAGGACTAGAAATCTGTCTCGACATTCAGACGTTCAATGTCAGGCTGGTTCCAGTGCTCGGTGCTGCAGACGAAAGGCGCCTGGATGGAAACACAATCCCGGCCTGTACAAAGGGACTCGTACTGCCCCTCATACAGGAGTCAGGATCACTTTAATGGCCGCGTACCTGCAGCCTCATTCATAGATTTATGACTAAGTGAGTCTAATGGAAATATCATTCCTCATAAAAACTGTTCCATAATCCAAAGTGCAACGTTTGAGATGCTGAGATGTCAACATATTGATACTTTCTCAGTACCAAACCATCTTAATACACATTGCTCTGCAGTTCTGGATAAAGTAACTGACCACTAACAGCCAAACACCAACAAGGTCACCAGCAGCAGACACAGCAGCAGCTAATATTACTGACTAGTCCAGCAGCAGTCAGCCCAGCTCGGTGTCTGTCTTTCAGCCTTTTATTTCACCAACCACTAAAAGTCAGTCCCAGATTTACTCTTGTCCGGCGGCTTCTTGCTCGCTCACTCTCTCCTTTCTCTTCTTAGCTTCCTCAGCGTCCTGCTGAGCCTGATTACATTGTCCAACTCCTGTTCTGGCACAACACTGGCTTCGCTCCTCTTCTTTTCTCTTCTCTTCTTGTGGTACAAACACTAACACTCCCCTGGTGCTTTGAGCTCACAGTCTTCAAACATTAGCTAACAGCAGCTACAGTTTACTTCACTGTCCGTCAGGAAACTCTGTAAATCACAGAGAGTTGAGGCGGAGCAGCCGGAGGACATCAGAGGGTGGTGTGTGACTTAGTGCCGTGAAGCGTTACGTACTTCTCCCGACCTGCAGCCCAGACGTACGAATAACAGAGACACCATTCACCTGATCACAGGTCAGTGTAGCAGCAACATGATTTAACATCTGTTAGTTTATTGTTCGATATGAACTTTCTCCTCTTTTTGTTGTTTTGGGATGAATTCATCCACTTAAAGAACACAAACGGGCGTCCAGCTGACGAGCTGCATGAATAATGCAGATGGACTCGCTATAATAGACTCCCCTCATGCTGGTTAAGGGATTCACACCACTGTTTATATTTGGATTGTGTTTACTTCTGGATCAGCCGAGCGTAAACCAACACAGTCTGCAAGGATAAACAACTCTTGATAATGAGAGCTTAAACGTCTCCTCGGTGAGAGCCCAGAAACTAATGATCACTCCAACTGTTAGATGGCAAACGGAGCTCTCCAGAGCTTTAGTGCCTTTTAGTGTCCCTCTGTGGTCCATGATGGGTCCTCAGCAAAATGAGGATCACTTTAAAGTCACTATAGTCTGACTGAGTGAGAGGGAATTATTATTAAAATCCTGTATTAAAGTATTAAAATCAATTAAACTCTTATGGGGCCACGGGAGTAAATCTTTATTTAAATGTCCTCTATTGTAGAAAATGATATTTCCATTTAAAAGCTAAAAAGTGAAGCAGATCCTCAAACACCCACTTGAGGCTGGCTCCAGAGGTGAGTCAGTCTCCATAAGTCCCCATGTTAGAATGTAGCAGCAGACATAAACCAGGTCACAATGCAGCAAAGGGGGGCTTAAAAAACAGTAAACAGTAGTCCAAAGAACCATTAAGGTTCTTCATTTCTCCCAAAAAATGGTTCTTCGTCCAGAGCTCTTATCAAGAACCGGGTTTTCTCGGAGCGCAGGCAACAATCAGAACAGTCAGCCAATCAGAAGAGAGGCTCCTTAAATAAACCAAAACAAACTCTCCAGAGATCAAGAGGAGGCGTCTTTTTTGGTTCCAACAACCACAAATACATCATCTCATCACCGAGGACATGAAGTGTCACATATGGGTCCTTTAGCATCAGTGGTTTAAGACACTGTGGATGCCGTCCTGTTGCCTAGCAACTGGAAACAAACTGGAAACTTTTCCTGTTAGATTCTTTAACAGCGTTACTCAGCTGTTACTAGGCGAGACGTCCTCACAAAAGGCGTGTTCAAACAACTGTTAAGAGAGGCGACACCGGTCTGATAAATCCTGGTTTTCTCAGACCCCATGAAGACAAACTTGGTGTTTCGGTGTCCCTCTGAGTCCAACAGCAGTATGCATGTCACTACTGTATACTTTAAAACAGCAATCAATATCCACAACAAGTAGTTAGTTTTTCTTACGGAAAATGGTGGAATGCTCCCTCCAGGTTGGGAGCAAGTTGACGCCCCAGGCCAAGGAGTTCAAGACCTGGGTCTTGTTGATGAGTGATGGGAAAATAGACAGGTTGGTGTGGACGCTGTACCGAACTGTTGTGGTTCAGATGGAGCTGAGCCCGAAGGCAAAGCTCTCAATTTTCCAGTCCATCTTTGCCCCAAACCTCACCTAGAGCTTTGGGTAGTGACCGAAAGAAAAAGATCACGGATACAATCCGTAATGAGCTTCCTCCGCTGAGGCTCAGCCTCAGAGATAGGGTGAGGAGCTCGGACGGCACCTTCCTTTGGAGGTGTACGTCCAGCTAGGACCCCTGGGGAAGCCCCAGAACTTGGTGGAGGGACTACACAGCCCATCTAGCCTGGGAATGCCTCGGGATCCCCGCAAGGAGCACCCTGGTAAACCTGCTGCCACTGCAACCCAACCCCAGATAAGTGGAAGAAAACGGATAGACAAATGAGTCCCTCATGAGGACTTTCATATTTATTCGTCCTTCTCTGCCCTTAGGCGAGCAGTAAACACAAGGAAGTTTAGATATGCTGGCTGGCAGCGCGTTGCTTCAGGGCAAAAGTAATGGAGAGTATGACTTAAGACCTTTGGGCGACCTTCGGTGCAATGAGCTACAAGCTGCAGTACTTGAATAAAACATCTTTCTGGAAATAACTGACTGTTATAGCCCAAGACTGTAGGAATAAGAGGTGAAAAGAGACGTTCAGACGTGGTTTATTAGATTGTAAAGTGGCTCTCGAAGGTCTCAAAGCAGGTCTTGTAAGTTTGGCCTGACTTCTGGAACAGGTTTCTCTGGGCCCGGTCCGCATTGAGGACATAAATACTCCACAGCCAACAGGATATCCAATGAGGAGGGGAAGACAACCAGAGAGGACTGCGTAAAAAATCCTCTGGGGATCCCATCCACCCTTTGAAGTCTCCAAAAAAGAAGAAGCGAGGGGATGCTCGTAGGGTGGAAGCTGTGCTGTATGAATAATTAATCATTCACCGGTATAACACAAGTCATCCTGGCTGGCATCGGGAGTGCGACAGAAATACACAGACTTGGCTTCATCAAAATGTGGTGTTAGTTTGTGTGCAGCTCACGGCGATACCGAAGTATCACATAATGTAGCTGAAGGTCGACCAGGCTGGAGTGTTGTGTTGTTGGAAACGGGACAGGATAGCGTCCGTTTGTCTCCATGTACCAAACTCCGTTTGCAATTCAGCTCATTTAAGGTTGCCTGTGTCTAAATCACGGTTCCCACTTCACTTAACGTGGTTTAACATGTTTTTATGGATCAGCAGTAAACACTCTTTAATTCGGCACCGATGCTGTCAGTCAAATTGTTGTATTTTGGTCAATTTTCTGACGTTAATGGCGTCTGGTTGTGTCGAGTTGCCGCCTCCCGCCGAGCGGTTGAGCGGGTGGGCACAACAGGAATCAGGCGCACCGGTTCCAAAAAAGTCCCAATTTTAGTAAAAAAGAAGACGGATTCTTGTAGTAAAAAATAAGCCGAATTAAAAAGTGGTTTTCAATGTGTAAAACTTCAACGTTTTGTAAGACTCTAGAGGCTTTAAGCGTTACACAGCGCGCACACAAAGTTTGAATCCGCCTTTTCACAGTGGAGTTTCGTGTCCGTTACAAAAGAAGCGGGAAGTTCACCAGCGGTCGGTTTATCTTACCGTCGTGTCGGCGCTCCTGCTCCCGTAAGGACACGGTTCCGTCCCTGTGCAGCAGGATGGAGGCCGGGTCCTTCACCGGGCTGACAACTCTCCCAGCCGGTGGCAGCGGGCGGGGCACCCTCAGCCCGCTGCAGCACTGGTAGCACACCGCCCATGCCTGCTCCTCGTTGATGGGCTGCTCGTAGGACTTCAGCACCTCCTCCAGAGACAGTTCCCGGGGCTCGGCCAAGTCCCGCGACTCTCCGCGGTCCGTGGGGGCGGTTACCCGTGACTCCCCGTCCTCGGCGGTTCTGTTGGTGGATCTGGCCATGGCTGTGATGCCGTGGAGCCCATCGTTCAGTCGGTGGGCACCGAGGCCATTTATGCTGTCCGCTGTGTCTCCTGTCCTCCTCTTGACGTCTAACCCACCTCTCCGGAGCTCAGCTGCACCTCGTTACCACATCGCCGTCAACCGAGCCGCCGTGAACGCAGCATTTCCGGTACGAGGTTTCAAAAATAAAAGCACCGTCAACCAACTTTTTAACAAAGTAAAACACAAACTCACCGATAACCAAATTACTGTTTTATCTGCACATGAAGAATCCATTGAGCCCTTTTTATATTTATTGACACGCTAACACGTCCAACATGTCATATTTTGTCATTTAACTCTAACAATAATAATAATTTAAATATTTAGTATACGTGAACTTTTGCAGACTGTTGGTAAATACTTTGCACAAAACGTGTATTTATATCTTGGAGTAATTCATTTTATATCTTCCTTGTATTGTATATTGTGTAAGACGACATTAAGGAGAAATGAGAAGTGAATGTTAAAACTGAAGATACTACATGGATGGGCATGGGAACAGGTTCTCATAAGGGAATGTATACCCAAATGTGGGAAAAATCCAACTAAAAATTAAAGGTAAAATATTTTAACACTTACTTTATCATCTTTTCTTATGTGAAAAACCCAAATGTGGAAATTTTGGCAACATTTTCTGTGACTGTCCAGTTTTGGGACATTGTTCAGTTAAAGGAATACATAATATTGTTTTGTTGTTGTTTGTTTTATTTTGAGTTTTTGTGGTTATTACTGCTGTAATTAATATCAGCTGTCATTTAATATTTGAGGTCCTATGGCAGGAAATCTTATTATGTAAAATTAGTTAAATGTTAAAATAAAAAAAGTGAGATAACTTATGTTATGAGTCACAATATAAATAAAACTGAACTGAACTGAATAATTGTCACGTAATATTTGTGCACACAAACACCAAGGCAAATTATATAATATTAATATCGTTTTTGTGGTTTTATTCTGAAAGTAAGAGCCACCTCGCTTCCCGTCGTGGTCTGGTTGAGTTTGGCTGACTTGACTTTGCGTGTTGCCATATCAGCAAATGAGAGAGACGATTGGATCTGCGGGGAAATGTCAATCAACGGCCGGTGAGGCAGAAACCGTCCTCCCGGCTGTCGCATTATCGACCACCGGCTGGTAACGGAGAGGAGGCGAGGAGGAGGAGAGAAGTTCACGGAAACATTTAAATGAACTGTTTGCCAATAACAAATAAATTTATCTCAGTAAATCTGAACACATTAAACTGAAGAGGTTATTCATAAACCAACATGGTGCAAAGGTTCAACAATCAAAGGTGCCATATTTAGATTTTAATCAGGTTATTTGCTGATGAGTGATTGTCATATACCTTTAAAATACACCTATGATGATCTTTGTACCTTGAATTTAAATGTAATTTACAACTCTACAACCAAAGGCGATAATTACAGCCAGAAAATAAATCTGAGAATGCTGAAGTGCCAGAAGTGAGTCAGCCTCCATAAGTCCCCATGTTAGACAGCAGAAATAAACATGTTTACAGCCTGGTACAAAAACAGTTTTGGTCTCTGTAGCTAATTTCCCCGTTCATGACAACTGTACTGAGGGTGAATTTATATACAACTCACCTGTTCAGGTTATATTAAGGCTTAAAGTTATGCAGGATTAAGAGCGTGGACGCTTTGATTGACAGGTGGGTGCTGAAATCTTTTATTTTGAAGGCAAAATGACTAGTTTCCTGTTTTACTTTGGCTTCTTTTGGTGTTGTAGCATCTTTCCTCTGCAGCAAAACTCCAACTACACCTGCAGACGCTCCACCTCAACTCTCTTTCTTCTCTTGTTATTTACAGAGTTTCCTGATGGACAGTGAAGTAAACTGCTGACAACTGTAGCTGCTGTTAGATCAAGTTAGCTCAGTTTGTTAGCCAGGCTGCTCAGACTGTGAGCTCAGCGCACAAGGGGGGAGTGTTGGTGTTTGTACCCCAGGAGTTTTGGAAGAGGAGGAGGAATGCTGATGGGGAGCGGAGCCGGTGTCATGCCAGAACCAGAGCTGGGTGAGTGGATAATGTAACCAGGCTCAGCAGCCTCTATGAACAAAATGGCAGAGAAGAATCGACTAAAGAGGACGTTGATGGAGGAAATTGTACTTGAGTATAGTACTGCTTATGTGGTAACATTCCATAATCGCTTATGGGTGAGTACTTTGCTCATATCAGGAGTAGTTTGTATTTTTAGATGTTTATAAGATTATATTACTCTCAGTTACTTACTGTACTTCTATATGACATACTGTATGGGATTATGTACAAGAAGTATTAAGTTTTCAAGTATGAAAAATACCACAGTAGGAGTGAGAGCTTATTTTAATATAACACAAAACCACAGACAAACCTCTTCTTTGGTTCAGGGTCATTCCCCAGTGATGACTGGTTTGTTGGCTCCATTTCATGTGATTTACTCAACTCAGCCAACAGATGGCGCTGTAACATAAAAGATGTACTCCAGAGACAGTCTTACAAGCAGAGTGTCTTACAGTCAGTTTATGTCTATACATCCAACAGAATAAAAACAGCCTACGGTCAGAAGTAAATATTTATTGCAGTCATTAGTACCATATAGTCTCTGCTTCATAAGTTATCTTCAAATAAATACAAGAACAAACTGGAGGTGTCAACTTCACACAAACTAATACATAACACAAAGACAAGACGTGTGTTTCTTTAGCTGTTCTTCATTAGTCCAACACATTTCCTCGGTGAAAAACACTTTGTTTCAGTCTCTTCACTTAGAAATATTGTCAGAGTATCTACACGTATGAGTCTGGACTGTTCAGAAACGTGTTCCTAAGTAAAACGATCATAGTGATGTTAGTATGTTCTTGGCGTGTGACCCTTAGATACAACACAGTTTCAACAAAGAGTTTTTCAGAAAAGGTAAAGCTATTCAACTTTTTACCAAAAAAGGAATGTTTAGAGAAAAGTCTACAAAAGTCAAAAAGACAAATTTAAAATATTTATCAACATTAATCATCTCATGACCCCTCAGATTTATCTTGTGACACCTTGAAAGGGTCCTGAACACATACAGATAATCAACTTTACTCATTTCCCAGACGCGTTGCATGTTTTCATGCATTTCCAATCAGCATCAAAATGAACTTGACACTTAACGTGACATAAAATTCATATTCACAAATTCAAAATATCTTTAATCCGAGTAGACAGACTACACTGCAGTAACATGCAACAATAATGTACCTATGAGAACAGTCAAAGCACACAGTGTTCTCTGGTGTTGAAATGAATGGGAAACAATTATTGCCTTAAAAGTCAGCACAGTTACACATTCAAAAATCCATTTCAAAAGTATGAGATTTCTGGTATATCTGGTATTCGATAAAACATGCAAAAACAACTGAATTCTGAGTACAATCAAAGCACACGTGACACGTGTTATCTAATGTTGAAATGAATGGGAAACAATTATTGGCTTAAGGGCATCCAAATGAAGTCTACCGTCTCAGCGTGTTTTTATCATTAGCAGTATAATATTTGTTAACGACACTGGGCAAACTTTTGTGGCAGGTTTCAAACAGTGATTCATATTTTTACTTTTTTAAATCACTGACATTATCAACATGGATAATGTAGAGAACTTTCTAGAACAATACCCGTAACACTGCTGCTCTTCTCAACAGTTTTTCCAACATCTGTTTCATACGGAGCTGAACAGATGAATGCATAGCGTGTGTACTGTAAAACTTTGGGCCATCCTCTACATAAAACAACACTCCTGGTCACAACACAGCTGATCTGGAAGCACTGGCTGACGCGTAGGTTTCGTGCATGACTGGGAGGACGACCTGAGGCTACAAGAGCTAAGCTGGAAAAGGCGGGGTTCTCTGAAATGGAACACGCAGCTGCTGAACTTCATCCACTCGACCAATGGTTGGATGCTCAGTGACTGGGGTTGAAAATATCAGCATCTGTATTTGTTGTATTTTCTGGGAAGACAGTAAAAACTTCTGCTGCACTCAGCTCTGACGTGCTTCAGTGCGTTCTTTGAAGATTAAATTTATGAACAAAATGTTGCAGCAGTCAAACTTGAGTCTCTAACTCAAGATTCAGGCTTCTGACACGCAACACATGGAATACCTGACAGGCCAGCATATCATATCCAACCCCCAGGAAAATCCACCAACATTTCAGCACACACATATTGAGAGAACACAGTGTACTCAGCGAACATTATGTTCCATGGGGCTCCATATGTCTCAGTGACACAGACATTTATGTAATTATTGAGCTTTTTCAACACAGTGTTACTGGTGAAGCCAAAAGACTTTGAATAATTTGTGATGATTTCACATTTTGGAGCTCTACTGATGTGATTTTTGGTGGGAATTTCCCTTCAAATGCTCGTCCCGTTGAGGAATCATCAGACTCACATTGTATGAGGCTCTGTCTAAGTTTTCTTCATCCTAAGCTGCTCTGTGGCTTCATCCGTGACAGGACCTGTTTTGAATTTCCTCCACCAGTAATCCAGATGCTCTAGTATGTAAAGCTAAACCAGCCCTGTGTTCCCAGTTTAATACGACATGCTGCTTTCCTCTGGGATTCGAATGCACGGTGAGTTTGCAGATGAAAGATGTACTATACTCGAAGCTGTGAGAATGCATGCTGAGCTGCGAGCGGTGATTCCAGCTTTTGAGGCGTTAATGTTTAACAGAAGGAAATAGTTGCACTGACCCAAAATTAAAAGCTGCAAAGCTTTTAAAGAAGGAGATGGTACTCAAACTGCCAACCCTGCACCCTTATTCTATTGTATTTTATGTCTTTATGTCTAAAGCTGTTACAGCTAATACTCTTCATGCTGAGTTGAGCCCGACACAGGTGTTAACCTTCATACCTGACTTGTAGTCGCTGTGTCTAACATTTAGTTAATGTCTGCAGACATGTAGATATATTTAGATATGAACTTGGACCTGGTGCACAATGTTTCCAATCAGGATTTCTCAAAAACAGCTTGAGCTATGAGGCAATATGCTATGATTGGCCACGCTCACATGCTCCTATCAAAATGAAAGCAGATTTGAAGGCAAGACTTGTCACGAGAACATGGCCAACAAAACTACATTGTCACATTGCAGTAATAGTAAAGAGAGTTACTGCACTGTAAGCTAAATCAGATGGCTTTGCGCTTGGAGTTGCGCATGGCACCAAAAAGCAAATGTTTTAGATTTAAGTTCAACCGCTATGTTGATGACACACCACTTTACATTGCACTTTACATTCCTGATGACTCATTAGACACCATTTTTAACTCCATTTTAGACATCAAGTTATGGATGGAGGAGAATTTTCTCCACCTCAACCAGCACAAAACTGAAGTTATTAAGCATATAGCGCAATTACAGCTACTCCAAAGCTCAGCTGCGCATCTGTTGACGAGAACCAGAAAGACATTTTGGGGTTTCTGCAGTGCCTCCTCCAGAATTTATCCTTTCATTAGTTTGTAAATCTATTATTTTTATAGGATTTGCTCTTAACCTACAAATCCTCTAGGATACTCAGGTCTTCTGGTTGTGGTCTAACCCTAATCCTAATTCCCTGATGAGGCGTCCTCTTATTACTGTGGTCCATTACTGTGGAACACCTATGGTGTCCATGAAACTTGAGGGCTTTATCTAGAGCCAGTGTTTGGTTTGTCTAATCTGGGATACTGTAGAAACATTGAGAATGAGTTCAACAATAGAGAATGATTCATCCTGCCACAAACATCCTGTTTCAGTGTTATCACGGAACAACAGTCTCCTGTTGGGACAGGAGGAAGTCCACGCAACTGTTTCACTTAAAACAGGAGAAATTTATTAAAACTAAAGTCAACACACGTAAACGATCTGTACATCAGAAATGTCAGCAGTGTGGATGTGTGGTTAATGTGTGTAATAGAGGTGAATATTGCAGGATGGATGTAAACTGTAGGAAGGGAGAAACCGAGTGAACCCATGGGCCAAAATAACTCCTTAATCAGCTGACGACATTCCATCCATGTCATCTACTGCATGTTCATACTGAGTTTACCAACGCTGTGTCTCAGTTCAAGTATTTCCATACTTACACCTCCTACTTAACTAAAGCTGAGTGTGCTCAACAGGCAGTGAAGCTAAAGAGGATGCGGTAAATGCCACAATACACAGACGTAAGCTGTATGTTTGTTTCATATTTAGATTTTGGTAGACTTATGTTGGTATTAGTTGAAATTCTGTGAAAGAGAGGAAGAAAACAGTTGTGATTGTCATTTCCAGTCCACACGGTGTACTACATAGATGTGTACTGATGGAAGTATCCAAACTGAGACACAGCAAGACGACGGAAGGGTCGTCACACCAGCTTGGATTCAAATGGAGTGAATTCACATTAGTTACCAACACCTCCAGTTGCAGTGGTAGACCAACACCACTGTATGAAAACACCATGTACATTTGCGTATCTACAGTACTGAATTCTACCACATTAGTGTTATTTAAAGGACCAGTGTGTAGGTTTTAGTGGCCTTAAGCAGTATAGTTGCTGATTGCAAGCCCCACCCCTGTCAAGGGTCTAGGGGAACCTACTGTGGCCATGAAAACTGTGAAAAACCAGAGCCATTGTTTGGTTTTCTGCGTCAAATGGTAGAGCCCCCCTAAAACCGACAAACTGGACCTTTAAATCAAATATCAAAGACATAATATTTTGTGAAAAACCTATGAATCTAGAGGGTTAAAGACTGTTCTTCCAGGTCGACTTCAACTAATGTGTAATACCGTATACCGTGATATTTTCTGAGACAATCTCATACCATTGCAATCCCACAAATCATCAGATACACCTTCAGGGAAGAAAAACACTCCCAACATCTTCTCAAAGTCGTTGTGAAGACCGAAGCCAATCCGAGTTGTTGTAAGACTGATTTTGTGTTTACCACATGAGCCTGAAGTGAAGCTCAGAACACTGAGTCTGTTCATAAAATGTCAGCAAATCTTTGTGATCTCCTTGTGAACTCCAAATGCTTTGGGGTTGCAGTAATTTCTATCCCTTGCGTCAGCCTCTCTGTCTCTCAAAATGTATTCTCATACAATATTTCTGTTACTTCACATTTCAATCGTCTCGCTCCACCGTCAATGTGAGGGCACAAATCAATGCTTTAACCTTGGACATCGTGCCAAAGTTCCCTCAATTGATGAATGCACTCATTAAAGACATATAAAGCCTATAAACAATACAGACTTCAGTCCAGTGTAGTCTCTTGGTGTTAATCTGTGTGTCACCCTTTAAGTATTACTTGGATGCTCTGTTTTCGTTGGCAACCAACTGAACTGATATGGCTCCCGTGGCACTAGTAGATCTATGTCAAGTTTCTTCTGTTCCTTTTCGCTGTCAACAGTCCTGTATCCGAGCAATGACATGGCCCCTTTGCACATTTCCTGGACGCGTTTGACTTTGTTGTAGGGCAGCGTGTTACGCCAAGCCTGGGAGACATCGTTTGCGTTTCGTGACGTGATTTCGAAGGCCTCTTTCCTGGTGCCCGTGCCTTTTCCGTGGGTCACTTTGTAGATCCAATTCTGTAAGTCATTGGTCATCTTCAGACCTACAAACTCGAACATGTCATTTATCTCCTCGAGCGGGTTGCGGACCACGTCCTCGTAGCGTACCATTTTGTAACGACCTTTTAGAAACGGAGGGGGCTTCAGGATGGCCCTCTCGTTGATGCGCACATGGCTACGACAGATCTCCTGCATGACATGATACTGCACATCAGCTGCTGGTATGTTCTTCTGCTCCAAGACGATGACGTTATCTTTCATGAAGGAAGCTGCCGACTCCTCTCTAGACCGCATGACCGCCCGAGGGTCTCGGACCAGGTGGATAATGCGGAGATCTAAGCTCGGGTCCTGGAAGAGCGGGTAGAGGGATTCCAGCTCAAAAAATCGGACCTCTTTTAGCACCACGTGGCTGTAGGTGCCGCAGGCCTCCTGCACCCCCTGCAGGCCGTAAGCGTCACATGCGTGGGCGCACTGAGTCCGGTTGCTAAACTGGTTGCGTGGTGTGAGAGAACAGGCCGGCGGTGAGCAAAGTGCTCGACTTTGAGCCCACATAAACAAAGAAGACACGTTGTGACGCTCCGGCAGGTAGGACTCCACCGCAGAGAAGTCACACTGGAAGATGTTTCGTAATAGATCCCTCACGGCCATCCGGAGGACTCTCGCACTCGGTGTCTGCAGTTTGGTCCACACATGCCAAGCAGGCTCCATAAGATAGAAAACGGACGGATGCTGACTGAACACCTGACCCATGAAGGACGAGCCTGATCGCCACGACGACAGCAGCAGGACGTGGACTTTGCCATTGGACGGTGAAGAGCCGCAGGGACTGAACTGGACGTACCAGCCGTAGAAGAGCACCACCGCTGCGCCTTGCAGGATCACCAGGAAAATCATGGTGCTGAGGTTTATTCTCCACCGGGGCATGATGGCTGTTGGTCTCTGCTTGGGAGAGAGAGAGAGAGAGACAGGAAATGGATACGTTGGATACGTCTTTCCAAGATGCAAAGTTTTCCTTGCAAATCAGCCCTAAATCCAACTCACCTTAGGTTTAATCCATTAAAATTAGGCCACGTTGATCTAAATTTCCTTAAAGAAACAGCATCTCGGTTTAAGACAGCAGATACAGCCTCAGTTAAAGGCCACACACCACCGATCTGTGTCTAGAGGCTGCCACAAAAACACTCCACAGTGACACGATAGAGGCATGTTGAAGACATATGCAAATGTACTTTGACAACCAGGTGAGACCCAAACACATTTGTTTTAATGCCCACAGAAACAGCAGCAGTTGTTTGCCACTCTTTATTTACTACTAACTGTATGCACAGATGTGGGTACAAGTCTCAGACAGCTGCTGAGGGGGACAGGTTCACTACCCTCAAGCCAAGAGAGATGCGAGATGCAAGACAGAAAAATCCACATCGGTAACAATGCTTCGTTTATTGCACTCACACTTGGTTTGATTATAAATTTGGCAGAAAACAAGTTTCATTTAAGTCTAATCTTTTATTGTTTGTGTTTTTAAAAAATAAAAGTCAAAGTTTTAATGTCTCAGATGTTTGTTTTTTTTTAATTTTTATGTTTCTATCTGCTACAGAGGCTGAGATATAAAGTCAAACAATGCTTTGGTTTCAAGACATGATTTAAAAGTTTTTCCATTCATTTGAACGGGGTGAGGAGCTGCAGCAACCTCCTGTAAAGTAAAGCTTAAAAGCTGCAGTTCCTCAAACGTCCACTTGAGGCTGGCTCCAGAAGTGAGTCAGTCTCCATAAGTCCCCATGTTAAAGCAGAAATAAACATGTTTACAGCCTGGTACAAAAAACAGTTTTGGTCTCTGTAGCTAATTTCCCCGTTCATGACAACTGTACTGAGGGTGAATTTATATACAACTCACCTGTTCACATTATATTAAGGCTTAAAGTTCTGCAGGATTAAGAGCGTGGACGCTTTGATTGACAGGTGGGTGAGACAAGATGGAGACAACCAGAACCACCACACTGAGTTTCACAACAGCTCTGTCTTTCTTTCTTTTCATTTCTATGGCAGCAAATACAACAAACAGAATTTCAGTAACTTTTACTGCAGTAACCAGAAGAAACGCTTCAATTTATTAACACTTTATTTGGTTTGTTTTGACTTAGAACTTTGTGTTTCTGTGAAACATTTGAAACCTCTGTGAGAACACTGAGCACATCATGGGAGAAAACATAAATTCTTTTCGGGTTAGATAGAAGAGCGGGGACACCCACCACACCTACAGCGGCCTATCCAGCCTCTGAATGAATTCATTCACCAAACGGTTAAAAGAGGGAAAGAAGAAACAGACGCAGTATTGTGGACTGGAGGTTTCCAATGGGAGATCACTGCTGACTGAGGTGATCCAAACGAAGTGTACTATAATCTGTTGTGCTTATTGAACAAGCCCCGACACGATCTCCTCACATTCAGACCCTCGGGATACATAAGTAAACAGCAGACATCATGACAGATTCTTCTTCTTCTCCTTTTGCTTCCCTGTCTTCCAATCATTCATGCTCACCTCTTATTTACAGCCTGCTCACACCACAAATTCCAGCTTTCATTCATATTTTTTCTTAGAAACACATCGAAGACTTCAGATCTCATCAGATCCTCTTATGCTTCGCTGGAAGATTCAACCATTAAACTGTCTCCTCTGTCCTCCTGTATCTGGACCAACGCTGACACAAAGTCATGTTTTCAGTATTTTCAGATATTCTTCAGGTATTCGTTTGTCATTTCCTGATATACCACAAGAAGTTGTTGATTTACAGACTTTCCTGATGGAAAGATTTGCTAAATGTCTGTAGCTCGGTCAGCCGTGTAGGAACTGACTCAGCTGCGGGATACCAGGAGCCAAACCCGGCAAAGAAACCACCTCGGTAGGCTACCGTATTTCCTGTCAGGCTGACCACCGCTGGTTTGGGAGGTTCAGTCTCTGGCCCCGGGTTACGGATACTACATCCATGATTTACACAATCTGTGATCAAGACTCGATCATCACATATCATCTCTTATAATAAACCAAATCATCTTTACGCCATTCATTTGTCTCTCCTGACTGAAATAATCACAAAGTCATGACAGGAGCATTGAACAGTTTAAAGGGAGGAAAAAGATCAACCTAACTATTTAAATATTTACAAATGATCCATTTATATATTTACAAGTTAAAAAGACAACAGCCTGCGAGCATGGAGCCACACGAGGAAGCCATCACGTTGGAAATCACTGCGATCTGGATCTTTGACTCAAAGTTGCCACATACTGTAATTCCTCCTCTCACTGGGTGCAGCTGTGATTCACAAGGACTGAAACAAGATAATGGGACTTTGTGTTTCCTTGAAAATCTAGATTGCACTGAATTGCTCAATAGCAATACAAGTCAGGAATAATGTCACACTAAAACAACAATGCAGGGCTGCTGAATCATCAGAGAGTTTGGCATCCTCACGAGCCGAGACGCTCTTAAATTACAAGCCAAGCGAGCCGCTTCTCCTTCTTCTGCTAACGTTATCTTTTTGTATTAACACAGAGCACGGCTATCAGTGATGTGCATAAATAGCCAGTTAAGTGGGAAGCTGGTGAGGGATTGAGTCCGTTAAAGTGCCCTTTAATAGAAAATCTGGACCCGGGACTGAACACAACCTCTGAAACCAGCGGTGGTCGGTCTGGCAGAGAGTATAGTAGCCTACCGAAGTGGTTTCCTTGCCGGGTTTGGCTCCTGGCATCCTGTAGCTACAAGCCTGACCGAGCTATCGACAGTTAGCGGTTCACTATTTTGCAATCTTTCCAAGAAGAAGCTGCCCTCTTTGGTTCGTCTACATAACCTCAGGACAGTGACACAACTACTCTACGTCTCTAAGTGGTTGTTAGTCGACAAACAAGGAAACATGTGGCGGTCCGACATTGTTTCTACGTTATGTACCTATCTGTTGTGTCGAGGGAGGGAGGCAGTCCTATCCCCTGACCTTGGTTACCATAGAAATGATCAAAATGGTCACCTGCTTTCCTAAATACAAACATACAGCTACTGTGTATCTCAAGCAGAGAAGTCGAGGTCCTAGCTAAGAAAACACTGCTCCTACAGAGACCTCACGATTTATGAGGACCCTGTGTAACCCCCATATGTGAATAGAAAACTCCGTCACATAAAGCCTCTGCCCCTGCTTGAAACTGATCTGTTAGCTGGTCTTGGATCGGGTGTAGGCACTTCTCATGGCAGGCCGAGTCAGGCCTCTGGTACCACCTCATGCCAGGGACCCTCTGGTGGTGCCAGCACTCTGGGCAGGCA
Source organism: Nibea coibor (assembly GCA_023373845.1). Classification (NCBI taxonomy): domain Eukaryota; kingdom Metazoa; phylum Chordata; class Actinopteri; family Sciaenidae; genus Nibea; species Nibea coibor. Next base: position 24,541,010 of record CM041721.1, read on the forward strand.
CTTCATTTTAATTCAGCCAAGTAACTGCATCAACAGCCTCGGGGGCAGAAAGATGTGGAGCAGGCTAGGGAACATACTGGATGACTAACACATCCAGCCACAGAGGAGGAGCAGTGCTGGGACACAGAGAGAAAACAATTTCCCTGCATGCGAACAGGTTGGTTACTGGCCACCGAATCGCTGCCACTCTGATGCTATCGGGATGGGCGGACACTCAGTGGGAGATCTGAGAATGTGCCAAACTCTCAAGACACAAACACGGACTGTCAGCCTTTCTGTGGAAGCTGAAGTATACAACCCCCACCCCCGGAAAGTTGGAAGACAATGCTCAGTTGACAGTCTGTCAAAGAAACAACCAGGTGACCCCCCTTACTGGAGGATAGAGTTATACTTATACTTATTCAGTTTGGGAAACTCTGCGATCTCTAGAAAGCTGTAATGTTAGTTCCCTGGGACAAGACATCGTCTCGGTTGGAGGTTGTTACTAAAGTGAATCCAGACAGGATCATGCGCTGCGGCGAAAACGCTGTTTTTTCCATTTATTTGCTGGAGAAGTTTCCATCAGACAATCAGATCAAGATCGAAGTCTTGGATCTTTTACTTCAAAAACATAAATATATAAATATATTGATATCAGATTTGTTTTTTAAGCCATGGAACAACAGCCACCACCACAAAATCCAACACTGAGCCACGTGGAGGCTGCAGGGAGGTCAAACCAGGTAACGAGAAACTTGACAGGACAGCTAAGAGGGACACTGAAGGGTGACTAATATTTCTCTGAATGCTGGGTCTGTATTGGAGGAGCGAGACAGAGATGAACAGCAGGTGCAGCTGGTGTTTTATGATGCGTGCATGCAGCCTCCTGATTGGGTGGCAGGTGCAGGTAAGGCTCAGGGCGTCAAAGCAGAACTTCTATGGCGTTAACACAGAAGTAAAGATTTGAATAGAATAGGCTGCTTCACTGTAATTGCATGTGACAATGAAGGACTAGAGGAACTCAAACATAGTTGGTATTAAAGGTGCAGTGTATCAGATTCGGTGGTATCTAGTGGTGAAAATGCAAGACTGCAACCTGCTTGCTACACCCTTGCCTTCAAACTATGGTGGCTCCAAAACTTGCAAACATCTGTTCTGAATCAAACTCAAGCTCAAAGAAATTAGAGACCAAAACAGTTTTTTGTACCAGACTGTAAATGTGTTTATTTCTGCTGTGAAAGGACATTTTAACATGGGGACTTATAGACTGACTCACTTCTGAAACCAGCCCCAAGCGGACGATTGAGGAACTGCAGTTTTTGGTTTTGCTTCACAGTCATGGAGGTTGCCGCTTGGTTGAACCAAAGTATTGGACACTGGTCACAATACATGTAAATTATATAATAAACAAATCTCTAAATGTGAACATTCATGTCGACACTAACTCACAAAATCCTCCATAATAAGACTCACTGTAAAGAGTCGTCACCCTGCTGCAAAGAGGGCTTTAAACAACCAGCAATCAGTCGTCCAAAGAACCGTAAGGTTTCTCGAAGCACCAAAAGTCCTCAAATTATGACTTAAAGAACTCTTTGGTTGCAGTAAATTCCACAAAAACCTGATACTGCAAAGTACTTCAGAGCACAGGAACCAGGTTGTCTTGTAGGAGTTTTGGCACCAACAGGACAAAGGTTTAAAAAAAAAAAAGTGCATCTGCTTGCTTCCACCAGTCCCACAAAAACCACAACAGTCATTTCTACACACGGCCAGAAGTCAATAGGTTTAACATATAGTCAAAGACGTGTACCTCAGGTCACAAGGAAGGTGTTCAAACCGTCCCTTTCAAAACCAGGTCCCCCTGCTGCAAAGGGGGCTTTAAACAACCAGCAATCAGTCGTCCAAAGAACCTTAAGGTTCTTCAAAGCACCAAAAAGTCCTCAAATTACGACTTAAAGAACCGTTTTGTTGCCGTCGGTTCCACCCAAAAATGGTTCTCAAAGATAAAAAAGTTCACCACAGTTCACGGAGCTCTTGTCAAGAGCCAGATACTTGCATTAGTACTTCAGGTTCTCAAAAAAGGCGCTCAAACTGTCAAAACCAGGTCACATTGGTGCAAATAATTTATTATCTACGATCTATTTTGTTGCACTTAGTTCCGAAAAATCTATTTTATCACTTCGATTATTTAAATCAATTAAAATGATTTATTTTGTCATCTAAATCTAGAACCTTCAGATCATTCTGCTGTATTCAGTCCCTCAGGAAATGGTTCCTCAGGATAAAAAGATTGAAGACCCAGCTTTTCTTACAGTCTCCAGAAAATGAACATTTTTATCAGTGTAATTTTCAAACACACCTCAAGGACAACACTCCTGCCCTCAGGTAGAGTCGGGTCACCTCGGTAATGGGGTGTTGGAGCTCCCCGTGTCTACATGGGGGGTTATCCGTGAAACTGTGATGAAGTCCCGGGTACAGAAACATTTCATTAAGTCACCGAACAAACTGTTATTTTTAGGTATGTGTGCGAATTTACGGCAATTATTGATGCGTTGTCGCAAATAAAAAAAAAAAAAGAAAGTGCGTCTGCACCGGTCCCACGGAAACGACCCACCAAACAGAAACAACGGTCCTGCCCGGGGACGGAGACTCTTATTCAGTTTCATCAGGTAACGTCTTACCGTCCGGTTCGTCTGAAACAGTCACCGCGGTCCTCTTTCTGTCCTCTCCCCTCTCTCCGTCCTCGTCCAGCAGCTGCTCTGCTCTGCTCGGCTCGGCTCGGCTCGGCTCCCTCCTCCTCCGCTGTCCGGCTGAAGTGAAGCAGTGTTTTGAGACGTGGCCAGAGGCTCTCTGCTCAGCTCACTGGCAGCGGGGCTGGGCGGGGGCTGGTGGTGCGAGAAACACAGAGGGTGGGTGGGTGGGTGGGCTAGTATGGAGGAGCAGGCGGGACCTGAGCCAGCTCACCCTGCCCCGGCAGCAGGAGGACCTCTGCCGGGTCTGACTTACATCTGCTGGGCCAGGGAGGAGTCTGCAAACCAAGCAACAGGTCCTGGACCAGTGAACATTCACCTCAGCATGCCATTACATTACTAATCAATATTTATGGGAATATTCTATGAAATATAACAAATAGTAAAGCATTAAACAAACTGGCTCGCAGATGGACAGCATTTGTGGTAACATAATTAAATATTTAAACCTTTTCCACACATGAATAATCCAATTATACTAATTAAGGTTTTGTGTCATGCTGTTGGAGAATATCTGCTTTTATAATTTGGATAAATACCTGAAAGTAAGCAAAATAAAGTAAATTTTGAATTTCGTTTATATTTCTTTAAGCAAATACAAGCCGAACACATTTTATTTTTACTAAAAATTCAACTGTCAATATGGGCATGACTTAAAACGTCAAGTCAAAAGATTACCACACCATACTACACCCTCAGTGAGGGGAGGCTTCAGTTCATTGTATGACCCTGCAAAGAGATAAAACTTTCAGGCAGACTTCATTTAAAGTCACACACTAAGTGGAAGACCTGAGCACCCTAGAGGAGTATTTGAGAGACTGACTTTAATAGTTTAACAATCATGAATAATATAAAATATAAATGAACAGCAGAAATGTATGTCATATTTTTGAACTCACTTTCACCATCAGAGCACAGGGAGGGTGAAGAACTGGTTCTTACTGTGGGTGTGAATCCAGACTGCAGAGAGAGATAACGGCGTCTGCTGTTAAACAAACCAGCACACAATCCAGATATAAACCAGCATGAAGGGAGTCTGTCTACGTTATTCATGAAGCTCGTCAGCTGGACGCCCGTTTGGGTTCTTTAAGTGGATGAATTCATCCCAAAACAACAAAAAGAGGAGAAGGTTCTTCATGATGCTGCTACATTGACCTGTGATCAGGTGAACGGTGTCTCTGTCAGTCGTACGTCTGTTCTCACACTGTGTAACTTTGGGCTCCGGGTCAGGAGAAATACGTAACGGTTTACGGCACTAAGTCACACACCACCAACTATTTCACTGATTTTGGTGAAACTGGATCATATTTTATGGAGAAAATGTAGTGAAAATGCGTTTTTACAGTTTCCTGATGGACAGTGAAGTAAACTTCTGCCAGCTGTAGCTGTTGTTAGCTCAGTTTGTTAGCCGGACTTGGACTGTGAGTTCAGAGCACTGTACCACTGGAAAGAGGAGGTTCATAGGGAATGCTGACAGGGAGTGGAGCCAGTGTCGTGCCAGAACAGGAGCTGTGCAAGCAAGCAACGTAACCAGGCTCAGCAGCCTCTGTGGACGTAATGACAGAGGAGAAGAGAGCGGAGAGCCGGAGAGACTGACTTTTAGTGGTTGGTGAAATAAAAGGCTGAAAGACAGACGCCGAGCTGGGCTGACTGTTGTGACTGAACATGAGTGGAGAGAGTTTGGTCACAACGTTCATCAGGAGAGAAATAATAGTCTGAAAGGAAAGGATGCACCTGTTTCCTGTATAAGTCAGACTTCATATCCTGTCCATCTGCTTTCTGCAGCCAAAGCTAAAGCTCTTGGGTCACCGGTTAAACGCCTGCTGGATGGTGACTTTGCCCTGCGGCACTGATGTGGAATCAGTTCTAAACAGCTGTAGTGAGGAAAGAACACAGTGCTGTGTCACTCAGACAATAGTCACTGTTACATACTGTTATACCTTTAACAAGTTATCACACTCCAGTTTGCATCCAGTGCTGACAGTTTGGATGGCAGCTTTGGTTGGAGTGTCACAATGTTTTATAGACATTTATGGTCCCCAGAGGATGAAATACATGTTCCCCTTTACTAAAAATACTTCATGTTTCATAAAAGTGGCTCCAGAATGGCTTAAATTAAATGACAGCTGAACATTGTAGGCGCTGTAGTTGAGCAAACAGGGTGTGATTCTTACCAAACTGTCTGGCTCAACTCAAACTGGCTGACTGAGTGGTTTCAGTGAGGTAATACAGTGGTACTGGTCCAAAACCACACACACACACACACAAACAGGCAACAAACCAACTTGTACGTATACAAACAAACATCTCCTGGGACACTGTCCGAGGGAATATAAAAACCATGACATCATTAAATAAAGTTGACTATAAAAGGTGTTACATAAAAACAGCTTCTCAATGTCAGTTTGTTCTCCAGAAGTCAGGTGTCAGTATGTGCTATGAGCTATAATGGGAACTTAATTAGTCACATATTAACAAAGAGCAACTAGCAGTTGGGAGGCCCCGGTGAATTAATTAATGTGATGAGGGAACTAGATTTTTAGAAACACACATAAATATAAACCACAGCGACATCTGGAGGAGTTTTTGCCGAGAGGTTTGATGTCAAAAAAGACAAATTAGACGAGGCTGCGTTCAGTGTAACGCAATAAATATGGGTCCCAAGTGACAAAAACTGCAGTACCTCAAACGTCCACTTGAGGCTGGCTCCAGAAGTGAGTCAGTCTCCATAAGGCCACATAACGACCAAAGCCTTGTATTTATTAGTAACACCTGTCCCTGTCTAGAGGGCTACTGTAGCAACGGTGGACTCTGTAGAAGAAGACCTGCAGCATCTGTAGATATACAAGTCTCATTTTAAGGTAACAAAAACAAAAACTATGAACTGATATTCTGTAAATATAGCCCCCTAAATCTGCAACACTGGACCTTTATAGTCACAGTCAGTCTTTTTTTACATCATTAAATAAGAGTAGTTAAAGTTAGTAGTAATGTTTCACAGTTGTAACTTACAAATTATATTTTTTGTCCAAAGATTAAAAGATGGAAGTCGATACAAGAAGTTAAAATGTACAAATTGTTTATTATCCAACATCTAAAGCTGTACAATGTGCTATACAAAAATGTATTTCTTCAAGGACTGTCATAAATATACAAATAGTAAAAAATATCAAAAATTCTATATTCATATTTTCTATGAATTTCTGTTCAAACAGCAGTGAGAGAAGAAGGTACCCGGAGCGAGTGTGGCTCCTGTGGAGGAGAAACATGTCCAGGTGAGAGTTATAAACAAACGGAATCAATTAATTAATTAGCATAAAACTACTTTTCTAAAATTCTCTATGTTCAGTTTTAAAGCTGAGACACAGTCCAGACTCTTCTTGGGTACCTTGATGTCAAATCGCTGAATCACGACTGGTGAGGTTTTCCCACCGGTACGGGCACGGTGGTCAGAACCTGGTTCTGGAAAACAAATCTCTGAATACGCTCAAAGACCCAGAGGAAGATGAGGAGCACGCTGACGTACTGAATCCAGGCAAATTTGATGGTTTCCCAGAAGCCAGGGCGATAGGTGGAGGAAGACGTTAAGGCAGAAATGATGATGAAAACTTTGGTAGGAGACAGAAACTCATGAAGTCTTAACAAAGTTAACAAGTTTGTCTCTGAGACATCAGAGGCAAAACACTTGAACTCACAATGTCTTCATCTCGTCCCACTCTGCACGATTATAAAGGATATCTTATGACCTCCATGGGGTATCGGATCTTGGCATTCAGCTGAAAGGGAGAACCGGCAGCTCGTCCAACAGTCCAGACGGGCATGGGACCGGACAGAACCGTGGTCACTGTGGGAGAAAAAATGAATAAACTGCTGGTTTCAATCCTGCTGGAGTTGATTGAAAAGCAAGCAAACAAAAAAGGGGCTTTCGTGAACTTACAGTTTCTATTCTGGTAGCTTCCAATTATGTTGTCGAGGTCGTACGCACTTGCAAACGGGCTGGAGGCATCGATCACCGACACCTTGGCATCAGTAGAGAAAAAAGACAAAATCTGTGATTTTAACTCCTGTTGATCTACACAACTTTGGGCTCCGGGTCGGGAGAAGTACGTAACGCTTTACGGCACTAAGTTACACACCACCAACTATTTCTCCATATTTTATGGAGAAAATGTTTTGTGGTTTTCCCTCTGATGTCCTCCAGCTGCTCCGCCTCAACTCTCTGTGATTTACAGAGTTTCCTGATGGACATCTGCTCTGCAGTGGAGAGACTAATGTGACCATCATGGTCAAGACCTTTTTAAAATCAGCTGCCAGGTGTCACGCCTTTTCACTAATCTCTCGTTGTTTATTGTTTTGCATGCACTCAGAGTCCTCTGTACTCGTACCGTGTCACCTGGAGAGTCCTTGAGGGGCTCTGCTCAATTTGTGTTGATGCAAAAGGGAAAATCAGGAGACAGAGAGAGAGAGAGGAGGTGGAGGGAGATAAAGACAGCGCCGGAGTCTTCTCACATTGTAAACGTTGTACAGTCCTCTGTGGGGCAGAGGTGTCCTCTGCTGCAGCCTCAGGTCTCCGCTGATGAACAGCTTAGCTCCAGGGACGGATGAAGAGTGCTGCACGTAGGCCAGGCTCTGCATCGCCACCGTGGACATCCGCTGACAGAACACAAAGGAAAACAAATAAAATAATGCTAATTAATTACTAACATTTAGCCTAATGTTATTGCTGAACCTTGATGTTCAAAGTCTGCCTGCATCAGCTTCCTTCACAGACCTGTGATGCGGACAGACAGTCAGTATACGTACAAAGAGCTGGTAGCTGAAGGTGAGCAGCAGTTGGACGCTGTACACTTGTTCATCGGGTTTTAAAGGCAGCTGCAGTTCAAAAATCAGGAGGTCCAGCTTCCCGTCCTGGTTCTGGTCCTCTTCTCTGACCTGTACAGTGGAACAACAATAACTGCTCGGTTGGTTTGCGAGCTTAATAACACAAACAGCTCCTCACATCCTCTTTGACTGAAGCCTAATGTGTGTTTAGTGTGTTGTTTTTGACTGGATCTCTTACAGACACAGCAGGGATCCGCAGGTTGGACCCAAGCATGTTGTTAAGATGTGGGAAGGTGCTCCAGGCCACGTAGTCCCCCTGAGTGCTTGTTGAAGCCACCAGCAGGGTCTGATACTGGAACCTGACGACCGGCTGCTCCTCATAGGTGCTCCTTTTTATCCAGAAACCTGAAAATGACACAGCGGGTTGAATCAAAGTGCTGACACACACCTGTGCAGCTCAGTCAGGGTAAGGTGTTTACCTTGGCTCCTGTAAGCGACCAGCAGAGGTGGGATGTAGGTGAGGCACAGAACAACAACCAGAAACAGAGTAGCTTTGGTGCAGACGCTCGTTTTGTACCGAACCAAAGCCGGGTGAGAGTAGACCTCGTAGAAAGCCATGGGTACCGACACAAACCGCGCCTCGGAGCCGCCTGCGCTGTGCTGTGCTGTGTGTAGCTTAGCTAGGCTAGCTAAGATGCTAACAGAGAGCTCAAACACTCACACACGACTCAATGCGAAACACAGTTTAACCTCCCCGGCCGACTAACTGTCGTCCCGAAGTGAAACCACCGCCCAGAGAGTGTGTTTTTTACCGCAATGTGCCGTTTTAAGCATGCTATTCACGTTAGCCTAGCCTACAGCGCCACGCACGGCGCCATGTTTGAGCTGAGCTCAGCGTCTCGCGGTTACCACGGCAACCGGCGGCGGTCGTTCACCGACCGGCACCGACACACCGGAAAACCGCCAAAAAACCTCCTGTTACCAAGCCCTACACTTAAACATCTTAAATTAACGTCAGCTGTGCAGTTTGTTTTAGTGTTGTTGTTCGGTTTTATGGCGGTAACGGAGGTTTAAAAGCCGTTTTGTAGCTCCGTGCTTCAGGTGGCAGCAGGGGCGTAGCACCAAAATCTGGGTGCCCAAGTTACATAGGCAGCCTCAGGGGGGCCCCAAGCCCCATTTAATTTCAATTCAATTCAATTAAATTCAGTAAACTTTATTTGTCCCCGAGGGGCAATTAACAGCACACAGAGTAGCAGACATCAAGACATTTAACACGACATGAAACCCTGCTGGGGCTTCTATAATAGAAATAAATAATGTTTAAATAAAAAACTACAAGTCCTTAGAGCTCGTAGTTTTACAGAGACATGTGATCTTGATGTTTTCTTTTTCTTTTTTACCAAAATAAAAGCATTTATACCTCCAACTGCCACCATGGCAGCGTAGCGCTGGTTATTCTTAGTGTCAACTATAAACTTGACTTTGACTAAATTAAGTAAAGGCTGTGGGTATAATACTGTAATACTTTAATGGCTCAACAAATAATGCTCATATCATAAAATATAGTTCCTGTTCTGAATTAAGGAATAGAAAACAAATACTTGAATTAATTAATTAAATTATACCAATTCTTTAATAAATCTTCCACAGCCTTATAGGCCTATGTGGCAACCTGTGAAGTGAAGCCAACAAAGGAAGTGCAGTTCATCAAACGTCCACTGGAGGCTGGCTCCAGAAGTGAGCGTACGTTCGAGGAACTGCACTTCAAGTTGGATTCACTTTGCATTATTTTCTAAATGTTTTCTGCGTTGTTTCAAATCAAAGTCACCGACGAAACGAATATTTCCGACAGCGCGTGAAGGCAGCACCGTCCCCACCGCCCCCTCTGTCAGACAGTGACGTCACCTCCCAGCAGGACGGACGGTCGGAAGCTTCGAGCGGAGAGACGTTTGTTGACGTTTTGTTTTGGTCGCTCCCGTCTGGATTTGTTATTTTCTCTGCTCTCACATCACAGATATACACGTATAAAAACCCGCATCTTCCAGCTGCAGCATCACGCCTCAGTGCGGGGATCCAGCAAACATGAAATGGATGTTTAAAGAGGACCATTCCCTCGGTAACAAAAAGGGGTTGTTATGAAACAAGAGATGTTCTTGTCATGTCATGCACTCCTCCTTCTTTTTTTTTTTTGTTTCGCTTTCTCCGCGTTAATTTGCCATCACGCCACAGAAACGTGCAGAAACGCATGCTTGTCTCCGCTGCACGCAAACGACTGATGTAAATCCATCACGGTGTAACATTGCGTGACTTGCACACACACACACACACACACACACGCTAATATGTTGTTTCTGCAAGTCAAATGACGGCTTTCACCTGTGAAGCTTGACGTCGGATGCATCGCGGCAGCCTTGATTTCAGCTCGAAGTGTCTTTTCTTTTGCATGGAGACGCTTCATCACCAAAATCCATTTAAAAAAAAGACAATTAATGATGCAGCCGTGCTTATAATGATAAAACACTTGGTTATGTGTAGAAGTTGGTCAAGTTGTTAAATCGGCGTAAAGAGTCACACTTTCTCTCGATAGTACTTAAACTTTTTTTTGCCTTGCTTCACGCAGCTCCAGCTGAATTTCAAGCAGAGTAAATGGCAAAATGCAGAACATGTGATTGAAATTAGCAGCGAGCATGGATGCTGAATGGGGTAGGGTTTGCTTAGTATTTGTTCCAGAGCTGTGTTCAACTAACATTTCAAGGTTTCAAGGTGGGAATATTCATTTAATAATGAATTTAACAGACTTAAAGTGATAGATAGACAACCTCAAGGCTCCTTTTTTTTTTTTAAAGGTACAACGTGTAAGATCCAGTAATCGTAGATTCTGTAATTTCGGATTGCTTTGAACTCAACATTCTTTGTTTAGGAGAACCTACGGTGGCCATCGCGTGACAAAACAAGTTTTCATCACAACAACAAAAATCACAAAACGTTGGCGTCTCATTTTTAACTTCCTCCTCCTCTGCGTCACTCTGCCTTCTTCTTCTTCTTCTTCTATTTCTTTTCCTGACGTCAACAGTGTAATGGCGAAACTCGTTTGTCCGTTCTAGGCGACTGTAGTAAGTTGGACTGTTGTTCGTCGTAAGTAGATAAAAAAGCTAAATGTAAGATAATAAAAACATTAAAAGGTGATTATATACCACTGAAAACAGAGTCACGTAGTCACCCTAAATGTTCCACACTGTACCTTTTAAAGAAACTCTGTTCTTGCTGAGACGTTTCCAAAAGTAGGCCTCTTATCTGGGCTAATGAGAGCGAGCGACATGTTGAACCTAAATGGATCCAACACTTTCTAGCACCCGTCACCTCACCCTCCTTTCTCTGGCCTCTGATAAGCGCCTGCCTGCTGCATCTGGTCCTGAAATGTTAAATATATCATAAGGATCACTGCTAAGGTCGTGCTTTGACTTCCAGAGCATCCACTCCTCTGTTCAAGCCTGCTCGATGTTGCGTATCGGACCGGGCTTTGCTTGTATTTGGCAGTAAGGCGGCGACAAAGCTCCCAAGAGGCCTCGCTCATCCTTCTAATCTCTTGACTTCCTGTTTGTTTCCTGTCTCTCCCTCAGAGCACCGATGTGTGGAGTCAGCCAAAATACGCAACAAGTATCCTGACAGAGTACCGGTGAGTGACGGGAGGGCGGGGGCGGGTGTAGGATGGGAGGTCAAGGGTTCAGATAGGGTGAGTGACTTGTTGAGTGAATGGCCGTAAAGGGTAGAGAGATTAGATAGAGCTCAGAGAATCACGTCTTTGCCCATTTTTATATTAGCGGGAGGCGCCTGAGGCAAGACTGCCAAGACGGCAGCGACCAGAGTCACCACACACCACGGTGTCCTTTTTGTAATTTCCCATCACGTACAGGTAGTACAAGAACAGGTGTATTGGCTGTTTCAACTTGTTTTTATCCAAATGCAGGTTTTTCAAACATCAACCAGTTTTAATTTTGAGGAATAAAAACAACACAATATCAACAAGCAACTTTACTTTAATGTCCGAAGTAACGGCCCTTGTTAACCTTAGACTTTAATCCAAGCTCTACACATTACACACTCCGAAAATGCCTGTGAGGTAACCTCAGCCACGTCGCAGGAAGGAATGTAGCAGACTGACTGCAGACAGAAGGTGTTAAGTTTCAAGATTTAAGTTTATTTCAGTCACAAAGCACAAACAGGACTGAAGTGTTCCACAAAGACGGACACACATAAGCCGAAACAGCCTTAAACAGCTGATCTCCAGGGCTGAGGAGCCAAAAACATTTTGTCCCCGGCCTTTTTTTCCCCTTCAAGCAGGGAACAGTGGGACGGTCTGAGGACTCTGCTGGTTCTGCAAAGAGAAGGGCTGAGATCTATGTAGGGGACGAGACAGTGGAGATGTTTTTAGACAGAAGGATTTTGAAGTTGATCCGGATGTGAACCGGAAGCCAGAATTGTGGTGTTGTGGTCTGGTTTCTCTGACCTTGTTTGTAGCCGGGCTGCAGCGTTTTGAATTAGTTATAAACAGGAAATGGTCACCTGAGAGATCAGAGGTGATAAGAAGGGCCTAATTTTAGAGATGGTTCTGAGTTGGAAGAAGCTGAACAAGACATTGCTGTCAAATATAACACCCAGGTGTTTATCTGAGCCGACCAACTCGTCTGGATCATCTGAAAAGGTTTCACTGTGCAGGCTGGGCGGCCCGTCAGGAGGGCGTTACAGTAATCGAGTCCCAAGAGCCTGTATCAGGAGTTGGGTAGCATGTTGAGTCAGGTATGGCCTGATTTTTCTGATGTTGTGAAGCACAAAGTGGCATGATCGGGCGACCTGCGATCATAGAAGGTTAGTTGGTCCCAGATAATGATTCCTAAGTAGGAGCAACAGTTCAGTTTTTGAGCTGGTGTGTCTTCATCCATGCAGATACAGATAGAGCTGTGTGTCGTCTGCATAGAAGTGCTACGAGAAGCCATACGGGCGGATAATCGGAACCCAGGAGGAGAACAAGATTCTGTGCAGCTAACGGGGTCATTTTAATACACAGAAGACGTCAGGACCGAAAAATGGACCCCACTTCAGATGTTAGCAGATGTGAAGGATGAGCTGCCAATGGACAATGGATGCTGAATCAGCATGTCAGGCGATCCTGGAGAATCGCGTGCTGCACTAAACAACTTAAAGTAGAGCATTTAAGGCAGAGGAAATACATACCTAGAGCCCTTTGTGTGGATGATAATGCCTGTTAAACTCAACACCTGTTTAATGGGAGGACGGCCGTGAGGAACCTGAGTCGGTGAACGCGAATTGAGGGTCACTGCATTGTTAGATTTTCTGTTTTTCACAAGTTGTAGACATTTCTATAAAGACACAAAAGGCTGTGACAGAAGAGACTGAACAATCCCCACCATGAGTAAGCAAGTGGTGACAGCACAGAAAGTTTAAAACATGGACGTAGTCTCCATAACTCGGTGTGGTGGCTCTGAGACATATCAACTTTTAAATGTCAGATGTGATGTTGAACCATGGTGTGTTAACAGTCCAGTCTTCTGTCAATGTGTGTGTCCTCCAGGTGATCGTGGAGAAGGTTTCCGGCTCTCAGATCGTGGACATCGACAAGAGGAAGTACCTGGTGCCCTCTGACATCACAGTGGCCCAGTTCATGTGGATCATCAGGAAACGCATCCAGCTGCCTTCAGAGAAAGCCATCTTCCTCTTCGTCGACAAAACTGTCCCCCAATCCAGGTGAGAGCGACGCTACGCTGAAATCTTAACGGCCAAACTGTTTCCTGTTTTGTTTGATCCGCCAGGCTTCATTCAGCCCGCCTCAGCTTATGGATATTACAAACATATGCGCCTCCATGTCAATATTGTTTGTTTACATTATGTTTTTTATCCGCCCTCAAATATCCAATATCAGACTGCTATAAAATTCATGTGTTTGCTTCTGTGAGTCACGTACTGCGAGGCTCTGGCCTTCTTAACGCGATACGCTGAAGTGTGACTTTCCCATATGTGTGTGTTTATCTGTCCATCAGTGTTCGAGCGTCCTCTTATGTCTGTAATCGATCTCCCCGCGAGGACGAAGCCACACCCGAGCTCTCGATTTACACTGATCTGATTTTTTTTTTGTTTACGCTCATTGATGTGCTGATGAAGGATCTGACCTGCTTCCTGCAGCTTTGTGTTGGCACGATAAAGCAGCTCGCCTATAGAAGCTGTAACTCAAAGTCGTTTTAGGTCATCGCAGCTCGATCTGATCTCAACTGGGTCGGACGAGTAAAACGTTGCATAACCTAGAAATAACAAAAGGGAACTCTGAATTGTTCCCCGTTCTTTTTCTGTTCACAGATCGCTGTGACACGAAACGTTTAGTTTAGTTCTTTTGTTGTCTAGTCGACAAATCAGGAATAGCTGTGCATTTTATTCTAAAATTGGAATGAACATTTTGCAAAGTCATCGTGTGACTCGGTTACTGTACCGTCCTCCTGACGGGCCTCCCAGCCTGCGCAGGGAAACCTTTTGATGATCCAGAACGTGGCGGTCCGCCTGTAACGTCACGTTACCCCGCTGCTCATGGAGCTCCACTAACTACCTGTAACAGCTCATGTTAAATTCAAATCACTAATGCTGGATACTAAGTAGTCTCCAGTTCTGCACCCAGGTATTCAAATAAGCCATCTGTAACGACACCCACCTGTCAATCAAAGCGTCCACGCTCTTAATCCTGCATAACTTTAAGCCTTGTAATGTGAACAGGTGAGTTGTATATAAATTCACCCTCAGTACAGTTGTCATGAACGGGGAAATTAGCTACAGAGACCAAAACTGTTTTTGTACCAGGCTGTAAACATGTTTATTTCTGCTGTCTAACATGGGGACTTATGGAGACTGACTCACTTCTGCAGCCAGCCTCAAGTGGACGTTTGAGTAACTGCAGTTTCTGGCACTCTGATGTCAGTTTCATATAACTGAGTACGAGTAATTAAGCAGACTACTCACTGAAATCACACGGACGTACCATCAAGTATTCAGACGTGGATGTAAACTGAAACCTGACAGGTGGGTGGAGGTTTACGACCACGGGGCAGTAATTCTAGCTGCTTCATGTTGCCTAAAATGAGAAGTCATCCTGATAACAATTAGCTGCTTCGCCTCGCAGTCCCTGAGGCGTTCAGTATGAGAGTTTGTTTGGTCATTGTGTTGGAGATAAACCTGAGGAGTCAGAGGAAGTGTGTGAATGGGAACTGAAAGGAAATACTACAGACGCCGCTTCCTTATTCTAGTGACTTACTGGATTCACGGTGTTCTTATGAGTCACACGTGTGAAATATATCCATGATCATTCATTTTCTTCCTTTACACCATTGGCCAATGATCTGTTAAAGGGCAGGCTGTATATCTGAGACAAAATCACTCGATAACATCTGCCATTGTCGGGCTCAAAGCCAGACTTCGGTGTTAGAAATTATATGAATAATGAATGCGTTATTGTGTGCATGTGTCGTTCTCCAACAACTAAGAGACGAACAGTTTTTGTATCGGCAGCATTTCTTGAATTTCAATGTTCTCGCTGTTGTTTTTGTCCTCGGGGACCACCGTAGGGGAAAAAACCCTGGTCGTCAGCACACTGTTAGAGGCTTCCATCTTCACCCGCCGTACTGCAGATGTAAATATAATCGATAATGTGTGTGTGTGTGTGATCTAATCAGAGGCCGGTTTCTGCTGTGTGTTGCAGCCTGACGATGGGCCAGCTGTACGACAAAGAGAAGGACGAGGACGGCTTCCTGTACGTGGCCTACAGCGGAGAAAACACCTTTGGTTACGAGGCCTTTTATACAACACGGGGTTAACACGCACACACACTGACACACGCACACACACACATTAAGGCCTGGCCTTGACGTGTACACATTTACACACTTACCACAGTCGATTTTTGATACTAAAAAAACACAAATTTAACGTAACGATGAAACAAAATGCTACAAAACTTCTTTTTTTGACAGGCTCAGACGATCTTTGGATCTTCAGTGTTTGGTCTTTTTACGGTTCAAACGTCAGTCGCCGAGAGAAATATCTTTAACACTGCCGTAAAATAACAACAACCATCACACATAGGCACGTCATATATATATATATATATATATATATATATATATATATATATATATTACTCTATATATAGATATATGGTATTAAATAAGGCTCTGACACACATCGTCACCCGATCATGCTACATTTCGTCACAGATATTTAAGTGAGATAATTGTGTGACTAGAATCATTAACCATGTTATGGATGTATGTGTATGGCTCATCGTATCATGTATGTAACTTTAACTCTGCTACACTCTGCACTATGATGACAGGCTTTGAGTATAAAGGCGGTGGTGAATGATGGCGCTCAGGTTCCAGGGACCAGCACCAGTCCCTGGGATGTTTCTGAGCGCTTCCAGGCCTGGCTGTTTATGTATTTGCACATTATTTACGGTGAACTGCTGAAGAGATGCAACGCTTTACTTGAAGTTTAAGTGTCGTGATCACAGGGGGCGACAATCTGACCGAGCTCACTCAGTTTCTGCCCAAGAGATGCTCCAAAATTTGAATTTTTATCCTCTTAAATTGAATGTTTTACAATTTTAGACTGTTGGTCAGACAATATAAGTAAACTGAAGACATCTATGGAGCCCAGAAAGTGACATAATGCAATAAAGTTATCAGATAAGTCAAGAACATTTTTAAATACACAAATAAATTATTGAAAGTGTAACTAAACCCTCAGACACAATAAATTCTACATACTGTCCTATAAATATTCACAGCACACTCCCTCTACTGGTTGAAACTTGGGTATTGCACTTGAATTTCTCTATTGGTCAATCTGTGTCAGGTGACATATATGGTGGCAGGTTATGTCACCACCCACCCCTCATATAAAACCAGCGTCTCCAGACTCTACAGACTGTTGCGTAGCCACACTGACACTTAAAAGCCTCTCTGTATCTAGCCCTCTCTATTAGCTCTGGGCGGTGGTCAGGGTTACATCTGACGTGACAAACTACAACCAGTTCAACAAAGCAAACAAATAAAAGCTTGTTCACTTCTCTATATTGTGCATGTTGCATTGTAATGTGTCAGTTTGTTTTCTGGCTCCACCCGAAGCCAAAAGAATAAAAGCAGCTTTGAACTCGCCACAGACAGATCCTTCAGACGCGCCCGTGTCATTGATGCGCTTTTTAGAAAGTAGCGACAGGAAACGAGGCATCACAATGACTCGCCGTGTCCTGGATTAAGAGTGGATCATGGGATGGCCAACATTTGACTCGCCCATTGTATTTTAAAATAAATAAAAGTTTCAGCGCTTGCACGCTTGTTAATGATTGAGCGACCTTGAGTTAAAAAAATTCAAGTTTATTGAACTGAACACAAACATTGAACAGGCTGACGATGGACCCTGGTGTTTATATGGATCACGGTGAATCACGTACACTTCAAGTAAAGAGTTATAAAATCAGAAGCACTCATCTCCTCTCAGATGACTCTGAAGCTGACGTTTCTTTTGGCTGCAGCTGAAGTCTTTGGTGCTGAATCAGAGTCCAAACCTTTACTTTACTTGACCTTTTAAAAGTATTCAACACAACAAAAAGCTAATTCAGGCTTTTAGACACAGTATGTAGATGTGTAATATATATATACTGATGGAATGCTTTTGTTTTACGTCATCGGTGTTGTATGATTGTTAAATATATCTTGAAGACATAAAGGAATTTTAGATATTTGAAGAAAAGGTGAGGTAGCTGGAAGACCTGACCAATAAAAACAAATGTAAAATGAACCCTGCTGTCTGTGTCTCATTGGAAATGAACATACATTTTAAAGGTATTTTCAGGTTATTCTTCATGATATTTTAGAGTTGTGTACTCATTTTATAACCACTTGCTAAGATTGCTAACTGCTGCTAACGTAATCTACCGTTAGCAGGCTAACAGAACCGGGCTCAGCAGCCAGACTGGACCGGGTTTGAGCACGTCCCTGATGCCAACAGGGATTAGCGTGACACCACCGAGGTGATTGATGTGATTGCTAAGTAGCAAACTGTTAGCTGATGTTAGCTTGGTTAGCCGTATAGCCAAATCTGCTAAGAAAACCACCTCAGTAGTGTTAGCTGTTAGCTGCAATGCATAGCAGCGAAGTATCTCCCTATCTGACCGTTTTCACTGAAAACCACAAAGCAAACAGCGTTTTCTGTTTCATGGGAACTTTTAAGATGCGCTACATTGCTAGCTTGCTATCGTAGCTACGGCTAATGTCTTGCTAATTAGCAGCTAGCCAGCTAATATGTCTCGCTACAGACATTAGCTAACTAGCAGTCCAGCTAGCCTAACCAACAGGGAATAACATTACACTACAGAGGTGATTTACAGACTTTATGATGGAAACATTGCTGAGTAGCGAACTGCTAACTGTTGTTAGCTCAGTCAGCTATGCAGCTAACTCTCAACACCGGTATGTCATTGGAAGGTAGATGCTAACACACTCACAGCGATGGCTGTAGTACAGGAGTGTCCAAACATCTACAGATCTATGACCAGCAAGGTTCAAATGCTTCTCGATGTCAACCAGAAAAAAGAAATCTGACCATGATTGGGCCCCCGGGCCATACTTTGGACATCCTTGCTGTAGTATATACTGGTACTGGGTTTCAAGGATTTCAAGGACCTGTGGGAATCTTGTAAGCAACTTAAACAGCACAGTGCACATCTGTACTGCAGACAAATGAGAACAGCGTGACCTGCAGCACGCTGCTAACTGTCAGCTGAATCTGCTGAGCTAAAGCGAAAAACACAACCGACGCTCAGTCCCTGCATCGACTCGCTGTCTGGACTTTTGATAAAGGACCTAACTGTTGTGTGGAAATATCCACGTTCAACCGATTCTTTGTCTTTGGGAGCGAGTTAAGAATCCCAGCGGGACTGGAGTCTATTCACACACCCCGGTCAGGTTTATAGGTCACCACCGCGCCACAATGGGAGAGAGCGTTCAAACTGGGAATCAAACACAAAATCTTGCATGCCGTGTTTTCAGAGCATGAACTCCGGGCAGCTGCAGTCACAACACGTCATGCACATTGTGAAAATAAAACCGTCATCTGAGGACGCCGAGGAGCGGTCATTCACCTTCCCGAGCAACGTGACAGAGCTGGGTCGCGATGTTTATCTGGATCGACCAGCTGACCCGACAGGTGTTAAAAGTTTGTCCTTTTATTAAAAACGTGACCTGAACATGAGTCAGCGTGTTTCTTGTTGCAAATGTGAGTTTTTACAGCTTTCAGCGGAAGAGCAGCAGGTCTCTGTCGCTGTGTGGCCACAGAGGGAAGGCCTGACTGCGGAGCTTCGTCCAGGCCTGCTGGTACGACTCAGACGCCTGTTTGTAGTCCAAGTAAGTCTGCAGCTCCGTCCTCCTGAAGACACACGGAGACAAGAACCAAGTTAAAGCAACGTCATGTGACAGATTTTAAATCTTGTTGATGCGACACACTATAACTTTTTTCGGGTCGCAAACCAGCAACTATGTGACTGATTTTGGTGAAACTGGATCACCAAGTGGTCTGGTTTTCCCTCCGGCTGCTCCGCCTCAACTCTCTGTGATTTACAGAGTTTATGATGGACAGTGAAGTAAACCGCAGCTGCTGTTAGCTCAGTTTGTTAGCCGGGCTGCCCGGACTGTGAGCTCAGAGTCCGGGGAGTGTTCGTGTTTGTACCACAGGCGTTTTAGACTTCCTGCTGTTGTATCAGGACACACTAAGTATCGTTTTATTTTATGGAAGTTTACTTTGTGGTTCGATGACGACGTCTGTTTGGACATCGACTGCTTCATTTAATGATTTCTGAAAACTCAAACAGACGCTCCCTGATACCTCGGCCGTCTTTGCTCACCAGACATGCCATTGTTGTAGCAGATAATGTTGTTATTGTATACTGGAGGGGCTGTGTGTGTGTGTGTGTGTGTGTGTGTGTGTGTGTGTGTGTGTGTGTGTGTGGTGCTGATCCATCAGTGGACCGGACCTGGCTGGGATCATGTTATCTGCTAAAATGTTGATTAACAGAGGGACCACTGTTCTTCCTTTGGAGAGGACTGTCAGCCATCAACACACACACACACACACACACACACACACACACACACACAGGTGAAATGTGAGCACTAAATGTCTTACACACACACACACACACATATAATCTGCTGTGTAATCTCGGTGAGTTATGTGACACCTGACGCTGTTTGGAAAGAAATACCTGAGAAAATGACTCGACTACAAAAAAATCGATGTGAATGTTCAGAGAGAAACGTTTCCTTTGATTCACGTTTTCGATTTTTATTCCTCTTCTTAGCCGAAGCTGAACGTTGTCACCTCCATCAGACACTTTTAAAGTCAGTATTATTATCATTATTATTATATACGTCAAATAAAACACAAAGACACTAAACAATCATAAACTCAGTGACGTCTCTGATCTTTGACGTTCTTCCTTTCTGTCCGATTTATCGTCTCTCGCTTCTTTCACCTCCAGTGACAAATTGTGTTCACCCACTTCAGCCTGAAGTGAACAGTCATTCATACGGATCCATCAAAACACTTAAAAGTTCAAATTTCAAACACGTGATTCAGTTATTGAAAAGAAACGATGTGACCTCCATCCAACACTACACTGAACGGAGTTGGTCGTACCGAGTCAAAGTAGCTCAGAGTTCATAATTCTTATTTATTACTTTTTACTTATTTTTACTTATTTATGAGACACAGCTGACTGAATATTACTGAATTCATTTAGGAATAAAGTCATTGTTTCTGTAGAAATCAGACAGTTTTTAACTGAAGTTGTGAATTTGAGTTTTCAGGCACAGGGCATCAAAATATTTTATAAATCACATTATTTAATATGAATAAATCTTTTAAAGATTTTTTTAAATGGAATCAGTGTAACTATTAATAAATATTTTAAGTTTTCTCTTGGTAGGACCTGATTTGTCCCATTTCTCAGGTACAGGTGTGATCATGCTGTGACGTGTGCTCGCTCTCCTCGCTGCTTCAAAAGGACAAACTGACGTTTTCGGACCTTCGTCTGTGATTTCTTGGGTCGAGTCGGAGCCTTTTTACGCGGCGCAGATCGTCAATGAGCCTTTTGTCTCGTTACCTGAGAGAGTCGGGGAGTGCCGAGGGGTCGGTGGCTGACACCAGAGACAGGAAGGAGGTGAAGAGCTCCAGTTTACACAGCAGAGATCTGCACACACACACACACACAAGCATGCGTTAACAGAAGGTTTGTTTTTTAGCGATGACGTGAACTCTCGTTCAATCAGGATCGCGTGTCGCGGCGTGTCGGCTCTACCTGGCTTTGGCCGTGCCGAGGGCCTTCCTGGTGACTCCGTGCTTGTAGCCGTTAGCGGTGACATCTAGTGGCTGCTCGGTCACGTTACACCAGCTGATGGCTGAAACACATTACACCATGTTCAGAGACGAGTCACGTGTCCACATGGATGTTGAATTAAGGTCCTACCTGCCCCACAGGGAGAGATCCGTCCCTGTCCGGCCTGGTGTCGGAGCTCGGTCTGGGCCTGGCTGAAGGGGAACTCCAGGCTGGACTGAAGCACCTCGAGCGGACACGGAGAGAAACCAGCAGGGAGGTCCGATACCTGCGAGCACCTGAGGAGAACATTCAAGAGAGTCTGTTAATTCACTTACAGCGCTCGCCGGCTCGTTGTTCCAGCTTCACCTCCCTCACCTCGTGACCAAAGCTCTGTGCATAGCCTCTCGGTTGTACGGACACTTCCCGACCACCACGGTGCTGAAGTAGAGCGCCTCCTCCAGGTAGTGGGACAGCAGCGCACCCTGGAAGCCCAGCACCGCCCAGCGGGCCAGCTTGTCGCTACAGGAGAGAGAAAGAGTCGGCTCGCCTCGCCCGGGCTTCACCCGGAGCACCCCTGTGCTGTGGTACCCCACCCCAGGGTGCAGAGGGTCGGCTGGACCACCCGGGACGCACTTGGCCCCGGTTCTGTGAATGTCTGGGACAGACTGTGGATGCAGTCCAGCACTGTCGGGTGTTTCTGGAGAGTGACTCTGTGACGGAGCGTCAGTTTTAGACGATGCTTGTTTTGGATCATCTAAATTTCTCTCCTGCTCCTCCAGACGGGGAACTTTAGTGTTTTCGCCTTCGCTCGGTTCCTCAGCTTTCCTCTTCAGCTCTCCATCAGCGCCTCCATCACCCTTTACAGATGCGATGGGAGGGCAGGGCTGAGACTGGCTGTCGGTCATGGGGATGATGGAGGCGTCACCACCTGGTGATAACGTGTAGAAGTTTAGCTTTAGCCGCAAAGACTTCACAGACAAAACACACCGATCAGGCAGCAAATGAACATTTTGATCTCAAAGCTGTGCAGTGACTAGACGACTGGATCAGAACATCGTTCCCGGTCTGCAGTGGTTGGTACCCATCATGGGCAGCCAAGCATACATAACATAGAGCAGTGGGATACACTGGGAGCATACTGGACTCACAGGGAGTGTGACTGGTGAAGAAGACGAAGGACACTCCCGGCTTCAGCTTCCATTTCCCTCGCTGATCTGCCCGACAGAACACCGAGCTGTCTCCGGCGCTCACGGCCTCGTGCAGCTCCTGGATCAGGTACCTGCAGGTTCAACACAGGCGAGTCAGCACGGAGACGACAAAGCTGCCTCGGGCACGGCGAGACCGGATACACAGACCTGATGCATCCACGCCTGGCAATGACTTCTGCATGGCTGTCGTTGAGGACGTCACCTGAGCGGACGGAGGAGAAATCATCAGTGTTTCACACAGGACAGTAAAGACACGCCGAGTGGATAAAGACCGCACACCTCTTGGACTCATAGCGGTGCGTCCGATACATTTAGTCCCAGTT
This sequence comes from Nibea coibor, assembly GCA_023373845.1. Lineage (NCBI taxonomy): Eukaryota > Metazoa > Chordata > Actinopteri > Sciaenidae > Nibea > Nibea coibor. The sequence goes on from CM041721.1 coordinate 24,563,517, forward strand.
CCCAAAGAAACGACCTCCTTCTCAACTGTAAAAGAAACAGAAACATTTAGTTTGAACGCCTTACTTTAACTGTTTACTACTGAGGTCTTAGTCGGAGGTGCTGTTATACATCTATCTATCTAATATTTTATATATATGGGGTGGCCAAAATATTAGAAACACCTCTAACGCTACTGCAACCTCAATATTAAGTTTAATTAATACCTCTCTGACAAGAAGCTGACATACAAACCGTCCTAATGAAGGAGCCGGTCAGTGTATATTTATTTTTCTTCCATGAATGAATATCCATGAATGTATTTGATTTTTTTATGTGTTGTTTATGAAAATGATATACATGCATCATCTTCTGTGGCTCAATTAAAATATTTGAAGCAGAAATTAAGTCAAATATAATAAAAAACGTGGAAAAATATTAAATAAAATATAAATTAACATATAATAAAGCAGTATAAATACTATCTAAGTATTATATACAGTGTATGAGTATTATGTGGCTGTCCAACCTGTGTCGGAGTCAGCACACCGGGTGAGTTGAACCACAGCGGCCAGCAGGGTCCACTCTCTGCCCGGCTCAGGCTTCCCTCTCCGGGGGAGTTGGTTGAAGCGCCCGTAGCACAGGCTGGCGATTTCATCCGCGTGCACCATGTTAGACCGGACAATGGCGGCGGAGCGGCATCACGGAGGTGATTAACGGTGAACGGTGAACGTGTTTCAGCCCGTCACCGGGTCAAACGGACGGTACACGAACCGCACGTGGAGGAGACTCAACCGGACGAGCTGCTTCGAGGAACCTCCAGAAAACGAAGAAGTCACTTCCGGGCCGAGCCAAGAAACGACAGACTTTCAAAATAAAAGCCCTCCATTTATGAACATTGTTGTGGTGTTGTCTCCGGTGTCACCAACAGCAGCAGCTAATATAACTGACGACTAATCCAACAGCAGTCAGCCCAGCTCGGCTCTTCTCATGGGTGAGGAGTTGGAGGTGATACCTGGGCGTTCACCTGCAAACAGGCTGGACTGGAGATGCAACACTGAGGCTGTCTACAGGAAAGGACAGAGCTGACTGCTTCCTGAGGAAGCTGAGGTCAGCAAGATGTTGAAGATGTTTTGATGATGTTCTGTTGTTGCGAGTACAATCTTCTAGAACCAATCTATCCAACCATCCATCCAACCAACCAACCATTCATCTATCAATCTAATCATCCATCTATCCAACCAACCATCCATCCATCCAACCAACCAACCAACCAACCAACCATCCATCCAACCATTCATCTATCAATCTAATCATCCATCCAGCCATCCATCCAACCAACCAACCAACCAACCAACCAACCATCCATCCAACCAACCAACCAACCAACCAACCATCCATCCATCCATCCAACCAACCAACCAACCAACCAACCATCTATCCAACCAACCAACCAACCAACCATTCATCCATCCAACCATCCATCCATCCACCAACCAACCATCCATCCATCCATCCAGCCATCCATCCAACCAACCAACCAACCAACCATCCATCCATCTATCCAACCATTCACCCATCCAACCAACCAACCAACCATTCATCCATCCAACCATCCATCCATCCACCAACCAACCAACCAACCAACCATCCATCTTGCTCATTCGCTTCACAGTCCGGTCAGCCTGGCTAACAAACTGAGCTAACAGCAGCTACAGTCGGCTAAAGCTCCATGACAGCATGACATTGCCAATACAGTAACACTTCAGTCAGGATGCAGAGGCTAACGAAGCTAATTAAATTATAACACTTTGGAAGATTTCAAGTACTTCACTGCTTAGAGCAGCTCCACGATAACGTGACGTTAACAGTCAGGTAACTTCAGTCACGACGCGGAGGCTAACGCAGCTAACGTAACGTATCACGGTCAAAGTTTCGAAGTTTCTCATTTCGGTGGGTGAATGAAACAAAAGAACATAAACACAGCTTAAGATTGAAATCTCATTTATTTTAGTTATGTACAGGAGGAAAAAAAATGCTGAATTTCACAAGAAACATAAAAATAAAAAATAAAATCACATCTGGTCTCTCTAGCCTCTGTAACAGAGGTGCACTAAGTCTTGATAACGTCTGTCTGCCTCCCTCGTATTCAGACGCACACATGCACTCATACGCTGCCTCTCTCTCTCTCTCGTCTCTTTAAAGTGTTAAAAACTGTATTTCTCTCTGTAGATATGTTATACTGCATTTAGCGGGTAGCTGTGCTGTTTGTTGTGAGTCGCCGTCGGCGTTAAGATGATCCTGTCGTCTGGTGGTTTTGGTGCGTTTCTAAAGCAGTGAGTCGAGGTGTACATGTGACAAATATAATTCTCTGTTATGTGCCATCCTGTCCACAGCCCACATCGTCATACACGCCATTTATATGCATATACACAATGGCATTAATGTGGGCAACCACGCACACACACTCACACTCTTTCCTCTATGTTCATGTGTCTCCATGATTCAAGTCCACTATAACATGATCGTCGGCCCCAGGTGAGGGGCTATAGATGACAGGTGATTTCTCCGCTCTGTGATTAACAAATGTAAAATAATATTAAGAACAAAAACAAAAACAATTCCCATTGAATCCACCCTTTTTCTTTTAAGCGTCTCATTTCCCCCGCGTCACTCCTGTCCGAATCCCTCCGTCTCCTCGATGGCGAACATGAGCTTCTCCCGGAGCTGCTCCAGGCTTCTGTAGGGCGGCAGATCCAGACGATTGAAGCTGTGAGGAGACGGGAAGGTCATGGTTAGTCATTCACACGGCACGGTACAGCTAATGTTCGTTTTTAACGGTAACGTTAAAGCAGTGTGCCAAAAAGAGCGGGAAAATTTAATATGGGTGCTTATGGACGAATGTTCGGAGCTACAGTGAGTCCCAAAGATAATTTTTAAACTGCTCTCAGTGGCTCAAATTTCACTCTACAGAAATAATTTTAACATCAAATTGTAGGGAAACTTGTGCCAGTCGCTCACATAAATCTGTGGAAGCTGTCAGACTTATAGTTTTGACATGGAGGGTTCAGATGTGTCAGGATCACAAACCAAATGCCGCATTTACTCCCATATTAGCTGAGAGTAGAAATTTCTGGAGGTGAGCAGGCGTAAAACATTTTTACCTCGCTCTAGTGGTCACATTTTGTAACTTTAGCCACACAAATTATATATGTACACGTTCAGGAAGATTTGAGGATGCTTGTCATCCCTTTCGTTCGTTGATACGACCTTTGGTCATAGTGGTCTCTTTTTGAAGGTGAACTTTGAAGGCTTTCTTTCTCTGACGAAGCAGCAGCTTACCATGTGTGACTTCTTGGAAGCCAAGTCTCCTTCCCCACTTTGTCTATGCAGAACTTCTGGGGACCGTTACTTCCTGAAAGGGTTAAAAAAAAACAACATCTTTAATTTAATTGAAAATGACACATTGTAAGATTTGTTTTAATAACTTTAAACATGAGTTTAAACACTAAATGATTATATAAAGGCCAAGATTCAAATAACGGGCTAACATACCTGCAGCCTAACTGTACAAGTAAACAGTGTCACCCAAAAATTGATTTAAAATAATATATTTTTAACAAAAATAATAAACTTCTTCATTCTAGTTTTTCCTCACAGATGTTGTCACATTAAAATCCTGTAGTATCAATAATGGGAAGGTCGCAGTTGTATTTGAAGTCGCCTGACGTCGACTGATCGGTGAATAAAAATATTATTTCTGCTGAGGGTGGCGTGTTTACCTATGAGCTCAGCGAAGCCTCCGACAGGCAGCCGACAGGTTCCTGTTACGAACTGAAGCAGACGGATTCTCTTCTCGTTGTCCATCTCCTTCACCACCTGCAGGGACATACAACACATCCATCAGAGCTTCATCATGTCAGCGGTGTGTGTGTGTGTGTGTGTTTAGACGCAGGGCTCGCTGACCTGCCAGAACCACTGGATCTGCTTGCTGTTCTTGGTGTAATGTCTGTAGATGGTGTTCTTCTGCCAGTCGGCTAAATCGATCTCCTGCATCCCGCAGAGCATCAGCTGCAACACAAACACAAGACATTTAAAGTCCAGAGTGCGGCAGCGTGTCCTTCATCCGTAGTGTGTCTCATCAGCAGGCGGAGGACGACACGGGCGTCAGGACAGCGTTAAAAACACCGTGAGTCACGGCGTGTCCCGTCTCGGCTTCCAGACTAATTTAATTTGCCGTCTCCCTCTGCTGGGACGTGGACTCATTTAGATGAAAGCTCGGGGCCGCGGGAGGAGTCAAGGAGAAACGGTTCATCAATCAGGATCAGGAGCAATTTACAAACTGAGCCACGGCCGGGACTTGCTGAAGCTTCCTGCACAGCAGAACGTTTCTCCAACGTTTCAGTCTTGTTGTTTGTTGTAAGAGCTTAACTGACAAAGTGACATAAAGTCTCAGTGACGCTTTTACCTGAAGCGACTTAATTGTCACTGCCATAATTGTCTTCTTTTCTCATTAAACAGTGACGACATTCATCACATTTCTTACGACTCCTCCTCCTCCTCACCTCCAGCTCCTTCTCGTCGAAGTACCGAAGCCACTCCAGAGGAACCACCTCGTTGAAGCCGTCCAGGAAGGCTTTGGTCTGCTCCTCCACCCCGCGGGTGAACCTCCAGTCTGTCAGCAGGCTGCGAGGAGAAGAAAGAGGAGCGGTCACGGTTACGCTCGCTGACATCATTTCTCTCAAGACTTTTTTTGAAGTCGCGGTCACTTACCTGATGTACTCCTCCTTGTTCTCCTCCGTGACCAGCTCGTTCTCTCCGTCGTCTTTCAGCTGGTGAGTGGAAACCTTCCCGAGGATCTCCATGTCCTGTGCAAAATACAGCTCCACGCCGCACTCCTCCAGGTTGTTCTCTCTGCAGACACAAAAACAAACATCAGGAGGAGCATTTATGTATTTTATCTGTGGAATCAGGCTCTGACTCAACAGTTCAGTGAACTTTATTTTGAAAATAATGAACTGTAAACCATTGTTCCTGTCCATTTCATGCTTAATAAGCAGTAATAATCAGAAATCACAACATGTAATTGACTGTTTTCATGAAGCCATACAGACAGAGGTTGTTCGGTTGTTTCTTTTAATTTAAAAAGATTACATGCTCTATGAAAACATAAAAATATAGACGAACAAAACAAAACTTTATTTAATAAATGCAATCTTTAATAAATAAACTGGACCAAACCTTAATTTGACCTCAGCTTACTGTGTTAGCATGTTTTAGCTCAGTATGAACGTGAGCGGCCTGATGTTGAAACTAAAATATTACAGAAAATGCAAAACTTAAAAGTATTTTGACACTTTTAAATGAATTCATTATCGATATACTTTCATTCCACGCGAGGGAGCTCCTGTTCCAACATTCAGAGGTGTTACTTACTTGACCCACATGATGGAGTTATAAAACTCCGGGTCTATGGACTCCAGGTCTTTGAGCGTTGGTTTCTTGTCCAGCATTCGCTTGTAGAATGGCAGCGTGAAGCCGGTGTCGATGAACTTCCCGTGGTACAACGCCTGCGGGGAGGTAAACATGAGGAACGTCAGCCGGTCTCCAACGCTCAAGAGTCACAGAAACACAGAGTGAGGCCGATAAACCCGACGAGGCGGCAAACAAAGGTAGAGCAATTCTCGCCTGCTGTATTTTAGTGATATTAGAGTGTTAGCGTACGGTCACTGGTGACGTGGTTCAGGTTTACTTCACATTTATCCTCCTCAGTCACCTCAGTGTTTGTGCTGATGATTCACTGAGGATTGTTTCATGCCCGGTCGAATGTTGGAAATATTTTAACATCCAGTCACCTTTACAGGAAACATGAAGGAGCCAGCCAGCTGTGAGACGTGAAGCTACAGAAACATACGCAACGGAGACTACGTCCGGGTTTTAGACAGTCTGTGGTCTCAGAGACTACATCCAGATTTTGGACAGTCTGTGAGACAAACTAACTAAATAAATAAATAAAATGTGACTTCTTCGGAAACTTTTATCCTGATTTTCATGGTGGAAACGAATCGCTTAGCTTCAATCAAGACACAGCGACCAAAAACTAAACGAGCAAATTCACACAGCTTCACACCAAGACAACATCCCTTGTCAGTGTGTGTGTGTGTGTGTGTGTGTGTGTGTGAGACTCAACCAGACGGAGCTGTTTAATGTTATAAAAACCACAGAGGGCTCAGAGCCGCGATGAGCCAAGAACAACACAGGCGCCCACTGACTGACTCAGTCACAGTCTGTTCAGTCCTACCGTATCCTGACTGACCATGTGTGTGTTTTACAACACACGCACACACACACACACACACACACACACACACACAGGAAGACCTGTAGACAGAGGAGAGGCCGTCAGTGGAAAGTAAGAGGTAAAGACGGAAAAAAAAAAGAAAGAAAGGAGTGAGAGGGGTTTGGCCTTTGAGACCAGCATCTTTATAAGGCAACTCAGCAAAGTGCGTTTTCGGACTAAATATAGGCAGCTGGCGGCGGTGGCGGGTGTGGGCTGGGTGCGGCAGTGAGGTCATGGTGTGGGTGAGGGGTGGGGTGGCAGACGGATGGAGGGGTGTCGGTTTTTGGGGCTTAAAGCTCTCTGGAGTTGTTCCCAGAACGAAAGAGAAAGAGACATCATCGTACGAGCTGTAAATGTCAGTGAAGGTTAAAAACTATCGAGTTGTAGAAATATTCAAAATAAAATAAAGTGTTGGAGGCAAAGACACGTTACGTGTTGCGTTTGAGTCACCGGTTCAGTTTAGAAACAACTGATAAATCTGTCTGCACACCTGTGTCTGTGAAGTGAAGCCAGAAACTGCAGTTCCTCAAACGTCCACTTGAGGCTAGCTGCAGGAGTGAGTCAGTCTCCATAAGTCCCCATGTTAGACAGCAGAAATAAACATGTTTACAGCCTGGTACAAAAACAGTTTTGGTCTCTGTAGCTAATTTCCCCGTTCATGACAACTGTACTGAGGGTGAATTTATATACAACTCACCTGTTCACATTATATTAAGGCTTAAAGTTACAGATACCTATAACGACACCCACCTGTCAATCAAAGCGTCCACGCTCTTAATCCTGCATAACTTTAAGCCTTAATATAATTTGAACTTTGAAGTTGGACATTTGAACATGGGGACTTATGGAGACACTTCTGGAGCCAGCCTCGAGTGGACGTTTGAGGAACTGCAGTTTTTGGCACTTCTTGTGTTTCTTGTCAAAATGAGTTTGTTTTGTTGGTTTTAAAGTTTGAGACATTTCCTGTTTGACGCCTGTTTAAGACGTCGAACGTCCCTGAAAAGAAATCTCAAATTGACAAAAACTTTTTATCTCATTGTTTTTAAGCTCACCATGGCGATGAAGCGTCCGATGAAGCGGAAGTAGGTGAGGTGGTCGGGGTTGATGGAGGAGGCCGGGTTGATCTGCAGGCAGTAGTTGTTCTTGCCGGCGTATTCAAACAGACAGTACATCGGGTTGAGGACCTCGTGGGACAGCAGGAAGAACCACTCCCTGCAGGGCGAGAGGAGGCAACACGTCAACACGCGAACACGCGATCAGAGAGTCGGCGCACATCCTCAGATATATATATGTATATGTGTGTGTGTGTGTAATGTTCAATCACTGTGATCAGGTTCAGCAGAGAAAACGGAGGCGTTACATTCAACACTGAGCAGAAATATTAGTGTCTCGATCGATTTCCTGTTCTGAAGTGAGATCGGAAAATAAAAAAATGTGACTTTTTTGTGTAAATATTAAAGAAAAAGAGAGTTTCTCTTTAATTTTCAATCCAACACGACAAACTTGAAGTTTCTCCTCGTGAAATCGAGACAACCAAACAGAAACTGATTTGTTTGGTTGGGAAATTAGTATTGGCAGCATATTTCCAATGATCAATAACAAAACAAGACTATTCCAGACGTTTATATCGGGCAGGTGGAGTCCTCTGTGTCCTCGGTATATCTTTAGATTTGTCGTTTGAACACTGCATCAGGCTTCTGCTGACAGATTAGTGGATGTGATTTAATAACAGACATAAAGTTTGATAAAGCGGTGATGACCTTCATATTACAGGCACACCACTGCAGCCGTAGATTTATGTATAACTTGACTGTCAATGTTGTAACTACTGTTAACATTAACCGCAGAGCGAGGGTTCCTCATTGATTATTTTCGTGTCAGAGCAGAAAATCGTTTGAGACGGAGTCACACAAATAAAGAAAACAAATAAAAAAAACACACTTCTGACAAAAACAGGTGACAAATGTATCAAATACAGACAAAACTATAATCACAGTATGTTTAATCCTCGACACACAAAATGATACAAAACAAGTGAAACAATAAAACATTTTAAACACCCTGAATGTCGCACTGTGAAGCTGAAAGGCTGGAAGACAAACGGGAGGAAGCTGCTCACGTCTCACACCGATAACGATGTGGCGTTTTGAGTTCAAATACGTTTCTGGAGGCTCTGCTGGTTGCCTAGCAACCTCACGGCGACGTCAGCGCAGATACACTTCTGCGTGACCCTCGTGTGAAACTATGAGACGTTGTTTTTCCTCCCAGATTAAACGAAACGGACGTTGATCAGTGATCTTTAGAGGTGGGGCGGTGGCGCCAGGCTAGCCGTTTCCCCCCGCTTCCAGTCTTTGTGCTAAGCTAAGCTAATTTAACTCAGTGAAAGAAGGGAGTGATAATTTTTATTGCTTTAAATCAGAATTTAAAAAATGATGGTGATTTAAATCAGAATCAACACATTTGCACACATCATAAATTATATGAGGACAACACACACAAAGTGAAGGATACATACACAGGGCAGAGTACAAAATAAAAGACACAAACAGACTGTACGGATGTATGTTAGAGAGAATGAGGACCCGCCAACAGCAGCAGCAGCAGCAGCAGCGCCAGAACCAAGCGCTCCCCAAGGCTCCTGCCCTCCTCCCCCACTTTGAGGGATTTATATATTTTTAAATGGGAGTGGGCGGGTGGGAGAGGGGGCGGGAGGGGTGTATGGACTGACGGACGGACTGACGGACGGACTGACGGACGCAGACACCTCCCAACATCCCGTCCGTGGTTCTACCCTGTGGTAGAACAGCATGATGTCACCTACCATAGGGTAAAACCACTGACGTGACACCGGAGACAGAGACACAATGCAAAAAAACAAAAAGAAAAAATGAGAACACCGCCAACAGAAAAATAACAACATATACAAGGAAGGAAGGACCTGGAGGACGCAGGAGGGAGGATGGATACATGTGATGGGTGGAGGGAAGGAGGACAGAGATGTTGAACAAGGAGAGCGACATTTAAGCAATTTACAGTATGACCTCCACCTGCTGGCGACCCGTGAGGAACGTCAGGCTCAGACACCGAACTCCCCCGAAAAGGTGACAGAACGATAAAGATTTACAGGGAAAACGAGAAACCCCGACACCTGTGCCTCCTCGTGATCGCTCAAAATCTGATTAGAGCCTGAGAGGCTGCCGCAGGGAGGGAGAGGAACACCGTCACCGCCACCGACATTAAAACAAATGTTAACAATAAAAACAGCGTGTGAGGAGAGGAACGGGTGCGTTTGTTTCGTTCGTCGCTCTCACCTGGCGATGCCGCCGTAGTCCAGCCCCTCCTCTCCTCTCATGATGATGTAGAGTCTGCGGCGAAGGTCGTATGGTTTCACATTCATGATCTGAGCACGAGACAAACACACACTGCGATGTATAAACTGCGTATTACAGACAAATACATTTATACATTTGCTGTATTTGTTTGGTACGTTTGGACTCAGCTGAGCTTGAAAACATTAACTAACAACTGTGAGGGTTTTTAGTTCCAGATCGAGCTCGATCGAGCGTTTGTTTTTGGTGATCTGGTGTGTGTTTTCGTGTCTCTGACCTGCTGGAAGGAGTCCTCGAACAGCGTCTGCCTGGACACGGAGATCTTCACGTGGCTTGGCAAGGCGTTGGACTGCACGGAGACAAAATTACAAGAAGTTAGAGCTGCTGAATATCTACGGAAAAAAGCCTCACGGGTCCAGGCACGTTCAGTCCAGATATCCGAATATCACATCACGTACTGTACCTGCAGGTTTTTAGTTCATTTAGTTTATAAGCCTGAAAAGTGCATTTCCACAGGAGGAAGAGTCCCTGTGTCGACAGCTGACGGTCAAACGCTGCACACGGTGGAGACAGACATCACAAACTCTGGACAAATGTAGACTAAACTATCCGCACGGCCAGATACCGGGACGGTTCATAACTCGGGCGAACGTTCAGCGAAGATTTGAGACGACTGCCTCGGCCCAAACACAACAGAACCGAGAGGACGTTTGTTTACAGAGCTCGGAGCGCAGAAACGGTCCAGGTGAAGGTGAGAGGTTGTTTTTTATTGTGTGTTCACACTTACATGGCACAGGAAGCGGAACTGGTGGTATTTCCACCTGAAGCTGCGGTCGTAAGCGCCGGGTGAACCGCCCTGCCGTGACCTGCACACACACACACACACATTAAGAGAGAGAGATCACTTGATTTTACACTGTCAGGAAGTCAAACAAACAAACTAGATGTTGTTGATTTTTTGTTGTTTTCTCGGGTCAGCTGACAGACGGCGCTGGGCAGCAGCCGCCGTGTCTCCAGGTCGCGGGCCAGACACTCAAAAGTAAATATTAAATTCACACCGAGTCGTCCCGCTCTATAAATAACGACTCGTCTGGGGCTCAAAGATGGAGGTGAGTTCAGGGGCCTGCAGCTGTGTTAGTATAAGCTCCACCAATCCACCTCACACACACACACACACTCACACATTCACACACTGGATATGTGCCTGGTCAGCACCCGAGAAAGAGAGAGTTAGATAATGGGAGGACGGGAGCAGAGAGAGAAGAAGAAGAAGGAGGCCTTTAATGCGTTGGGTTTGTGCTCGCCGCTCTGCCAGGCACATCTCGGTTTGGGTTAGGAAATTAAGACCACAGCGGCAGAGCGCTGGCCACACATACACACTCACACACTCACACACACACACACACTCCTGCAGCGAGGAGCGTTTTTCAGAAGCCCTCCGCGACCGCCGGCCTAAAAATACGTTCAAATATCAGCACGAAAACTCAGCAGCTTGCAGATGCAGCACGCTCACACACACACACACAAACACGCCACGGACTAATACACACATGCTAAAAACATTGACACACAATGGCCAGCGCACACACACACACAGACACACATGCCAGTGCAGTCTGCAGTGGATCTGTTGTCGCACATCTGCACATTCTCCTGACTTTTTTTTTTTTTTGCGGTGTAAGATTTGAGACTGCTTCAAGGCGAGGCAAACATCCACAGGCTGAGGGGGAAGAGGTGTGTGTGTGAGTGTGTGTGTGTGTGTGTGTGAGTGTGTGTTAGCATGAACATGCTGCTGTTTGTTTAAAATATCTGTGACGCTTCAGTTCATTCCGTCTGGCCCGAACAGAAAAGAAATGAGATGAATGAAACTCAGTAAAAGAGAAATAAATAAAAAAAGATGCTGAGAGTTTTGACCCTTTTCATTGGAGTTTAAATTAATATTTGCAGTGCAGTTATGTCAGACCTGGGCAAAAATCATCGTGCAATCATTTAAAAATAATAAAAAAAATTGATTGAGTTGATTTTAGGTGTTTTTCCATGAGCTGAATGTCTTTGCCTCGGTCTGTGACATAAAAAAAGCAGGTTTGGGAGGAATATTTACCCTGACTCAAACCCGGGTCGGGGGTCTTTAAAGGTGGTGGTGCGCGAGTTGTGGTCCACAAAATATCGGACGCCCTCTGCGGTGTACTTCATCTCCCAGCCCGGGGGCAGGGGGTGCTCCTTGATCATCCTGCAACATGGAGGAGGGAGAGGGGGGAGGAGGAGGAGGAGGAGGCCAGTGAGCACGGTCCCAAGAACCGGTAAGGAGAGGAGGCCCCCGTCACCGGGGGGATGAAACTGACAACACCTCCCCACCCAACCTGTGGATCTAAACCAAAAAAAAACCCTGCGTGGTACAAAAATGGTACGCAGCCGAGGATCCTGGAGGCAGGTTTGGAGAGCAGCAGCATTATTTGAACCTCGGCGCAATTTGTGCCTCTCGCTACGTTCAAGAAAACACTTTGTGCTGCTCGGAAGGCGTCGAGGAAAGAGTTTTAACCTGTGTGTTTTCTGTCCAGGCAGCCAGAAACGACACAAACATCAACAGAGAACAGTAACGGATTAAAAAAAACGAGCAAAGACTTGTAACTTTAGTTCGTTTGGTGACAGTTTTTTTGAGTCGGATGGTCGAAAGAGCCTTTGAGGATGCTTGAAATTCCTCCAGAGCAGCGAGAAGTGCTGCAGAACAAGGTTTTTATCTCTGTGACTTGAACGTAGCGTTAATAAATAAGAGGCACAAACTGGAGGAGGTCGAAGGTGCTCTGCGACGTTCAACATTAGACTGACTGTCTGACGGAGGTTCAATTGGAATGAGCGAGGTGAGAGGAAAATAATTTGAAGGAGCGTTTTGAAGAAAGAAAAACAGAGAGTGATGCCAGAAAGAAAATGATCAAATAAAAAACAGCTGATAGATCGAAGGATAGCTTCCAAAAATTTCTCTCTCTCTCTCTGGATGGATGTTTGTCGAGTTTGTCAAAATAAATTCTGACTCAGAAGATGCGTCAGACGTTCCTCGATAAACTCCCCCGTAATATTCCAGGACATCGAGATCATCTCTGGGAAACGTGCACACATCATGAAGCTCCCCCGAGGGCTCGAGCAAACACCCAAGCGACACCTCACAAGCAGGCATGCACACACACTAACACACACACGCACACACGCGTGTTAGTACAGTTTCCAGCTCACGGTCTCACCCTTGGGTCCGAGGATCGTCCCACTGCGTCGTCCGCGTGTTGTGGTTGACAAAGTACACTCTGCCATTGTCCTGACGCTTCTCTGTGGGACACACAAAAAACAAGAGCGGCAACTTTTAGAGGGAAAGTTTCAGGCGGTGAGGAGAAAAATTCACAACAACGCAAAGACGGAGGACGATCACCTGACGAGTGGCCTCGGAGACGGAGAGAGAGAAAGAGAGAAAAGAAATCTCACCGCCGTGATAGAAAAGCAGCGAGCTCGTGTGATATTTCACTGTGGCTTGCTCTGAATGCCTCACCAGGGGTAAACCTAAGTGTGTGTGTGTGTGTGTGTGTGTGTGTAAGTCCTCGAGCGAGAAAAAGGGGATAAATAGTTGAAAGATGACGTTTGAAACGTGTTAAACTTTGAGTAAAAATTTATCTAAGTGTGTAAAATGTTCAATATGTGTGTATAAATGTGTGTGTGTGTGTGTGTGTGTGTGCACGGTAGGCCGCTGGTCTCATGGTGCCCCATCCTCCTCCTCCTCCTCCTCCTCCTCCTCTTCCCTCCATCGCTCTGACATCTTTTTCTCATTAACAGGAGTGTGTGGAGGGCCCAGAAACAGTAGTGCTCACATTGCAACTCTTACTGAGCTTTCTCCTTGACTCACTCCAACCCCCCACTTTTACTATCCACAGTTTAAACCCCCTCCTCTCCATCCTCCTCCTCCTCCTCCTCCTCCTCCTCCTTCTTCTCCTCCTTTTTCTACTTTCTTTCATTCGCCACTGTGTCTTCCATCTTTGTCTTTTTGAATCGGAGCCTGAAACTGAAAAAAAAAAAAAAAAAAAGCGAGGGAAGCGACCGCAGCGCGCCAGAGAAGCGAAAGCGAGCCAGCGATATAATTGAGGTTTTCGTCTTGAGGTTACCGCAACATGTTGAAAAGGCATCATGGGTAAGAAGAGAGAGGGAACATGGCCGTGTGACGGTGAAGTCTGTGAGAACGTCGGTTCGTTCATGAATGAATGAATGTGTGAGTGTGACGCAGCTCCGGTTACGTCGCTGGATGTCGGATGATGAAGAGTCTCATCAGTGATAATGATGATAACGCGGATCCGTGGAGCGAAAAGGCAAGCGCGTTAAAGACGACGCTGATCAATCAACGATCGGTGATCTGATACCAAACAACCGCAGAAGGAGAAGATGGATTGTGTCTGGTGATGCTTGAGAAGAATGTGTGCAGACGTCTGCGAGGAAACGCTGCAACATTACACCTAAACCTCACAGCTGCCCGCAGAGGTGAAAAGCACATTACAGCTGCGTTATTCAATCGATCAGACGCAAGACTGGCGAGGATTTTAAAACTTGAGACCAGATTTAACACCAGACGCAGCAGCAGCAGCAGGTAGAGACGCTCCTCGCCGAGTGTGTGTGTGTGTGCAAGGAGTGTGTTAGGCGAACTTACCCCATCCAGGAGGCAGCGCGCCCAGAGGATCATTTTCCACCGGAGCACCGGACGGCTGAGGGAGAAACAACAGACAAGAGAGACAAAACAAATCCAGTTAGAGGACACCTTCCGTGTTTCCGTCCTCGCCGGGAAACTCTTTCAGTCCGCGCGCTTCGGTTTGTCGCCCGCCACAAAAATAAAAAATTAAAAACCATCCCAGAAAACACAGTAATGAAGAAAAAAACTCACTCTGTGACTCCCGACGTTCGCTAACTCCCCAAAAGCAGGTATGATACCTGTGTGCGGGTAAGTGTGTGTTATGTGTGTGTGTGTTAAGGGGGTGGGGGTGGCTCCTCTCGGCTGCAGCGGTGAGGGGCGACTGAGGGAGCTGGCCGGCTGGTGGCTCGTATGCCTTCCAAAAACTACACGCTCGGTAGGAGGATAAAACAACAACGCTGTTCCAATGAGCTCACTGGCTGGATGCAAGCCCCACCCCTCCCCACAGCTTCCCGCTCACCTCCTCAAATACACCCCACCACCACCACCTCATCCACCCTGGCACCCCTCCCTTACCCCACCCCGAGGTCCTCCTCCTCCTCCTCCTCCTCCTCCTCCTCCTCCCTCGCTCTCTTCTAGCACTGCTGTGAAAGTAGGCAGGGAAGTGCGATGTCTGAGGGAACTGAGGGAACATTCATGCTTGTTCCAGACTGTACACCCCGACCTACCCCACCCCACTCCACCCCACCCCGCCTCCTCTCCACGGCGGCCGCCCCTCCAACCCACCCCGGGCCTGACAAAAGGCACCTTTATTCACCCTGCGCCTGGAAACCACTGTGGAGTTTACTCAGCCTGCACACACACAGACACACACACTTTTTTTCAGTGTGTGTGTGTGTGTGTGTGCCAGAATGTGGAAAGTTTGTCCGTGGCAAACAGTCAATGTGTATGTTCTTATGTTGGAATACACACACACACACATATGCTCATGAATATATTAACTGGAGTGGAAAAGTAGCTGAAAAGACGCTTGTTGCGAATTAACGGCCTCTGATTGGTTTGTCGGGCGTAGGTGCGTCGCAAAACAAGTTGGAAACCCTTAAAAAAAAAATGTACCGACGAGCCGCTTATGACAGCGAGTTAGCCGCGTTTAAAGGCTCCTCGATAGGAAGCAAAAAATATCAAACATACCTCTAAAAAATCATTTAAAAAAGTTTGTTTTTGACAGCTCGGGTGGCGTTCGCTGTCCCGTTTTCCTAAAAAGACTTTGTGCCACAAAAGCGGCGATTATTTCACGAGGTGAACTATAAAAGTGCGGCATTATCCCGCCGAACGCCAACGTCACTTTTTACGCGACGTTACCCCACAAAAAAAAAAAAAAAGTGACTGTGCCCATTTTTAAAAAACAGCTCTGTCATGGAAACTCTGAGGGAGTCGTCGGGATGGATGGAAAGGAAAGGAAAGGAAAGGACGGGGCCTGCCGGAGGAGCCGGAGTGGGCGCATTAACAGGGTTAAAGGGTGTGTGTGTGTGTGTGTCTTAGTGTGTGTTTGTGTGTTAGTACCATCGACAGCCAATCTATGCCCCGGCACCCCACCCTTATGGGTTTTTCTGTGACTAAAAAAGGTAAAAGGAGAATATAATGATATAAAGACATGATGACTTCATCCTGGCTCTGACCATTCAGCTCCTCGGCAGCTTCCAGACAGAGCCGAGGAGCTGGAGGGGAGGAGAAGAAAGAGAGAGAGAGAGAGAAAACAAGGGAGGAAGAGAGAAGAGGGGGAAAGCAGCATGTTGGCATAAACGTGTGAAATAATGGCCCGGGTTGTTATGAACGCCGGCCGTGAAGGCACCGCAGGTGAAAACGGCGATTTCACAGACGCTTTATTTAAAAAACGCGTCCGAACGCCAGCGAGGCTTCAGAGGAGACACAAATCGATCAGCAAACTGTTTAGACGAAGGTTTGGTCACGGCTCGTTTCGCAGAGATCAGATCTGCGTTCAGCAGGAGAGAAATGACGAACGGAGCTCGAGTAAACCTGAGGTCACTGAGTTCATTCAAAACATGGACGCTCTGCAGAGCTTCGGTTTGCCGTCTTGTTTGAGGGCTTCATGCGACACTTTCCCTTTAGTTCAGTGAATCCTAAACCGTGTTGTTATTAGCAACAAACCTGACTCAAATCTTTTGTTCTGGGTAGATATTATTTCCTTTCTCAAGCTCAGGATGCTTCAAACTCAAGCCTCCTCCGAGATGAAACAAGAGACAACAGTTTGTGATTTAAAGGGCTGGTAAATGTTTGTCGTTGTGTTGAATGTAACCGCTGTGAAACAAACGGGAAATAACTTTTTATTTCTCTGATTGAGCAGCTTTATCAAGGCCGGCGCTCGCTCACTCTCATTCACTGTCTGCGTCGATCGACCCCCGCTCGCTCTCACAAATCAAATTTCTCTTCTCTTTTGGCAGCGTAAACTTCAGTCAGACTCAGATTCTGAAGCTGCTTCATGAAATAAACAAAGTGAAAACACAACAGGTAGAGCGTCAGAGTTTAGATACTGTCAGTTTCAGTGTCAGTTTCAGTGTCAGTGTGACGTCGGGCTGCGTTTTTCCTTCTTCAAACTCCACCAGACTTTGTTAACCTTCTCAGATTTGGCCATTTTTTTCTGGTTTACGAGCTTCTAAATATGCCATGATGTTTTTAAGATCGGATGTTTGCACAAGGTGTTTTATTTTGAAAATCAACTGGTTTCTCTGTGTAATCTCTGAGTCTGACTTCCTGCCAGCTCGAGCGGAGAGAAACCGCTTCTGAAATGGACCGCGGCGGTTCTGGTGGGGTTTGAAACATTGACCAGAACAGCCGCGTCGCATCCGTGCCGTGACCTGCCGAGTAATTTTGCCATTTCTCCTCTCCACATCAGGATCCAACTTTACGTGAACATATTTAAATTATAAGATTTGTTTCATTTTAACGTGAATTAAAATAAACATTCGGTTCGTCTCACTTCTTTTCGTTCATTCATGATGCGACGTGAACAGAAACCAGCGCGAGTTCAGTTTAAAGGACTTCTGTTCATTGTCCTTTCATGGCACAAACCACTTATAAAACGTGCTTTATGGAAACATGAGCGCTGACGGCTTGTGTGTGTGTAAACACGAGCGAACGTGACAAATTCAGCCGCGTGGACGCGAGTGATAAAACACAGGGCTGATTCAGGTGCTGCTGTTTGGGGTCCTTGTTCCAGCGAGAATGGACAGAAAGTCTGAGAGAGGGAGGGAGGGAAGGAGGGAGGGAAGAAGGAGGCAGTTGAGGGAAGGTGAGGGGACCGATTTGAGGGCAGAGGATGAAGAGTGGTTAAAAACAGAAAAGAGATTAAATAAGGTGAGATAAAAAATTATTTTGGTGCGACGCAGAAAAAAGGAGGATTGAGGCAACACGGGAGGAGGTGAAGCAGGCGGAGTTAAAGGAAAGGAAGGGGGTGAAAAGAGAGAGAGGAGAGCCAGAAACTGAAGTTAATGACTCCGAGGCTGCTCGCTCGCTCTCTCGCTCGCTCTCTGGGGTTTCTAACGAGCCGCAATTACTGTGCAAACACACGCTCACACACACACAACCACTGGGACCGGCTACTAAGTGTGTATCTGCAAGTATCTGTGTGTAACGAATGTATAAAAACTCTCAATGCATGCACGCTTTGGTGCTTGTGTTTATGTGTTTGCACAGACACAACTTTAACCTGTGTGTATATAAATGTGTGTGTATGTGTGTGTGTGTGCGGGTGTGTGTGTGTGTGTGTGCGGGTGTGTGTTACAGCGCCATGGTCCATTTAAGAGGACGACCGGCCCCTTGACCCTCTTTGGTTGTCATGTGTGACAGAAAAGAAATGTGGCACCTGACCTCAACATTACAGCCCTGTGAACACATCTGCTCAAACACACACACACACACACCCACACACACACACACACAGAGGAGGAGCGTGTGATTTAACACTAAGTCACACACCGCCAACTATTTCACTGATTTTGGTGAAACTGGATCATATTTTTTTCTCGTTTCCACCTCACCTCTCTGTGATTTACAGAGTTTCCTGATGGACAGTGAAGTAAACTGTAGCCGCTGTTAGCTCAGTTTGTTAGCCGGGGCTGTGTTTGTGTTTGTACCACCGGCGTATTGGACCACCGGGAAGAAGAGGAGGTTTACAGGCCAGAGTCGGTGTCGTGCCAGAACAGGAGCTGGACAATACGCAAGTTGACGACTCGCTAGTTTTTGATCATAACTAATGTAATCAGAACAAATACTCGAGTACAGCTGAGCATATTTGCCACGGTGGGATTACACTCTGGAACTGGGGGAGTCATGTGGCTGTTCACAGTTAAACTATGAGCTCTTTTGTGTGTGTTTCCTTGCTCACACACACACCGAGGCCATAAATAGTCACCGCTATCAGCACTGTGGGCATTCCAAGACCGAGCAGAGTCCCATCAACATGGAGGGCACACGCACTGAGGGAGGGAACAAGGGCAGACAAGGAGGAAGGAAGGAAGCAAGCAAGCAAGGAAGGAGGCTTGAGAAGTTTCCAGCCCACACACAGAACCAGAATATGTGTGAGTGTCACCTTTAAACACACCTGAATTAATCCTGACACCGCTGACGACTGAATGTTTGTCTGTTCAATCATTTGTCCGTCGCACGTGAAGTCTGACATCACTGGAAACGATCACACACGTGAACACCTGCCTGCTAGATCAAATATTTATCTAGAAGCCCACGAATCACGGCGCTGTGCGTGAACGGGTCGCGGAGATCAGCTCAGTACGGGAGGCTCGAGGCGTCCAGGGGCATTGCTCTCCTTGCTCATTTTGTAGTTGGCAGGTTTACGTTAAATGCATGTGCTTTTTCATTTTTCGGCCTACTCTGCTACCTCTGATTGGCCGGATCTTGATGTGACGATCTACAAACCTACAAGAACTCCGAAGCTGAAATAAGAAGTTTCATGATCATCATGTAATTGGAGTTTTACATGAAGATGTGAGCTGTACTTTCCCTGCTAAAGGACAGCGGGAACAGAAGGCCGTTTCAGTTACAGTAATAACACCGGTGTTACAATCAATAAAGTAAACAGGGTAATACTATTACCGGGGTCCAAAATGATCAGCGGCCAACGGCTACTGTAAATGCCAGAGGACAATAAATCAGAACGAGTTAGCAGCTCCACCACCTGCTCACAAAGACGTTCTGTTTCCCCGCTGCTCGTACGTTTAACTGCCCAGATGTTTGATGAGGGTTTACGGTCAGAGTTCAATTACTCCTCGCTTCGATAGCACGCGGCCGAGTAATAAAACGATTTCAAAGCTTTGTTCAGGGCTGCGACGCCAGTGACCACCGCGACCGCGAGGAGCCAGAGGTGCTGTATGACGATCGAGGGCGTGAAAGAGGATGAACATGACACGATGAACTGAACAAATGGACGGGCGGGACTTCCAAACGTTTGGCATCACTTTTCTGGACTGCACAACTGAGACTCCCTGAAATGACGGATGAGGATTTCTAATGCGCGCTGGCTTGATATCGAACAGTCTGATACTTCTTCCGGTCCTGCACTTCTTAGACTTTTAATCTGGCTACGGAGTAAGTGGAGGCACTTACACCGGACTGTGGCGGAGCCGGTGGGGTTTTAGACATCGACTAGACTGAATTTCTTTTTAGATATTTACAACAGAGGCATTTTCTTACAACACATAAGCAATGTAAAAAAATGAACTCCAACAGAACAGTAAACTGAAATGAAGTTAGAGAAGTGATCTCCAATATATGCTTAAGTTTTCTGTTGAACCTGAACCGCACAAATAAAGAAGAAGCCGGACGTTGAAATGAACACAGACGTGTCATTAGATACCTGCAGGGGTTTGCAGGGAGGCACGTCTGATGAGCAACTCCAAAATTTGGACGGGGTTCAGATGGAAAGTTCTAGATAATGAGATGCTTCCGGACGCCGCAAATAACTTCAGACAAGTGCGGGAGAAAATGGAAACCACACTCGTATCTTCAGGTCATGATTGAAGAGGAGTCATTTTTGGAAGGAGGTGCTGAGAGAAGTTCTTCACCAAGACATCCCCAAAGACTCGAAGGTGGTGGTTCAACCCTGAGGGCTATGAAGGGAGAGCCAAAATGTTTGTATTTGAATTTTTTATTGTACTGGCACTAAAACCGGGTAGATATTAAAGTGGCAAAGATAAATAAATAAAAAAAGAAGGAATATTTGGGGGCGAAACAAAGCGGTATGATAGACACAGGACCAGGACAAATGCTCACGCAGATTTCATCAGAAACACAAACACAGAGTGCTGGGCGGGGTGTTTTTATGGAAGCCTGTAAGAGTTTTAAAGCCTGTTTTAATAATGGTCCATTGAGAAAGCTCTGTTGTTTTAGTCTCATAAGTCTTTACTGTCTGCTTGCTGTCTGACCTTGGCTGTTTGACTGAGAGGACGACGACTGTCGGAGACACAGCCGCACCTCGACGGGCTCCGCTGGGAAAACACTATAAACAAGTCTCTTTAACCACTAACGCCTTTAATCCCCCCTGTAGGACTGATGGCCGACGAGTAAATGAAGCGTACGGTGCTGATCTGATTCAAAACATGTACTCGTGAAGAAAACCCATCGTGTGACGAGTATTTCATTGTGTTTTCAATGCTGCCAACTGTAGCTGCTGTTAGCCAATGTTGGCTCAGTGTATTAGCTTGTTTTGGATCACCGGGAAGAAGAAGAGTGTCATGACAGAACAGGAGCTGGGCTAGCTGGCCAATGTAACCGGGCTGCATCAGATCTGCGTGGAGCACTCATGGATTTCTCGTAGCGTTTATGTGCATGCAGAGCTAGGTGTGTGGTCCCCCTGCTCCTGATTGGCTCCGGTCTAAACGAGACGCGGCCATCGTCACCTTCTACCTTCACACAGATTTGGAGGAACATGATTGAGGCAGCGCTCCAATCCACGTGCAATTTGGGGGAGAAGTTACAAATGTTTGGACAACTTGGGGACATCTCAGGATCCCCAGGAGGAGCTAAAATGTGTCGCTGGGGAGAAGGACGTCTGGAGCCACCACGACCCGACCCCAGATAGGAGGAAGAAAATAGATGGATACTAACATAGAGTGCATGTAAACTCGGCCTGTACCTGGTAGAGGAAGCGCTGGCTGAACTGGTGCATGGCGCCCTGCAGCTGGCTGCGCTGGCTCTGCCACTGCTGGTAGTTGCGCACCGACTCGGCTGTGGGCCTCTGCCATGTGGTGGTTCTGGTGTTGTGGTCCACATAGTAGTACCTGCCCCGCTGGTCCACTCGCTTCTCCCAGCTAGAGGGGACAACAGAGAGAGAGAGAGGGAAGAAGAGGAAGTTAGAGGGGCTGTGGCTTCCAACAACATCTTTATTAAGCATCCTGAGAGTGGGCGGTTGAATCAAGAACCGTTGATAGTAACAGCCGTCATTTATAGAGAGACACAAAAAGGAAAGAAAACAGTGAGAGCAGGGAGAGGAAAGATGAAGCAGGAGAGACAAAGAGAAGGAAATGATGTTTAAACCAAAATGTTCCTCAACTAACATCATCATCATCGTCGTCTGGCAGCTCTCCAGATTCTCGCTTTTTGCAGCGTTATCGCTGGTTTGGCTCAGCGGCAAACATCGACAAACAGTTTATTCACTTTAAAGACAATGCCAGCGGCCAATTACGATGACGGAGGAGAAAACAATGGGAGACGCCGGGCTTTCTTGAGTGACAATAACCATGTGCCGTGTGGTGTGTCAGTGCCTGCCAGTGGCATTACTCAGAGGTCTATGTATATCCTGTTCTTCCCCTGAGATGAGGGGGTCTGGACGTGCACCGAGATACAGACGGTCCACAGAAACACACACACACACACGTACATGAACACACAGACTGACTGCTTATTCTGCTGCTATTCTCACATCTGACTTCAGCGCAGCAGAATTTGGAAGAGAAAACAGCGTCGACTTCCGTACGTTAACAAAAAAAAAACAAGACACTGCGCGGATAACACCAGGCTTGAGAAATGTTAAAACTCCATGACGATGTTTTGACCTTTAATAACCGGCTGGAGGACTCCATCTCTGTAACCTTCTTCCTCTTTGGTTTGTTCGGTGTTTTTCTAGAGTGGTCTGGTTCCCACTGCAGTCGGGATGTAAAATACGAGCCGCTGCGATGAACTTTCATCACGTTACCTGTTCTCAAAGATCTGTGATGTAGATATTTACAACTCTATGATAAGATTTATTCAAAAGTACAGATAAAACACACAAAAACTCGCCTTCACACACTTCCAGAATAAACTTTTCTTTTGCTGGGTTCTCCCAGTGGACCAAGACCGCTAAATAGAGCCACTATTGTTGCGCCAAAGATATTAAAGCCCCCATTGTGTAACTTTTCCCTCATAAACTAACAGACTTTGAGTGATGCTGATGTTACACTGACTTTAATCAGGTGCATGGTGCTTGTTCTTGTCAAGTCATCGCAGGGTCGCTCATGGCATACTGCTCCTGATGAGCCAGTTGGTACCAGCCTCTGCCATCAGTGTGCGAATGTGCGAATATGACAAGTTGTTATATCCAGAACTGGATTGAACCTTATTTTAGGGGCCTTAGTTACCCAGAGTCAGGGTCATGAACCAGTTCTGTTCAAGATTCTGGGAACCGAGGTGCTACCAAACCAGCGTGCTTTTGCGCTGAACCTTTGTAATCATGGATGCCGACCTGAAAATTTATTTTGGCCACAGTCAGGTGTGCAAACTGGTACGGAGCTGGTTACATGTTGGTAGAAAAGGCTTCAACAAAAGGTCTTCAGTCTCAAACAGCTGGTGTAGTTCAAAGTCTTGAACTTAAACCTCGAGGCCATCGTGGTGCTCGGACATGTTTCTGATGGCATTAATGGTATTTTCATTAATAGTAATTCAACATACTCCCGCCCTGTAACTGCTACTGCACCCTGAAGTTTTCATTGTTCGCCTGCTTCAGTCCACTGTCTCTGCGTGAGATTTAAACTGTGCATCCACACAGAGGCTGCACACAATTCATGCCGAGTACCCGACTGTCACTGTTCATTAAGTCGCCCCGTTTGCTGATATCTCTCCTTCAGCCGAGGCTAATGCAAACCAAACATTTCCTGCTGCTGACTCGGATTAAAAACGGTCCAACTGGCGTACCACAGGGTACATTTTATTTTGACACAATGCATTTGTCACACACATTAGCAGCACTGTTGTACACTGCTCCACACAGCACAACATATAAACAATGGCGGTGCTTTGTGTCGGCGGATGAGGTTCAGATATTGCAACCGCAGCGAGCTGTTAGATGATAAGCTGCAGACAGCGGGCTCTTACTTCGGTTAATGAGGACGGACACATCTCGAAAGTGTAATCGAGGTTCAACAACTGCCTTTGTGTCCGACTGTTGTGCGGGACAACGCTTGCATCAGCTGGGCTCCGAGGTTTTTAGAAAACATTAATCAGCCGGGAGGAAACAGTGCAGCAGGACGGTGTGTGTGTATGTTAATGAAGGGACAGTCCAACAGCGTCGATCACTGATGTGTTTTTAGCTCTGGTCGAAATCCATCGACCACGCTGCGCACCGTGTGCACCGCGGTCAGCAGAAGTAATTGCAGCCGATCGAGTCCCACCTGAAGCACCGTGGTCCGACCGAGAATACGCACCTGTTCTATTTTTGGCCGACGTTGCAACCCTACGTCAATCTGCACCGAGCGGCTTGATACAGCACAGAGAACTCGGCCCAATTTCAAAATAAAACAAATGAAAAGGGAAACAACTTAACTGTGCAGCATAGTTACACATTTAGAAGCTCATAAACCAGGAAAAATGACCAAGTCTGACCAAGTAAACAAAGTCTGGCAGGCAAAACACTGCTGAAACGCTAATGGTTGAGTTTGAAGTCATGTGGAGGATGGACCAAATCTGACATGCCTGGTGGAAATTTGGCGTAAGGCACGAAGGTTTTGGATCAACTGTGCGCAAGGAAAACGTAGACAATCACCAAATCTATGCTTTAAAACACGACCAGCAAAGACAAGTGTCTCTCCTTGAAATCTTAAGCATCCCGTCACGTATCCTGAAGTTGTACACAAACAGTGTATTAGCCAAATTAAGCGACCTCTAACTGCCCCATCTTCTAAAAACAACATTCAGAATGACTCTTCTGGCACAGCTCGTGTTTATTTTATTCAGTCTGCTGCTGGAGCGAGATGGCAGCTGTAATTATTTCACTCAGCGAGTCACTGAAAAGTCTCAGAAACAACAAACAGCTCTTTTATTGGCCATGAGAAAGCTGTACGATCCAGAGAGATAACTCCGTTTTCCCTGATAAGCCATTAAAATATCAGTGCTCCTGATAACTCTTTGTGCATTTATGAACTGTAAATGTTATTTTTTGAATCTCCTTTTAGCACAGCGCTCACATCTTCAGCATCGGTTGAGTCCACATGGTCTACATTACTACCCCGAAGATTTCGGTTCACGAACGACAGTTAACTAGATTAGCTGACGCAAGGATTTGAATAATAAAGATACTTTTGTCTTCTCTCCTCTGAAGGGGAGAAAAAAGTCTCTTTTCTCTTGTGGTTAAAGACGTCAGGCTCGGCTACATGACAGCACCCCCAGGAGCTGGTAGGTCTCGGCATCGTTGCTCAAGGACACTTCGGCAGCGTGGATGATTGCAAACACAGGGAGTTATTTGGTTGAGGGATCGTCTCTCTGACCGCTGTGCCTCCGAGCTCCCTTAAAAAAAAAAAAGTCAGGAAAAACACTGCTCCCTCTCTGATATTAGCAACAGCTAGTTATTTACTGGAGCCAGGGAAAATCCCAGAGCCCGCAAAGGCCTGTCTGAGAGTCTCTACTTAGTTCTGCTATCTGACTTTAACTCTTCGTGCCGTTCACGTCATTAACTCCATTTATTTCTTCTTACGAACGAACAGACCAGATTAAAGATTACACGGTACATTTTCTTTTGAGCGGTCCGCTCATTATTCATCGCCACGGTGACAGCAATCACTGAACTCCATCCTGTTTAATACCAGGACGTGGTTTAACCAAAAGAAACTGATTAATATGCCACGATACTCCACAATGTGTCACTGCTCAAAGGACATTTACTGTGTGAACGGGGGCCAAAACTGTTTTTTCTAACATGTTTATTTCTGCTGCGAAGTTGGACATTTGAACATGGGGACTTACGGAGACTGACTCACCTCTGGAACCAGCCTCAAGTGGCCGTTTGAGGAACTAATATTCTGTAAATAAATCAGTCCAGTGGCACGTGGAGGAATCTTTCAAATAGAAACATCTAATACCAACAAGCTATGAGATCCTGTAATATTTAGTTTTAATATCACGCTGCTCTGTATTCACATCACGCTCATGCAGGTACTGTGCATGAATCCACTGTTGACATATCCTTTTCCACTAAAGTAGCTCTGGTTCTTGAGCTGGATTCAACAACAGTCAGTCATAAAAATTCTTCCCACAGCATCACGAATAAACCCTCCACATGTGAAACTGCCTGTAGCTGATCTAATGTGTTTTAACGTCTGTTGTACTGGCGGTAACTGGAGGCGGTGCAAAAAGTTTGAGGACAGCGCTCTAGGCACTCACGTTAACTGACAGTGAGCGATCGATGAAGCCTGCAGCCCGAGCTCGCTCATGACATACCCTGCGCGGTAAACTGATGCTTCAGACTCTTCGGCATATCTGATAAAGAGTGTGACTCACAAACTCTCTTCAGTCTGACTTCGGATGGCTTTCATTATTTCAGCTTCCAAACCTCTATTGCTTAACTCGCTGCCCACCTCCCCTCCGCCCACTGAATGTCTAAGCAGTTCCTGGTGTGTACATCTGGAGCACTAGCCTCGGTATTAGTTTGCTAATTGATCCTCTGAAGGGCCACGGCGGCCAGCAGCCAACACAGTGGTGGATAGAAGTACATGTGGCGCTAAGAAAGGACTTTTGTTCTCCGGGCCCCCGCGCTCTCGTTCCTTGTATGGAAAAACTGAGGTGGGGGGGTGGGGGAGTGGGGAGGTGGAGGTTGACCTTTTCCCAAAAACAGCCTCTCTTTCTCTCTGTCACCGAGTCGCACGCTCTGAAAATCAACAAATAATTGGTGCAAGTAAAAATGTCATAAAAGAAAAAAAGAGGGCCGGACTCTGGCAGCGGTGCTCTGCTGTCGTAATGCTGCACACAAAAAGAGAGAGAGAGAGAAACTGTGTCCTCGTTGTGACGGCACTGAAATCAAACCCGGCCGACTGAGGAGGAATTACAGAGTTACGACTGAGAAAAAATAAACATGCAGGGAACGAGAAGGCTTGGCCTGTCAGCTGCGTGAACTGGACACATTTCTACATTTTATTACGTCCGATAACGTGGACTCTCGTCACCTCGCTGCGCTCGTATTTTGCCCAACGTCACGCTGAACCCGCCAATGATACTCTGCCTGTTGTGAACCAGCTGCTAAATCTGATTTTCGAGCGGTGGTTGAGCGACAAAGACGGTGAATGAGAGCGAGGGAGCGCCGGCAACAATAAAGCCGGTTAATCAGAGAAGTTGAAAGTTATTTCCTGATTCAGGACAACGCCTGATTTGCTCTTAACGCAGAGCCACGTGCGACTCTTGCCCTCCAGTCGCCCGCTGTGCCTTTAAAAAGAGTTATATGGGAATGAAGAGTCCTTCAAGCCGCCTCACGTGCACAGATGATGCACGTCAAGAGTTCTTCAGAAACCCTTGGCCGACGTCACACATACGGCGTCCATCCTCAAGTCAAGTCTGGTCTCGAGCTGACCTGTCAGTGGATTTATGTGTCTAACAGACGGTTGCTCATTTTTGTAGAACTTTAACTGTCTGCTGTTTTTTCCTCTCAGGTTCAATTTGATTTAATTTACACAGTCCAAACATTACAAGCTCGCCTCGGAGGGAAATATGTCTCATCATCTTATACTGGATATGAAAAGAAAATCTGTTTGAGGTTTTCTGAGTGGCTGACAGATGTTTCTTTTTTCCAAACACAAACAGATTCAGCTTCTGAATCATCGGCGAGTTAAATCTTGGCACACGAAACAAAATAATGACTTTCTCCAATAACAGCTAACAGCTGTTTAAAGCAGCCGCCCGCTGCACGAATTTACTAGTTACGAAGCGTCACAACTTTTAGATCCGCTGACCTGAAGTTTCACGTTTGATCGGTGGCTGTTCGAAGTCGTTCATACCCTTACTTGAAATGACCGGCTGAAATCCTTCAACCTCTACCTCGTCTAACCCCGACGTGTGTCCGACCATCAATGCATCAACACAGATATCGAACATTAAGAATGTAAACGGGCGTACCCTGGAGGCAGCGGTCTCTCCCAGGTCGTGGTTTTGGTGTTGTGGTCGACGTAGTAGACTCGGCCGTGAGGCAACACTCTCTGCTCCCAGCTGCACAGAAAGAGAGAGAGAGAGAGAAGAGACAAGCACTGTGTTTAGGTAAGGACCTATTTTCTAAGATGTATCATAATTAATGTAATTACAACAAACAAACCTCCCTGATGCTCAACTTAGATTATTTGGACAGAGAGAAGCATTCAGGAAACACACCGGCTCTTAATCTCTGCAATCATTCACTAATTTAAGTTGTTTGGGGTCGTGAGATTAATCACCAAAATATATCACATCTTTTATTAGAACGTGTATATTTATTAAAGTCCTTAAAGTTTTCGTCCCATCTGTCCTCCAGTACCTGGACCAACACTGACACAGAGTCGTGTTCTCAGTATTCTTCGTGGTATTTTAGAGTTTGTCTAGTCTATGAGTGACTGCGAGGGCCGCTGCCGGGCCTCACTGATTACTGTGCAAAAGCACAACTTTATGACTGTATTCAGTGATTCTGGATCAGATTTTCTACACAGTATATTTGCTGCTTTTCAATCTGACGTCCAGGAGCCAAACCCAACAAGAAAACCACCTCAGCAGGCTTCTGTAATCCCTGACAGACCGTCCACCGCTGGTTTCAGAGGTTACGTTCGGTCGCTGACAATGCAACGGGAAGTAAACAGAACTCCACTTCCTGTTTCACGGGGGCTTTAAAGGGCCCCCATGCTGAGTCATTATATGGAACAGAGCTATCAGAGTAACATGACTAAGTAATGGCATTAGTTCCACTATTAGTTCCACTGCTGCGACAAGTCAGAGAGTCAGAGAGGAGGCGAAGCTTCTCTGAGGGGGAGCGAAGTGAAAAAAATATTATTATCACACACAGCAGCCGAAATGTTTTTGTTTTGATTAAAGAGACAGTAGTTTTGATGTTTTTACTGTTTTTCTCAGAGTTAGAAACTAATAAATGTCTTTTTTTTATGTATTACAGCCTGAGGTTAACTCAGACTGTCTCTGCGATCAAATAACACAATCATGATCCCAGCAGCCTCTGGGAATTGAGTCAAACTAAGCAAGTAAACTACGACGAGGGGATGAGGAGGGGTCCTTTGGTCAAGAGTTTACTGTATGCAGTCATGCAAAGGAAATTAACACGTCTCGCCACGTCAAGTCACGGCCGCGGCGCCGCTTTGGTTCGTCCTCCGTGCGACTTTAAACCCCACCAGGAGTGTTTCGCTCACCAGACTTTGTTGACTTGCTCAGATGATGAAATCCGACGTGCACATTTTCTAAATATTAAAAAAAAAAATTTGCTCATTTGCTGAGGACCCTGCTGACGGTCACGTTTTGGATGTCACAGCCAAACCAGGGAAAATGTGGACGAACACGGCCGACCACAAACATCGATGATGACTTTCAGAAGAAAGAAATCAGGTCAGAAGATGGAAAAACAGGACGCTGATGAAGAATCCAGTAACAAAACACCAAATCCATGTTTTCATAATCAGACACTGAGGTGTTTCTGTTCATTGGAATACTAACACTGACCGCTGCGCTCATATAATCTCTTGTTTCAGTCTTGCTGGTTCACCACGACCACAGACTGCCTCCACTAACGTCAAAAGAAATGATTAGTGTGTGCGCTGTGGAAGCCGCGGCACAGACTGAAACACAGTCATGGACTGAAGTATTGGTGCCCCTGGAACTTTTCCTGAAAATGCACCATTTCTCCCAGAAAAGTGTTGAGATTACAAATGTTTGTTATATATTTCCTTTAAGGGCATTGGAGCAACTCAAAAAAGCGAAAAGAAAAAAACAAATTTGACACAAAACTGACGGCACCCTCAACTTATATTTGGTTGCACACCCTTTGGAGAAAATAACTGAAACCAGTGGATTCCTAAAACCATCAACAAGCTTCCTACACCTCTCATCTGGATTTTTGGACCACTCTTCTTCTGCAAACTGCTCCAGGTCTCTCAGATTTGACGGTTGCCTTCTCGCAACAGCAATTTTGTGATCTCTCCATAGGGGTTCGGTGGGATTTACATCCGGACTCATTGCCGGCCACTTCAGAATTCTCCAGCGCTTTGTCTTCAATCGTTTCTGGGTGCTTTTTGAGGTAGGTCCGGACTGTCCTGCTGGGACACTCATGACCTCTGACGCAGACCCAGCTTTCTGACACCAGGCCCCACATTACGCGCCAAAATCTTTTGATAGTCTCCAGATTTCATGATTCCTTGCACACAGTCAATGCACCCAGTGCTAGAGGCAGCAAAACAACCCCAAAACATCTTTGAGCCTCCACCATGTTCGACTGTAGGTACCGTGTTCTTTTCTTTGTAGGCCTCTACAGGTCAAAAGAAGATTGACGTGCTTTGCTAAAAAGCTCTACTTTAGTCTTTGTTCCAATGCACTTAAAGGAAATTTACATGCATGTACCGAAACATTTGTAATCTCAACACGTTTCTGGGAGAAATGGTGCATTTCTGGGAAAAACTCCAGGGGTGCCAATACTTCCGTCCATGACTGTATCAGGTTTATTAACCTTCAAGGAAAACAAACAGTTACACGTTGCGTCATTTGCCTCTTTGCCCTCTTACCCTGCCGGAAGCGTGTCTGTAGCGGACTCTGTGGTGCTGTTGCTGGTCGGTTCGGTGCCGGCAGTGGCGTTGGGGACGGGCTCCGATGGTGCGGCCAGACCCAAGGCGTCCTGACCCGGAGACGGGCTGCCGCTGCTGCTGCTTGCGGCTGGGGATCGGCCAGACGGGGAGGACGGAGGAGGCGTGTGACGGGCAACTCCCCAGCGACTGTTCTCCAGCCCGTTAGACGTCAACTCGACTTTATCTGAGGGAGGACGCAAAGGACGAGAGTGTGATTTTAGTTTCACATCACTGACACTTTGTATTAGCAGACGTTTCGTGTACCTGTGCTGCTTCCAGGACTGCTGTGACTCTTGGAGGACCGGCGGCGACTGGACAAGCCCGGCCTGGGTACCTGCTCCTCATTCAGCTCCCCGTTAGTCAGAGAGCCTCCTCTGGAGGACCCTGGGGAGCCGCCCTGCGAACCCCCCACCGAGTGCCTGTTACTCCTGAGAAAGTGAAAGAAAGCGAGATGACAAAGAAACATTTAACGTCCGCTCTCACTGCAAGGAAACAAACGCCGCGTCTTACTCGTTCCTCGGCAGCCTTTCGTGTCCGTTTCCTGCGCATGACGTCGCAGTTTTGTTTTGACAACTTATAATTAGACCTATTGTTGTTGGGAACAGAGCTGGCACGAGGGCGCACGCAGGCATAAAACCAGCACACACAAAACACACACGGAGGTGTCGGCTACTTTTCCTTTCTCCAAGCGCCCTCATATTTTCCTAACACTAAATATAACTTTTGCTTTTCCGACAAGAACTTTCACACAAAGAAAAAACAGCATTCCTCGGCTCGGGGAGCGAACCGAGGAATTCTGCAGCCGAGTTTGGACGGCCATCAAAAGAAAAACCAGACTCAGGACTGATTGTTTATCCATCACAATAAGGAGACGGAGCGGCAAAGGAAAGGAAGGAAGGATGTGACGCTAAGATTAGATATATGGGCTGTGTGCTGTATGTGACTGTGTGGGCATTGAGCTCCTCGTCATGGGAGAGCGAGATCGCTTCTCCTGCGGCGTCTGTTCTTACACAACGCGATGGAGATGTTGACTGCTTCTCCGTGACAGCGGCGGTTTGAGCTCTTGGCTGAACTTGCGTGTAATGCCCCCCTGCAATGTTTGGAGGGAAATACCATCTGACCCCACGCAAACCCCCCCCCACCGCAGAAGGCTTTGAAATAAATGCAGCCTGCTCCGCTATTTATTATCCCACTACCATTCTCGCAGCATCTGAAACCACGCTCGGCGGTGGTGGAGGTGGGGGTAACACGCTGGCACAGAGTGCTTCAGTCGGACCGAGCTGGCAGAGGCCGCCATCGCTCAATCCTCTTTTTTTCTCTGGCTCTTCCATTTATTTTGATTACAATTATACCTCCAGTTTATGATTTTCATATAAGTGCTTTGTAAACAGTGCTTCAGAAAAAGGTTACGCCAGTGTATTATTGAGCTATTATTCTTGATTATCGTACCGCAGCCTGAAACCAGCAGTGAAGACCGTGCTGGCTTTTGTGCGACAGAAAAACATGAGCTTAAAAAGGTCGAAGCCAGAAGTTTTATGTCACCTTCTGCCTCCTCTTATATACCCTGTCATGTTATTATGTTTCAATACAGAAGCCTCAGAAGCTTAAAGGCTGATTTAGAGTTGTGTGCAGGCTTGGAACGGCAGTTAGCGTTGAGTTTCTACGCCACTGTGTTCAGTTTCCTGAACAAACAAACCGTCTCCTCTCTCTCTGTCTTTTCTTCTACACAAACACAATGCGATGCTACCAAGCGGACGAACCCCTAACCCGCCTGCGTCATTGCGAAGTGCAGTTGCATTTCAGGGGATGTGCACACGCTGACAGTATAAAACATGGATGTAGTCTCTGGATCCGAATCTGACGCTTTAGCGTTTATCTTGATAAAAACATGAAAGGTGCCACGTAAAGAAACACAACAGGAGTGACTCAGTGATGGAAAGCTGCTGTCGTGGAGCACAAACTCTTTGTTGCCCCTGAAGATGGAAAGAGGGGAGGGGATGATGAGGCGTGATGCATATGTGGCTCTTTTCTTTTTTACAACTTCAGGGTTATTATTTCTCAGACATGACCTACACGATGAGCTACTTCCTCAGACCTATAATCAACTGACGTCTAAAAATATAGGACACTGGGTAACGGTGAGTGCTCCCTCCGGGTTGGGAGCGACTTGCTGCTGTATCTTGCAGTCTTGTTCACGACTGATGGGAAAATGAAGCGTGAGATGGACTAGTGGCACGGCTAGTACTACGGACGATCTATCGGACCGTTGTGGTTCAGGAGGAGCCGAATCTGAAGGTAAAGCTCTCGATCTTCCAGTTCATCTACGTTCCAAACCTCCCCTATGGTCACGAGCTTTGGGTCGTGACCAAAAGAATGAGATCACAGATACAAGAGGCTGAAATGAACTTCCTCAGCCAGGTGGCCAGGATCAGCCTCAGGTCCTGCTCCTTCAAGTCCAAAGAAGCCAGCTGAGTTGGTTCGGGGGTCTCCCTTTGGAGGTGCTCAGGGCATGTCTATCTGAGAGGAGACCCCAGGGCAGAACCAGAACCGGCTGGAGCTTATATAGCCTGAGAACGCCTCAGGATCCTCCAGGAGGAGCTGGAATGTGTTGCTAGGGAGAAGAACGTCTGGAGCGCCATGCTAAACCTGCTGCCACCATGACCAACCCCAGGTAGGAGGAAGAAAACGGACGGACAATGCTCAAAAGTTTGTTAATTATCTGATTGAACATTTGTAGATTTAAAAATGTACATTGTGTCTGTTAAAGACGAACAAATGTTGCAAAAATCTAATCAGAAATGACGCGTGCTCATGCCGGAGGCCGAGCTCACTCCTTATTATCCAGTTGAAATGAACGGATTCGTCCTTTCGTCCCCGTGAACAACCTTTCCACACAGCATGTGCAGACCCACTTACAATTTCTGTTTTATCCTTGCAGCGTCACGGCGACTGTATCTGAATTTTAAACTGTTCTTAGAGGCTGTGTGTGTGTGTGTGTGTGTCTGTGTGTGTGTGTGTGTCCTGACCTGACATGAGATGCAGCTGTACTGGGAGTCTCCTCGCTCTGTGTCCTCCTCAGGTTGGGTCTGTCGGACTGCAGTATCTCTGCAAAGACACCGAACATCGTCATTAAACAGAGTTAAAGGTCACCAGCTTTTATGGAGAAAATGTTTTCAACTCTCTGTGATTTACAGAGTTTCCTGATGGACAGTGAAGTAAACTGTAGCTGCTGTTAGCTCCACGTTAGCTCAGTTTGTTAGCCGGGCTACCCGGAGAGTGTTAATATTTGTACAACAGGCGTTTTAGACCACCGAGAAGAGGAGCAGAGCCAGTGTCGTGGTAGAACCGGAACTGGACAATGTAACCGGGCTCAGCAGCCTCTGTGGACATGATGGCAGAGGAGAAGAGAGCGAAGAGGACGCTGACGGAGGAAGCTAAGAAGAGAAAAGGAGAGAGTGAGCGAGCAAGAAGCCGCCGGACAAGAGTAAATCTGTGGTTGGTGAGAGCTTGGTGAAATAAAAGGCTGAAAGACAGACGCCGAGCTGGGCTGACTGCTGCTGCTGCGTCTGCTGATCAGAAGTAATGTAATCAGAACAAATACTCGAGTACAGCTGAACATATTAACCACAGTGGGATTATACTCTGAAACTGGAGGCAACAAACACAAAAATATTCGACATAACGTCGCCTTAACAAAGCCGACTAAAGCTCTTTTGTCGTGTTACTGTCACATTAAAAAAGTTGCAGGTCCTCTCATAATGAAGCTTAGACCGACTTGAAACATGTGGCAATGGGAGTACAGTTGGTGGTTTAATAGAGACCATTCATCCCTGCATGAGCTGTGTAGTCTGTGCTGGTGTGTGTGTGTGTGTGTGTGTGTGTGTGTGTGTGTGTAGTGGTATGCGGTCTCGGTGGTGTGAGGGAATGTGTGACTATATGTTCAGACTGTGACTGAAAACCACAGCTCTATAACATGCTTTTCATTAACACTCACTTTCTCCTTCACACACACACACACACACACACACACACACACACACACACACACACACACACACAGCTCCTCCTGTGTGTAACACGCTCACACTAGAGGCATGACAGCCTCACACAGTATCCATATTTACACACACATACACACATCCTGCTATCTAAAGTAACGCAAACAGGTAATCTCACCCTGTCTCACACTCTCTCACACACTCTCACACACACACTGAGCACTGTGTTTTGCGGGCTATGAAAGGGCTTCTTGTGAGCAGACCCGATGGACATACAGAAAAATAAACAGTGGTCTTGAGGAGAAACCATTGTGTCATAGCCCGCTCACTGAGTTCATCACCCCCTCCCTCCACATGGCACAAGACTAATTACTCTTCTGGTGTGTGTGTGTGTGTGTGTGTGTGTGCATGTAGTCTTAAGTCGTAGTCTCGAGTTAAACTCCAGAACTCCCTACAAAATGGACTCAAAGATAAAAACCAAAACTTTCACAAGCTAACTTATAAAAGGTCAAACCAAGCGCCAACCTCCGTGCAGTTCCTCAAACGTCCACTTGAGGCTGGCTCCAGAAGTGAGTCAGTCTCCATAAGTCCCCATGTTAGACAGCAGAAATAAACATGTTTACAGCCTGGTACAAAAGCAGTTTTGGTCTCTGTAGCTAATTTCCCCGTTCATGACAACTGTACTGAGGGTGAATTTATATACAACTCACCTGTTCACATTATATTAAGGCTTAAAGTTATGCAGGATTAAGAGCGTCAACCAGGCGTCATTCGGCCGACCTTACGGCAAAATTTCAACGCGTTCTATGTGCGTATTGAGAAGCACATAAACCAGAAAAATGATGAAAGTTTGGTGGGAAAAGTGTTTCTGGTCCTGGTGGGGTTTGAGAACGTGGAGAACGGACTAAAACATTGTCCGACGATGGTCCACGTCTTTGACGACTTGTCGCCTGTGGGTCATTCACTGTCCATCCTTCATGCTGTCACTGAGTCTAAAAAGATCTGGCAACGCTTTCCTGGCGACGTCTCAGGACCTCTGAACTTTTCATTTTCAAAGATAAACATTTGTTTGTCGTGTAATTACACATGTTGTAACTGTGTGAAGAGGGGAACATAGAAACCTACGGAGAACATGTCAGGGGTTAGAACAGGTCCTCTCTTTTCTATGAGAAAATTT
Source organism: Nibea coibor (assembly GCA_023373845.1). NCBI lineage: Eukaryota > Metazoa > Chordata > Actinopteri > Sciaenidae > Nibea > Nibea coibor. The sequence continues at coordinate 24,599,068 of CM041721.1, forward strand.
AATATTAAAAAAATGTAAAGTCCACAACGATGCGTGTTATTCACTGCTCTGTGTGTGTGTGTGTGTGTGTGTGTGTGTGTGTGTGCTGCACATGTGGCTTCAAGCTTCTGTGGGATGGGAAGTTGTGTTTACGTGGAGTGTGTATGTAAGCATCAGTTGAAACCTTTCTGCTTCTGTTTCTCCCCCCATCTTTCAATACAAGGGTTTGTTTATGAAACCCGCTCTGTGTGTGTGTGTGTGTGTGTGTGTGTGCGTAGCTGCCAGGGGAAATGAGTAAAACCTCCAAACTAACAGAGGTGCGTTCAGAGCGAGAACACAGAGCGCCTTAACACCACCCGAAGGCAACACACTTCCACCTTTATACACTTTATACATTCAGGCAGCCCACGTGTGCCTACACACACACACACACACACAGCAGAATGTAAAACATATGTACATACACACCCACAAAGACACACACACAAGCTCACGCCTGCATCTACACTCATGAGAAACACACAAAGACAAGTGCCTCAATTTGAAATCCTGGGTTTGGAGGGCACACTTCAGCCTTCTGTTCACAAACCTCTCCTCCCCCAAACACACACACACACACACACACACACACACACACACACACACACACAACCTCTGTCATCCCTGCCCCTGCAAGCCAAGAGAGGAAACCCCCCCCTCGACCCGCACGCTATCGCGCACGCCGCTTCGGGATCACAGGAGGCGATTGTGCTGCTGAACTGCAAGCAATGAGGCTCAATTACGCAATTCTCTGAAACAAATTAGACAAAAGCACGCCTGATGTCTGTGATTATGTGTGTGTGTGTGTGCGTGTGTGTGTGTGTGCGCGTGTGTGTGTGCCTTATAAAGCAAACTGTGGGGGCAGGGCTCTGTTCATTTTATGTTAACCTTTGACCTGCGCACACATCCAAATTACAGACCTCATTTTGTTTAACTGCATTGTAACGACCTCCCGTTTGCTAATATTCATGCCCCTTATTTTACTTTTAAAGGAAGTTAAGAGTTAAATACGATCGACTAAGACGGAGCCGGCAGCTTAGCTTAGCATAAAGCCTGGAAACAGTCGGACTACTTTAACTGGGCGGGAGCTTGTGCCCCCGGCTCAGCGTACGCTGACCAGCAGCTTCATTTACAGCCGTTATGAGAGAGGTATCGTCTTTTCTTTCCTCTAAAACTAAAACTCCTCTAAAAAGGCAAACTGAGTGAGCTGATGTTGTCCACCCAACCAGGCAGAAAAGGAGAGAGTGAGCGAGCGAGAAAACGCCGGACAAGAGTAAATCTGGGACTGACTTTTAGTGGTTGGTGAAATAAAAGGCTGAAAGACAGACGCCGAGCTGGGCTGACTGCCGTCGGACCAGTCGGTAATATTAGCTTCCTGCTGTGTCTTGTGTTCTTTGAAAACCTCTATCTTCCCTCCTCAGCCTCGCCCACGAGCGAAGACTTCAGAGGAGCGCTCATCTTGCTGTCCTTGTGGTGAAACAGAAAGCACACCATGACACACCTCCTCTTAACCTCTCCTCACATCTAAACAGTCACAAAGAGACACATTTATACAGGCCGTGCTGTGGTAGGCCTTGGCCTTTACTGCTGGCCCTGTGTTCATTCAGCAGAATACACTGCGAGCTCTGTGGCGCTCTATGAAAAGCCTTGTGTGTGTGTTACACAGAGAGGAGACGGATGCATGGACTATGGTTTTAAGAGCAGCTTAATAACCGTGTGTTTGTTAGAAAGACACCTAGTGTTTGCCTCCAAACCATAAAGGAAAGTAAAATGTTAGCGTAGCACCCGGAGAGGGAAGTGAGTCCTCCTCTGAGGGTTTATATTGGTTTGTAGTAACGCGGAGATTAAGTGTTCTCCAATGTTCAGATGGTAACAACAGTGCGAGGTCAACATTTGGCGCTGGTATTATGTGACTTTAAGTTGAAATCTTGACACACAAAACATCGTCCAACCTTCCAGTTAACCTTTAACCGTTAATTTGCATAGCCGACAGGGGAATGCTGACAGTGTCGTGCCAGAACTGGAGCTGGGCGAGTGGGCAGTGTAACCAGGGCTCAGCAGCCTCTACGGACATAATGGCAGAGGAGAGAAAAGTAGAGAGCGAGCGAGCAAGAAGCCGCCAGACAAAAGAGTAAACGGCCCAGACTGTCCACACGTCAGGCAACAAATCACAGAAAATACAAATTTCTTTACTTCAATCTAGACATAAAATTCAACTTTAAGTGATTATAAAACCAATTCTGTCGCCACGTGAACAAAAAGCTCGTCATTTCACCGTAACGAGGACCAAAAAACGTCTTTGGGCACAAACACTATTCTCCTGAAGCCACATGGTGAGAAGTCACTTTGGAAAATTGCCATTTACACAATGTAAAACCCCTTTTTTTCCAAGCAGGGAAAACACTCATTACCAGGGCGGAGAGAGAGAAAACACACACACACACACAAGTATCCTACTGTACAAACAAATGCACGCGTGTGTGTTTGTGTGTGTGTTTATGTGGTTGTTGGCAATATTAACGAACATTTAAGAGACAGGAAGGGAAAGAGTGAGAGGAGGAGAAACGCTTTAATGCTGTGGTGTCTGGATTTCTGTGGGAAAACAGTGAGTGCATGTTCACTCCAATTTATCTTTTCAGATGAGTGCTAGCTCGGCCGTCCGCTTCGGTGTTTCTCCACAAGGTTCGAGAGCCCAAAGAGTGTTTTTGTGTTTATATTATGGATTATATGCACTTCAATCCGCGTTTTCGTCCAACATATTCGACCCTCTTTCATGTTTTTGTGCTGAAATTGGGGCTGACGTGACATTAAACGGCTATTCACACACATTTTATAAAATCTGTCTTCCGGGATCATTTTATTTGATTTTTTATGACGTCTTTAAGTTCTTACTTTTCCATAAAACATGACAGATATGTGCACACGGCCTCAGTGTGAGCGCTTCTTTCGGTGCCTCTATGTGTTATTACCTTCACTTATATGTGTGTGTGTGTGTGTGTGTGTGTGTGTGTGTGGTAAAGGCGGGACTCACTGTCTGCTGCTGTGCTGCCATTGGGCAACGAGCCCAGATCAACAACCATGCCGTCCAGACAGACGTTGAGTTCGCCTCCCGCTACAACCGAGCCTTTGTTCTCCGTCTGCAGCACCAGACTCAACTGGACGTTCTCCACTAGAGAGGGAGAGAAGGAGGAGGACGAACGACGAGAGGATGAGTGGTCAAGAAGGTGGAGAGGACAAACGTGTGATGGGGAAGGAAAGGGTGAGGAAATCAGACATCCTCTGTGACTACTCCAAAATGAGGAAACAGTGTGAACGCACAGTGTGTTATCATCCGCAGATGTGACACGGCCGGAAGCTGCGAGGTGCTGAAAGACGGCAAAAACTGCAGTTCCTCGTCCACTTGAGGCTGGCTGCAGAAGTGTCAGTCTCCATAAGTCCCCATGTTAGACAGCAGAAATAAACATGTTTACAGCCTGGTACAAAAATAGTTTTGGTCTCTGTGGCTAAATGGGGACTTATGGAGACTGACTCACTTCTGGATCCAGCCTCAAGTGGACGTTTGAGGAACTGCAGTTTGTGGCACTTTGGCTTGACTTCACAGCCACTACTGAGGACGACTTGGCCTCAGTTTAGAACGTACTCTTTGCTATCGGTCTCCAATAATCCATTATGGGTGAGTCCGTTGTTTAGTGCAGCTCATAAAGTCAGAATTATGACATAACCACGTCATATTTACAAGCTGCGTTCCTTCAGGTGGTCATCGTTCACTAAAAAAAAAATGATTTGATCACTGTAAAAGTATAAATTTTTATTTATATTTAAGAAGAAACCTGAAAACTGTCTGTCAGCATTTCAGGAACGACTTCTTGGTGACAAACTTTGAAATATTCGACTTTCTGAGCTCCGGAAGTCATTTATACTCCCAAATAATTCACATTTACTGCGTGCACACTGTAAATTCACACTGTTAGGTTAATAATACTTTATCTGCGCGCGTGTGAGTGCGTCCTTACTCTTGCCATCGTGCGTGCGCAGCGTGTCCAGCAGGTCTATGGTGGCGCTGCCGAGTAGCTCCTTCCTCAGGGTGTGGCAGCTCCACAGCTTCAGATCCAGATGACTCTGAGGCGTCACATTACTGTGAGACGCAAGGTAACATAACACACACGTCATTAAAAATAAAGAAAATAAACACATCAGAACCTTAAATAAATTTGCTGCATTTTATTTAATTTTAGCTTTTTTAAATTCTGTATTTTCTTTACCTGTAAAAATATCTGTGTGTTTGTTTTACGGGACGTCCAGCTGGACTTTAATTTAACATGAACTAAAATATGTCACGTCTACTGGAGTGGATTATTCTGTTATTTCATGGTCGACCATCAGCACACACATTTGAGCTTGAACATTTCTCCAAACAATAAAAAACAGGATAAAAGTGTGTGTGTGTGTGTGTGTTCTCACAGGGTGAGGTCTTCGTTCCACTGCAGCTCGAGGTGTCCGCTGCGTTTGCCTGTTTTTTTGGTTTCACTCGTCAGGCCGTCGGCGGTCACCTCGACGAAGGAGCTGAGCCGAGAGTGCCGGTTTGGCAGCTTGGGAGACTGAGGCTTCGCTGAAACCACTGAGCACAAACACGGACGGAGAGAGGGAGGACGGAGGACATCAGGACAAAGGACAGGAACAAAATGGATGCAGTCCAACCACAATAAGGAAATGCTGTGCGTTGAAGGTCGAAGGTTTATCTCTCACATCGACAACACCTCGTCAGCGGTTTCTTTAAAACGATACGTCATGCCGAGCGGCGAGACGGGGCCCCTGAAACGAGCTCATCTGCAGACAGACGGCCTGAAATTTTCGTATTTGACAGACGAAAAACACGAAGCAGCTCATCCCAAACATCCTCACGCGTCCCCACAGAGAAAACACACACATTAGTCCAACGTTTGAATGACTCACGGTGAAACACACATTCAGTTTTGGAAGCATCCAGTCAGGTTATTCGGTGTTAGGCGTCTAAACTGAGCCCAGAATAATCCTGGTGATGCATTTTAACATGAAGAACATCAAATATAATACTAATAAAGTGTGAACAGAATGAGCCTGCTCATCTAAATGTTTCAGTTTTTGCCATTTTAAACTAATTTGGGACAGACCGAGTAAAAAACACAACACAGTAACACTGAAAACCTGCGCAGGAAAAAATAAATGAATCATCAGAGCAATAAGCAGAACCGGTACTGGCTCCGGTATCAATAAAATCGTGTTAATTCCCATCCATAATGACATTTGGAAGTCTTCTAATAGATGTTAGTCTCACGAGTCTTTGCAAAGTTCATGCGGCGTCTGGAGGCCCGTTGATGCTCGGTTTGGGTACAGATCCAGAACTGAGGAGGGCCGCACAGCACAACTGTTACCGTGATTATCATTATTACCTTTAGTCACATTTCTGTTAAATGCCAGAAGCAGTGTGTAAAATGAGTCACTGCGTGTGGAGCTCAGTGTTTCTCAGTCACGTACCGACGCAGAAAAGTAGAACTATTTTGACAGATTAGAATCCGGGCCAACCTTGATCAGCTTCATGCAGGTTTAATCCTCAAAAGATTATTTATTGTTAACTGTTGTTGAATCCTGAGCAGAACCGGTTCAAGAAGCAGAGATGTTTCAGGCTCGGAGCCACGATTACAGAGTTTTTGAACTGTTAATTTAACCTGCGCTTCATAACTCACGTCATATTTTAACGTGGATTAACACGAACGCGTCCGAGTGACCCGAGTTCATTCAACATGTTGTAGATGGTTTGATATATTTATTTTAAAAGATAACGTTTCAGAGGTTAGAGTTACCATCCGTGGTACTTCACCACTTCTTCTCAATCAACACACTGACTTAAAATAATAAACATAATTAAAACAGTACTTCTGTCTGACATTGATCATAGTGCAACTTCAAAACATCACAGTCAACTAAACTTAATTAAACAAAGAGAAACTAAATATTTATCCACGACTGTTCACCATCTGTGTGTCTGTTTGCATCGACATGTTTTTATTTAGTGTATACGAGTATATTTGGATGGATCTGATGGCTGTGTGTGTGTGTGTGTGTGTGTGTGTTGGTGGTTACACCGAGCAAACACACAAAAACAAACACCGCCCTCTAGTGGAAGAAAGATAAAAAACATCTGCTGCTCCACCTTCATTCATTTTCATGGGAAAATCATTAAACAGTCACAATGTGGCTTCAATGTTAAAGGACGCCAAGACCGTGTGTGTGTGTGTGTGTGTCTGTGTGGTCACTGCAGGCCTGGTGTCACGTTCCATGACTTTTCAAGGACTTTCAATGCCTCCATCAGCCTCTGCATCCCTAAAACAAAAATCTGTTGTTGCTGTTATTCAGTTTTCCCACCAGCTGCCGTGTAAAGTCGAACTTCCCGATCTGACCTCTCCCCATATTTCGCTGAATCTCAGCACGATCTGACGCTCTACGGTAAAAGTCTACAGCAGTGCCTGGACGGTCTTCAGCGGCTTTGAATTCTTGTCGCAGGCCTGCTGAGATTCTGGTCGCGCCGCGTGTCAGTCATATGACAGCCGGCCTGAGGAGCGCAGAGCCTGAAGCGTTTCTCGGGATGAGCTGTCGGGTGAATGAATGACGACCTCTGTCTGTCTGTACAACGTGAGCAGATCTGAGCTCATAAAAACATCTGGCAACAGAAAGTGACTCATCTGCAGGAAGAGGAAGCGACACGCAGAGAGGTGGACGAGCGCCAGAGATGGAAGAACCCAAAGTAGCATGAGCAACGAGGTGACACGAGGAGCTGCGACTGAGTGATTAGTGGCCCAAAATCAAAACCTGAAACCTGAATCGTCTTGTCTGCAAGTCTTTGTAACTTTTTGGTCATTTTTCTGGTGTATGTGCTCCTAAATATGTAAATATGCTATGTAGTTCATTTCTTTCCCTTTTGGTTGTTCACAGGGTGTTTTATTTTGAAAATCAGCCGGATTCTCTATGCCATGCTTCCTGCCAGCTCCTGGCTGCCCATGAACAGCCGTGTATTCTTGGTGGAGGCAAACACACAGTACGCATCACGCCCTGGTGGAAACTAGTCTTTTTGGTACAAAAAACTGTTTTGGTCTCTTGTTTGAGCAACCAGGTGTCATCCAGCTCCACCTGAGGCAGAAGCAGGACTGCAATGATGGAGCCGACCACACACAACGGCTTGAATGAACCCACTGGGGACAGCAAACGTAGCCGAGCATTTAGCAAGAGACAAACGTTTCCCTCAGGAGTCGATGGAGACCGACCTCGTAAGCGTAAATGAAATTACTCCGACTGAAACACATATTTGTGTTGAGCCGACATAAAACAAAGACTGTTCTTCAAATTTCGAGGGTGAGCTCTGATTACAGATTACACAAAGCACCGAAAGAAGCGCCGTCCGACCGAACTGCGTGAAAAATGAAAGACCTGCAGTGAGGGATGATCATCATCTGTGACGGCTGCAGTCGTAGAGCTGCCTCAACATCAGGACAAACTTTATACAAAGAAAGGAGAAACTTCATGACGTGATCTCAGTGAGGATAACAAGAACGCGTTTTCCGTTTCCTCTTGATTTATTTCCGAGTTCCTGAAGCTCATTTTGTCAAAAAACGTTCATCAAACTGTTTTGTGAGTTTCACAATGATCCTGTGCAGCGTTTTGTCTCTCCTTTGGCAGGAAACAGCCGCGTTCAGCGGAGGTGTCAGACCACATAATACCAGGTCTAACAAGAAGCTGCAAGGTTGATGTAATGTTAAGAAGCGGCCGTGACTGGATAATAATGACAACATCACAATGAGCGAGATCGCCTTTCATCTGATAAACTCGACATTTTGAGCCGGCCGAGCTGCAGCTGTGAAGCCGTTTGTGCATCTCTGCTGAGGAGCGTCCCCACGAGCAAAAAGGTGAACGACAACGACGTGAACTCAGCGACAATCAGACTCAGACTCCCGTCTTGCCGTTCCGATGAAATCAAACACGTTGAACGCTATCGGAGGTTTTTAATCTCGGCTCGTGCAAATAGAGACGTCAACAACAACAGGAGCGCTCCCTGAGCACCGTGAAGAGGCAGGGGACCGGCTGCAGAGCAGCAGACATGGAGCTGAATGGACTCTCATTGAAGTCTCGGCTCTGTTGGATGGTAGAAAAGGTGGAGGGATCGGTGGAGTTGCGGACCGAGCGAGATCTCTGACGCGTCCTCACGTGACCGAACGCTGGTTTAGTTCGGCAGTTTATCTTCACAGAAAACGAACCCAGTTGTGGACAGTCTTTGTAATAATTACCTTTCAAGATCAACTGAGACTTCTCAGTGGTCTGGGCACCGCCAGGTCTGCTCACGCTGGCAGCCGCCATGACCTCACAGCTCTGAAACACAAACACACACAGTATTACAAGACGTTATCACTCATAAAAACAGCATATATTACAGGTAAACTTATATAGCTCAGTCTACAGGGACTTGGCTTGGGAACCAGAGGGTGGCCGGTTCAAGGACCAGAGTATGGAAGGAGGGGTGCCGGTTCACCTCCTGGACTTGAGCAAGGCACTGAACTGCTCCGAGGGCTGTGCTGCCCATCACTCCACAATCTCTCTCCACATTTGCGCGTGTGGCTGCATTTCAGGGTTAGAAGAAAAAGAAAATCCCCTTGAGGGATTCATAAAAGTATCCTTCTTCTTCTTCATCTTTAAATCAGACAGAAGGCAGAGATGTGTCCACGTAGTGAGCGCCAAGACTCGTCGTCATCCTCGTAACATCACCTTGAGCAAAGTCAGAGCACGCTGGACTGAACATGCGAGGACTAGCCTGAGACATCATGCACACCAAGACCAGACCTCTAACCCCAAACCTGCTCAGTGATGGGGGGCACGCTGCATCACCAAGGTGACTGCTGTTTGCGATCCAAACCCGGAGATGCACCACCCACCCCCCTCCAACTATTACCTGCTGTGTTCACCCCAACGACCCACCTGAGCTCTGACAAACACGGCGAGCCAATCACAACAAAAGCATCCTCCGTCAACCTTGTGGAGACAAAGCTGAGCCGGCTAACCTGGCTCCTCCTCCGCGGACACTGGCTGAACTTCACGCAGACTAACGGAGACATAACTGTCCCCGCTGAACAGACCTCATTGTCCCCGGGTTTAAATACCCTTGGCTGGCTGCTGCGCACACAAAACACAAACACGGAAGATGATTCAAGGCATTTCCATCCACCGCCGTCAAGCTAACGCTAACATACACGCGACTTCCGGTGAGGTTTTTCCAAAATAAACCTCAACTGGCGGATAAAACTGGCAGCCTAGTGGCTTATTAAGACACCAACGCACATAAAATAATATAAATCTATGTTTCTATTCATGAAAAAATGTCTTTTAGTCGCTTTTACACGTTTTTCTCCCACTACGAAACCCGTTTTTTGTTTTGTTTTGAAGGAACACTTCCGCTCCGGCGTCGCTAACTTCGTCTAGCTTGACCTACAGAGAAGCTAACCGTTAGCGAGCGAGCTTCGCGGGGGGATTTTATAAAAGGACACGCCGATAAACTCGGTTCCGACGACCTGACAACACGTAAAGCGGCTTCGGTAGTTACGTGGTTCTTGTCCGAGCCCGCCACATCCGTCCAAACGTGAAGGGCGGGGGTGTAAACGCAGTGTTTGCCGTACCTTTTTCGGCTGTGCTGCTCCGCTGCTGTCGCTACTGAACTTTCATTTCCGCCTCAGTGACGAAACCACGTGACGCAGGGTAAAGTCCCGTGCACAAAGGATTATGGGTCATAAAAAATGGTAAACAACACTCAGTTATTTATATTTTTAACAGCTTCGCTCAATTTACAGGCACACAAAACAAGATACGCAGTTAATAATAATAATAATAATATTGCAATCTTAAGGACTGAAGCGTTAAATAAACATATTAATAAACAGGAAAGTAAATTTTAAGGTTAATAAAAGAAAAAAATCAAAGGTAAAGACTAATGTACACAAGTAAACGTAATAAAATAAAATAAAAATCAAGTTTATTGAGAAGTAGGTTTGCACTTACAAGGAAACTTGGTGTTGGTGCAGAATAAACATTAAGTAAAAAAAAATAAACATTAAGGGAAAAAAAATCAGCAGATTAAAAAAAACAAGAGATATACAGATATAAAACATATAATATAGACTGTGCGTTAATGTAACGTAATGTAGCCTAATCTCACAATTCTGGACCTGAACCATCTCCATCACTTCCCCTGCAGACTGTCTAAAACCTGGACAGAGTCTCCGAGACATCCACCACAGACTGTCTAAAACCTGAATGTAGTCTCTGTGACGTCCTCCACAGAGTGTATAAAACTAGACATAGTCCCGTGACGCCCCCAGTGGACTGTATAAAACTGATTCTGCTGTGAAGTTGGACGTTTAAACATGGGGACTTATGGAGACTGACTCACCTCTGGAGCCAGTCTCGAGTGGATGTTTGAGGAACTGCAGTTTTTGGCGCTTCATCTCACAGCCACAGAGGTTGCCGCTTGGTCGATATACTGTTACCACCTTATATAGTTACCGTTCTGTCTTTTCCATGAATGCTCTACATGCTCATCATGTCTGTGTGCTGCTTGTTGCTGTGCAGCAGATTTATCTGACGTTTTGTGCTGAGAACAGCTGCTGCTGCTGGGAATGGATAAGAAACGATAAGAGTGGAATTTTTAATGTGGAAAACTCAGAGAGCTAAAAGAGTCTTTGTGTAGCTGAAGGGAACTGCAGTTTGTCACTACCCCATTTTATATTAAACACACTCATCTGACCCATTGTTAATATAATCTTGTTGATTCTGAGGAGAACGACTGCAATAATGTAAATTATGACACAGTTTGAGTGGCTGAAGCACTTCAGGCAGCCAGCTTGTGGAAATTTCCTTTTTCAGATCACCAAATGACTTCAGCCAAATAACTCCCAGCTGGGACCTCGTTGATGTTCAGAGCCTTACATATTTAAATGTTACATATCACTGTGATAGACACGTGACACACGTCCACAGAGATGCTGCTTCCTTCTCTCTTAAATGATGCTCGACTTTCCCTCTAACGCCTCCAGCACATCCAATTTTTCACTTCCCCCAGTGAAATATCTACACCCACTGACACAAGATTGGACAGACATTCACGGTCCCCAGAGGATGTATTCTAATGACTTTTAATATTGGCACCACTATGAGTTAGACATTTTCACTTTTGGGTGAATTACCACGACCTTGAGCGAGCCACAGTGGTCCAGCGAGGTAGCTGCTTCAGGGCCTACACCCTCTGTGATTTATTATATAACAGTGTTTGCATTAGACTTGGTTCATGTTCTCCAGAGAAGAGCTCATGAACCTCAGGGAAACACAACCAGCTGACTTTTTTCACACTTTTCTCGTTACAGTGCGGGATATTTGCGGTTCGATCCCCGCTCGGGACAAGGTAAGATGAATGAAGTAATGTGTGCAATACAAGGGAGAAGGTTAATGTAAATAATGAGAAATAATAAAGCTTCCAAGTAAACTTCAGAATGAGTTTGAGTGTTTTATTTTTTTACCTAGAAAAACCTAAAAATTCCTGGAGAGGAACATGTTCCAACAGGTCGACACAAGCACCAAATAAAATAAATAAATAAAAGTGTGTCTTCTTTTTAAAAATGTATTTCAAATTAGACTGCAGCAACACATTTCCTCACAAGGACAATAAACACATAGAACAACAATAAAGTATCGATCTTTTATTGATATTTATTTCACCAGTCACACAACAGCGAGTCTTTAGATCCGCACTGGGCGACAGTAAAAGCTCTAAAAAGTGTCGATGTGAGCACATGAGACCAAGCTGTAACTGACACTACTGCTGGGCTGCAGTACCGCGTTCAGCCTGAGGTGTCGCTGTTGGGCCGAAATATTTAAATAATCATTAAAAATCATATTTTTATTAAAAAACTTTGAGGTTTGGGGCATAAAGAAGGAACGCTTCACGAATTTGCGTGTCATCCTTGCGCAGGGGCCATGCTAATCTTCTCTGTATCGTTCCAATTTTAGTATATGTGCTACCGGAGTAACACAACATGGCCATATCTCTCAATCCTATATATAGGGCTCTGTACCGGGACAACCCACAGTCATGGTGCTGGCAGAAATCACTACTTCTCTGGGCTCTACACTGGGTTATGTGACCTTATGTCTTACTTGTCCTATTATCTTGAGTGGCCTAGGATGAGCCATAATAACCATATATTACATATTTTATGGTTATTTTAGTCAGAGAGCGAGAGCACAGAGGGCTTCTGGGTAATTTAAGCAATGACGTGTCACGTCACACACAGTCAGGATTGGTGGGTGGAAGGCGGAAGAACAATGGGTTCAGTCACAGCTCCTCCTCCTGCATTCCTACCAGAGGGGCCACGACCCCCTCTGCTGCTGGACCTCCAACGGCTGCTGTAAAGAGAGAGAAGGGTGGGGGGCAGGAAGGCAGAGAGAGAGAGCGGTGGGGGCAGGAAGGCAGAGAGAGAGAGCGGTGGGGGCAGGAAGGCAGAGACACGCGGGCTGTAAACATACTCAGCTCATTCGCAGCAAACCAGCAGCTCCTCGGCTCTGCACGGCAGCCTGTGAACACACACCACACACAACAACGCACGTGTGTTTAGGAGAGGGGACATGGCTGTGTGTGTGACTTTCTCACTGCTGTCACCATCCTGTCCTGACGTGGACACCAACATCAGGACCTCCAAAACCAAACGGGGATTTTACCTCCCTCCACAGAATCGGGACACGAGACAGAAAGGAAGTGCTCCTGTTGCTTAAAAACAGGATTTCGGGTGAAGATGTGTGTATATATTATATAACACAACACAGGCAAGACTGCTCTTCATTCAAATCATTCAACTCTTCTTTCTTTCCACGTTTCTCGTGGCTCTGGTTGTCTCCTCTTTGCTCTCTACTTCCTGTGTTGTTTTCGCAGTTTCAAAAAAATACAGGTGCAGTTCCACAAACTGGCCGCTAGATGTCAGGGTAGGACCGCTGAGTGGCGCCGCTGCCTCTGGAGAAACAACCAAATATGAATTATTTATGATTATCATCAACAACAGCAAGTAGTTGAAGCTATATACAGCGTTTACATGTCGACTGTTGTACTGTTTAACAATCGACAAATAATAATAAATCAGAGCTTTAGATTGGGACGTCACTAACAAACCAGGCGTGTTTCTGAGCTCTCATTCACCTTAAATCACATGCGTGGAGTAATGCATTGCTTATTACAGTCATATTGTGCTGAGTTCACGTGAACTCACGATGAGGATGCACTGATGGAGTCACGCTGTTTATAGTGTCCATCTCGACGCTACAAACATGGTTCTTTACCTTCAGCGTCCCTCCAGGAGGTCTGTAAACGTCCTCCAGGTGCTCCACAAACTTCTGCACAAGAGCTGGTCGAAACAAAACTCAGTTAGCTGCAGGTAAATGTGTCTGTGTGTGAGTCTGTCCACCTGTAGGCTACTGTTAAGATGACAGCATTTCCCATGGGTCCATTCTCACTCTGACCACACCCCCTTCACCTGAAACTGACAGACAATGAAAAATAAGAGCTGGAAAATGAATATAGCAAGTAAAACTAATGTAGTCCTTTATTTCTTCAACTGTACTGACTCATATATATTAACATTTACGTTATTATAGATTTTGTCAATGAGTGGAAAAAATAAGAGTAAAACAAAGTTATTTTTCTGTCTTGAAAAGAAGCTTAAAGTTTCATTTTGTCAACGTGTTATTTTAAATGTTGTCTAGAAATGATCCTGTAAAGTCACATGTTTGTAACACCCGCCTCATGTACATATCAGGGGGCCTGGGTTGGTGGGAGGCGACCAGATTGACGCAGTAGCCCAGAAGAAGATGAACGGTTCGATTCCTGGACAGTAAAAGAACCAAAAAGTCTCAATGTGAGCACACACGAGATCAAGCTGTAACTCTGACACTCTCCTGTAGGCTGCAGTACCGTGTTCAGCCGGAGCTGTCGCTGTTTGGTCGAAATATTTAAATAATCCTAAAAAATCATATTTCTATCAAAAAACTTCGAGGTTTGGGTCATAAAGAAGGAACGCTTCACGAATTTGCGTGTCATCCTTGCGCAGGGGCCATGCTAATCTTCTCTGTATCGTTCCAATTTTAGTATATGTGCTACCGAAGTAACACAACACACTAACATTTCTCAATTCTATATATAGGTGACTGTACCAGGACAACCCACAGTCATGGTGGTGGCAGGAATCGCTACTTCTCAGGGCTCTGGATTACGTGACCTTATGTCTTGCTTGTCCTATTATCTTGAATGGCCTAGGATGAGCCATAATAACCAGAAATTAAATATTTTATCATTATTTTAGTTACAGAGGAAGAGCACAGAGGGCTTCTGGGTAATCTATGCAATGAGGTGTCACGTCACACACAGTCAGGATTGGTGGGTGGAAGGCAGAAGAACAATGGGTTCAGTCACAGCTCCTCCTCCAGGGTACGCTGAGGAGTAGCGGGTGAAGGCGTCCTGTAAGATCATAAAGAGAGGTTAAAACTTTCTGAAATTGAATTGAAACCAATGAAGTACTCCACTTTGCTGGACATCAGTGCAGACTGAGAGCCCGTCCTCTATCGCTCCTTCAGGTGGGACGCGACCAGTCTGACGTAGTAGCCCAGAAGAAGATAGGCTGCAGTACCGTGTTCGGCCTGAGCTGTCGCTGTTGAGCCGAAATAGTAAAATAATTGTGAAAAATCGTAATTTTATCTAAAAACTTTGTGGTTTGGGGCATAAAGAAGGAACGCTTCACGAATTTGCGTGTCATCCTTGCGCAGGGGCCATGCTAATCTTCTCTGTATCGTTCCAATTTTAGTATATGTGCTACCGAAGTAACACAACACACTAACATTTCTCAATTCTATATATAGGTGACTGTACCAGGACAACCCACAGTCATGGTGGTGGCAGAAATCGCAACTTCTCAGGATTCTAGACTGAATTACGTGACCTTATGTCTTGCTTGTCATATAATCTTGAATGGCCTAAGATGAGCCATAATAACCAGAAATTAAATATTTTATGGTTATTTTAGTTACAGAAGGAGAGCACAGAGGGCTTCTGGGTAATCTATGCAATTGAATTGAAATTGAAATAGTAAAATAATTGTAAAAAATCATATTTCTATCAAAAAACTTCAAGGTTTGGGGCATAAAGAAGGAACGCTTCACGAATTTGCGTGTCATCCTTGCGCAGGGGCCATGCTAATCTTCTCTGTATCGTTCCAATTTTAGTATATGTGCTACCGAAGCAACACAACACACCAATGTTTCTCAATTCTATATATAGGTGACTGTAGCAGGACAACCCACAGTCATGGTGGTGGCAGGAATCGCTACTTGTCAGGGCTCTGGATTACGTGACCTTATGTCTTGCTTGTCCTATT
>CM041721.1:26122070-26217070 GCA_023373845.1 Nibea coibor
CCGGGAGCTGCTGTCCTCCTCCGTCCCTCTAACCTTTCACTCATCCCTTAAGACTGCGTGGCCTGAATTGAAGGCCTCCAAATGCACAGCGTGTCCTCGTGTAGCTGAAGTGAGGGCGGCAAGAGAAGACGAGGAGGACAAAAGACAGAGAGAGGACGAGTCGGGGAGAGAAAGAGATCAGAGATGGAGAATCATCTTCAAAGCCTGTCCTGATGTAACCCCGCAGGAGAAAGGCTGACCTGAGAGGACCTCTAGACAAACTCCTCCGGTTGAACATCGATCATGTCTGTAACCGCCATTGGCCTGTCATGTCAAACCGAGCCCCCAAAACACCCACAATGCATCTGCCCGTGTGTGTCTTACCTCCATCGGAGTACGTCTCTGTTCCGTATCCGTCCTGGAGCCCGTTGTTCCACGTCCCCTCGTACTTCCCGCTCGTCCCCGTGCTCTCCCGCAGGCCGTAGCGTCCCTTAAAGCCGTGCGTCCACTCGCCCTTGTACACCCAGCGGCCTTTATTCTCGACGCCCACGCCGTGTCTCTTGCCCTGAGCCCAGGTGCCCTGATAGGTGTTCCCGCTCGGCCAGGTGTAGACACCCAGCAGCTCGAAGCCGTGGGCCCAGGACCCGCAGTACTCCCCCTGGCCCTTGGGTCCTGTGCAGATCCCGTGGCCGTGCGCCTTGCCCTCCTCCCACCCTCCGCAGTATGACCCCCCATCGTCAAAGTTGAACCTGCCGCCAGTGGACATGCATGAAACAGGTCTTGGCAATTCCCCTGAAGCCTCGACAAAAAGAAAAAGAAAAGAAAAAGAAAAGGAAGGGAGGAAGAAGAAGAAGGACAGGTTGGTGCTAGAACCAATCCATGGAGCCGAGTTTGGAGGTCGGTGAGGACAGGGGTGAGGAGGAGGTGGTGGTGGAGGAGAGAGCGGGAGGGAGAGGGAGAGGACTCCCACACAAATCAAACAACGCCACCCCCACCCCTTCGTTCAAGCTGGAGGAGGGAGAGACGAGGCGAACAACAAAACTTTGGCCCCCTCACAGGGGCATCGGGGGTCGTGGTGGGGAAAGGGCCGACGCCGTTCACACCATCCTCTTCGTAGCGTCGGCTAGCACCTCCCGACTTCGACTCTGTGACGGAGGCAGGTGAGAGAGGAGGAGGAGGAGAGCGGGCCCACGGCTGCCATTATCCTCTCTCTCAGCAGGAGTTTGAACCGTCAGGCAGCTCCACCGGTCCTGCCATCGGGCCTGCCTACACAACTCTTCCTCCTACTCCGCTCAGTCGCCTCCTACCTGATGATGCCTCCACCTCTCTTGGGGAAGGTGGTGGTGGTGGGGGGGGGTGATAAGAGCCGAGAAGTCTCCCCACGGTGGCAGCCCTTTAAAGCCTCCGAGCCTCCAGCATAGAAGCCACCCTCGGGCACCTCCTGATCAACACGGCAGCCCGAAAAAACTGAAGCTGTGACAGCTTTTTGTGTTTGAGTCAGACTTCAGCATCGAGGCAACACACACACATCACACACACACACACACACACACTCATGCATGCATAGAGAGAGGGAGAGACAGGAAAATGAGGAAACACATCAGGTAATCTGCTCGGCCGCCTTCTTCTTCTTCTGTCTGTCCTGTGTTGCTGTATAGCAGCAATGCAGTCTCCTGCTTTATGCAGGCGCGCGCACACACACACACACACACTTTCTGACAGCAAGTGCGCACACACAGACAATGAAAATAAACAACTGAATTGATTAATTTCTCCTCCTCTCCCTCCCTCTCTCTCGCTCTCAGTCTGTCTGCAGGTCTTTAATCCACTGCGTCCATAAGTGGTTTATCTTCTGCGTGGGTTGCCTTCAGGTTGCCCGCTTTGATGAAATAACATCCATCTACGTGATCCTGTTGCAGTGTGTTGCTGCGTCCTCCTCAGCATCTCCTGCTCGTCTCCATGTTTCCCCTACGGAGCGCCGGGCTGACGCACAGCCTGCCTTCCTGCCTGCTGCTGCTGTCTCAGGTCCTCCGATCTCCTCCTCTCTCCTCCTACGGATGGATCTCAGTATCTCTCTCTCTCTCTCTCTCTCTCTCTCTCTCTCTCTCTCTCTCCTGATCTGTGTGTCTCAGAAAATCTGCTCATTAGAGAGGACTGTTCCAATGCAGCCAGCCGGCCCCCCCTCCCACCCTGCAAACCTGCTCCCCCCCGCCTCCTGCTCAATAGCACGCTCCAGCTCTTAAAGAGACACGCGCCCTGCAAAGCGTCGCTCGTCACCTGTAGCTCGTCCTTTGTGTTTTCTTCTCTTTCGGCGTCTCGTCTCGCTCCGGGAGTCTGCAGCCGCGAGGATGCATATTTAAGGTGAACGTTAAAGGTCGAGCGTGTAACATTTGACGGTGTCTGTTGACAAAGATGGAAGATCAGATTCAGAACTCTGTTTTCATGAGGGTCCTCTTCCGCGTAGTCCGCCATGTTTCTACAGCAGCCCAGAAGGGACAAACCAAGACGGAGGTACAGTCCGACAAGGACGCGGTAGTGCAGCAATAAGCGGTGCCTGATGGAGTAAACCCCAAAGTTCACCGGGTGTAGACGTGATTTGTGCGGTTTGTGTTGTTGCGGAGCCGGTGGGGTTCAGAAGTGGACCTCCGCTCGGCTCCGCATTGAATTCAATGTGGCTGTTCTATTTTTGACGGGCTCCGTTAGCAGCCTGCATCAATTTCCACAGAGCACCTCTAGCAAACAGGAAGCCAGACACAGCATAGATCCTGTGGATTTTCAAAATAAAACACCCTCTGCAAACTGCCGGTCGTAAAAACAGGCCGTTCAAATCCAAATCTGAGCAAGAAAACAAAGTCTGGAGGGATAAGCGCTTCTGAAACGCTCCTGGTGAGTTTGAGGTCGATGCAGGACGGACCAAAACAGACGTGATGTGACGGAGACGTGCTCGGTGGGGTTTCGGGGTTAGGCGTGACCAGGTGGAGGTGTAGACGTCACTTTAATAGATAAAATCCCCACGAGGGGAGGGGGACGACCGACAACTGCCGTTGCTCTGTGGCTAACTTATCAGCAAACATTTGTCCACCTGATAAATGTAAGAGCAACATTCGGTCTCAGTTTTTGGTCTCCACCAGCTGCCGAGGAAACATCTGGCTCTTCAGCAG
The DNA here is from genome assembly GCA_023373845.1 of Nibea coibor. NCBI lineage: Eukaryota > Metazoa > Chordata > Actinopteri > Sciaenidae > Nibea > Nibea coibor. Next base: position 26,125,211 of record CM041721.1, read on the forward strand.
CTAATTTATGCGTCGCTATGTTCAAAGGCTATAGTTCATCTGAAATGAAATCTCAGTCCAACGCCCGCTGAGAACGTATCTCGCACACAACTCCTCACTTCAGTAGTTCCCGTCTCGCCTGGCACTTCCTGCATTCACAGCTCAGTAATCGTGCAGCACTTTTTTCTCTGTCCGTTAATCTCAGTGTTCCAGATTATTCCACACAGTTTTACAAATTAATCCCATTGAATAAAAAAGCTTCTATAATCAGATTACACACACACATTAAGTCTGACATTAAGATTACACATTTTCCTCATTAGCCCGGAGGAGTAGGAGGTTGTTGATGCGGTGGCTCCTCAGCACAAAGACTCCTATTGATTAGCTGATATGGACACGACCAGAAATCTGATCCTTCAGGGAAAACCACACGTACAGTCTGAAATGAATTTTATTTACTGACAGCTCAAAGTTTTGAGGGTAAGAAATCAGTTTCAGTGCTCTTTAAAATGACCGACTGACTGATTCAAATTTACAAATGTACACATCCACGGTCAGCCGTCACGTGTCCGTCATTGGCGAGTTTTAAAGGGCAAATCATCACGAGGCAAAAAAAGGCTGCGGCTCACTGTTACGTATACGTAATGTAACCAATACACCTTTTATGTTGCTACACTGTAGAAAAGCAAAGCCGACCTGTGGACGGTTTGTGCTGCACAGATGAATGGCACAAAAATAATTTACTGGAGGTTTGCAGCACTCCAAAAAATGTATTCATTGTTTCGCCTCCATCTCTTTCGTACAGATTGTGTATTCATAGATTTCGTGGAGCCCTGGAGGGAAAAGTAATGTTCTAACATGGTAACGGAACAACTGAAGGACAGAAGACGGCTGTGAGTTTTACAGCAAAGTAAGAGCTCCTCTTTGACGTCAGCGTATCTCACCTTACACAGAGTACAGACGTACGGACAGTTATATATGTCATAGTTATTCATGCTGCCATTCAGAGTCTGTAGAAGCACAATGCAGTTTGTGGAGCGCTCACATCCAGGTGCAGCGTACTCCATGACCAATGTTCAAAGACAAATCTTCCATCTGCGTTCCAACCTTCACCTGAGGTCATGAGCTTTGGGTAGTGACCAAAAGAACGAGATCGCGGATACAAGCGGCTGAAATCAGCTTCTTCTGCTGAGTGGCATGGCTCAGCCTGAGAGAGAGGGTGAGGAGGTGGTTCAACATCTGATTAGGATGCCCTCCCTGGCATGCCGCCTTCATTTGGAGGTTCCCAGGAACGTCCAACTCGGAGAAGACCCCGTGGCAGACCCAGAACCTGCTGGAGGAGACTACATAGCCCATCTAGCCTGGGAACGCCTCAGGATCCTGCACGGAGAGCTGGGACGTGTCACCGGGCAGAAGGACGTCTGGAGCTTCCCGCTAAACCTGCTGCCACCATGACAAGGAAGAAGATGGAAGGATACAAACCCTCATCAGGGGCAACCTGAGCTCAAGACCTCAAGTAAAGCTCCCCTCATGTGCGATTGGCCCGACTCTCTGATTTTATGTTGCAGCAAAAGTTGAGGTTGAGTTGAGGTTTCATTTTTTTTTCCCGCTGAACCTGCATTGTTTCGTGTTTCGCTCAAATAAACAAAAGGGCTGCAAATTTGCCACTGAATCATGCAGTCTATTTTTATTCGTCAACAGACAGCCGATGTACCGACTGTACAGTTAGCGTGCAACCTATGCACTGACAGCGTCTGAGGATCTGTGTTGTTTCTCTCTCCCGTCTGTCTCAAGCGTCGTCTCTGCACATTTGTGATTTAACACGGGGAAATTTTTGCTTTGCTTAGGTTCAAACATTTTTCAGCTTGTGTCGACGAGCTGCACCAGCTGAATTTGCTAATTTGCAACTGATCCAACCACATGACCCTGCAGGCCTCGAGCCGCTCCGAGGTTTGAAGTGTGAGTACGATTTTCATTTGACTGTATCGCTCTTGGCGTTGCGCTGGTTGGATTTTTTGTGATTCACAGTGGTAAATGCCTTGCTCAAGGGAATCTCAGTGGTAGTTGAGGGAGTTAACGGCCCCATCCTCCACCCTGGACCTCCTTATTTGAGGCGTTTGTGCTGGTGTGGATCGCTTGACGGATGCGGTGCAGTGTGGGCAGTAAGGAACACCAAATGTCACTAAAACTATCATTTCAGATTAACCCCCGATCACAATGCCCCTTCCTCTCCTACACTTCTACAGCTGTCCTGTTATTGTCCTTGTCCGTCTGTCTGCCAGTGTCTGGGAAAGCTAAGCCAATTCCAGCCCAGATTACAGTAATAAAATCACTGTGAGGATTGAGGATTACGGCTTAGGCCTCTAAACACACTGGTAGTAGAGCGGGAGGGAGGGCGGAGGGTGGAGGAGCAGGTGAGCAGGTTCAGGAACAGTTTGTGTGATTTCCTGACCACAACAAACGGATTATAGACGTTAGTAACACAAGAGGCACGCTCACAAATCCATGACATCATTTGACGGGGTCAAGAAGGCACTGACGCAATCGTGGGTAACGGTTACTGGGTCATGGAACAAGTACATTCAGTCATTAGAGGGGGGCAGATGTGTCCAGGTAGTGTTGTAGAGGAGGTCCTCTCTGCAGAGCTGGAGGTCTTCAGGAGGTCTGTGAAGGTAGAGAGGGACGCCCCTGATCTGGTAGGACGTTCCACCAACGGGGAACAACAGACAGAAAAGTTGTGTCCTGAGTGTACGGGTGGCAGAGCCAGGAGGAGGTAACACATGTCTGCATGAGGACGTCCAAGAACCACAGACTGCTTTGTAGTCAGTGTTAGAGATCTGAAGGAGCTGGAGAGCATGTTGTGTCAGGTGAAGTCTGACTTTACTGATGTGAAGAGTGAAGCAGCAGTTGAGCCGAAACGTGAGCTGAGTTCTGGGCACGTCCAACTGGGAGTAGACCCCGGGGCAGATCCAGAACCTGCTGGAGGGACTACATAGCCCATCTGGGTACTTGCTGCCACTGCAACCCGACCCCGGATAAGACCTCTGTGGCACCTCAGACACTAACAGGCGCCTCAGTGTTGGATCAGACTATGACACAGTTAAATCTGACAGTCACGTCCATCTTGTCCATCTCAAAAGGAAGTTCAGCGCTGGGATGAGAAGTTTTGGACACTCAGTGACTCAGTTCTTCGACTTTTATCCACACACAGTCTGACAATTTATTGCTGCGATATAACGTACAGCAAGTTCAGGAGAAGCCAGAAATATCCTCCTGTCTCAGCCTGAAGTACCCGTATTCTACAAGTTTCCCTCTGACACACGACAGACGTGTCTGTGACGATTACGTGCTACGTGCCTCCACGTCAGCAGAGCGCCCAAAAAAATCTCTTTAGTTATTTATAAAATCTTTTTTTATCCCAGAGTTAAAATAAAAAAAAAGAAGGGGGTCGCAGAAAAAAAGAGGGAGAAGAGGGGCTGCGAAGGAGGAGAGGAAGGCAGCCTCGTCCTCATCCATCTCTCCTCTATTATTCATTAGCCTCCTCTCATCCCTCGTTCAGCATGCTGATGGAGGATAAAATAGGTCACCGAGGGATAGGCTGGTGCTCGCACGTTGACTGATGTCTTCCCTCACACATCGTGCACTCATCCCCTCCTCCGTCCGTGCATCCCTCGCTCCCTCCTCCACCTCCTTTTCTTTCCTGCTGCCACCACCGCTATCTTGTCATCATTCCCACCTACTCCTCCTCCTCCTCCTCACATCCCTCTGATGAGTCGTTCCTCAGCTCGGCTCACCTTCCTCTCCTCACAGTCTCCCTCTGGCTCGATGTAGAGGAGTAAAACTCAAAGACAAGGACGCGTTGCTGCTAGCTATCAGCAGGGGGCGCACCGTCATCTCTATCATACATGATAGACAAGTAAAACTACCTCCACATTTATACAAATATCTACCATAACCTGACGTCTGTGACCTCCTGTTGATCCACAGCCCTTTGGGCTCCGGGTCGGGAGAAGTACGTAACGCTTTACGGCACTAAGTCACACACACCAACTATTTCACTGATTCTGGTGAAACTGGATCAGATTTTATGGAGAAAATGTTTCCTGGTTTTCCCTCTGATGTCCTCCGGCTGCTCCGCCTCAACTCTCTGTGATTTACAGAGTTTATGATGGACAGTGAAGTAAACTGCTGACAGCTGGAGCTGCTGTTAGCTCATGTTAGCTCAGTCTGTTAGCTGCTGTTAGCTCATGTTAGCTCAGTCTGTTAGCTGCTGTTAGCTCATGTTAGCTCAGTCGGTTAGCCGGGCTGCCCTGACTGTGAGCTCAGAGCTCCGGGGGAGTGACAGTAAAGTTTCCAAAGACTCGACCTACAAACGCTGTGAGACGTTATGAAGTCATCGAGTTCATCGTCATCAGTGAACAGACGGACCTACTCGACTCTTACTGGCAGAGGCGGAGGCTGCTTTCCCGGGAAACACACTGTTACACACAGAGATGTTGTTTCCTTTGAGTTGTTTTATTGAAAGTGGATGAAAACCGTGGACTCACATGGAAAACAGTCTGTATGTTCATGTTTCACATGATCCGAGGCGTTAAAGTTAAACTTGCATTACGTTCAAATGACGTGTTTTAAAAAAGATATTTTACACACACACACACACACACACTCACAGCCACAGACAGTTTGGCGTGTCGCACCACTACTGGTCTTCATAGAAGACTTTGGCCATGGCGAGGCCGACCTTGGCAACCTTTTTGTCCTTGGCGTCAGGGCCCATGTTGGAACGTGCCAGTCCAATCCAGTACTGCTCCGTACGGGCCTGGTAGTCCGTCACCGTCTCCCCGTCCTGCACTGCGGGGTGTTCTTCATCTGGAAACACGGCGCCAAGTAGAGGATGAAGTGAGCACATGTTAGTATGCCAACACATGGTGAACATTACACCTGTTCAACACCATAACGTGCAGCAGATCCTGAGCTCAGTGTCAAAGAAGCAGACAGGACGGTCCCTTACCTTCCTCATCCTCGCTTTCCTCCTCAGACTCCTCCTCTTCCTCCCCTTCTGCTCCCTTCACCTCCTCTTCCTCCTCCTCCTCATCGTCCTCTGACTCAGACTCTTCCAGCCACTCCTGCGTCTCTGTGGAGGAACAATCATAAATCCAAATGAAACCTCATCATCAACCTGCGTCACAGGACCGATCAGCTGTTTTTTTACTCACTCGGGTCCATCTCGACCAGAACCTCCCACTGCTCCATCTTGTGGAGGTCGAGGCAGTAGAAGTCGTTGAGGGTGAACTGGCGGTCGCCGACCTCGAACATCCCGCCGTACAGGAAGAGCTTGCCCTGACGCGTCGTTGCCATGGCGCTGGACCTCTGGCATGGCTCCACCAGGGGGGCCGAGGCTGAACACGAGGGGTTAAAAACGTGCGATTCAGATTATATGTAACATTTCAAATGACTTCAGTGTGTGTGTGTAATCTTACCCTCCTCCTCCTCCTCTTCCTCCTCCTCCTCCTCCTCTTCCTCCTGAGCTGCAGGGATCACCTCCTTGATGGTCATCACGGTCCCGTCCTCGGTGACGATCTCCTTGATGACCTCGGTGGGTGCTTGAGGTGCCTCCTCCCCTTCCTCCTCCTCCTTCTCTGCTCCCTCTGCCTCCGCTCCGCCCTTCTTCCCCCTCCGTCGCTTCTTCTTCTCCGACTTGTTTCCCTGAACGGACGCAAACAAAACGATAAACCATCGCCGACGGCAGTCCGAGCAGTAAATCACCGCTTCATGTTGTAATGGTTTGGTCACATGCCAGACGCCTGTTAGCGTCTGTTTGTTAGCCGGGCTGAGTGGACTGTGAGCCAATCACAAAAATACCAATACACAGTGTCTACGAGGTGTTGGTTTAAGTTCAGAGTATCTGGAATTTCAGGAAACTGGAAATACTTGAAATCAACGATCCTGCCTTGGCTAAATACTCGGATCTCCGCCCCCATCTCATCCACCAGCTTTGTGGATGATCTACAACAAAGTCCAGTTAGTCCAGATCTAAGCTTGAAGGAAGAACCTCCACAGACTCACCCTGAGTACGCCGGGAAACCAGCGGCTCTTCACCATGTCGTACAGGTAGAGGTCGTTGTAGAAGTCGCCCTCCAGCTCCTCCTCCTCCTCTTCGTCACATACTCCACCGAACAGCACCGCCCGCCCTGCCGGGCCGACCGCCACAGAGAAGCCGGAGCGAGGAGGGGGCTTGCTACCAGACGGGTTCAGCCTCGACCACGACCACTTCTCTGGAGGGCGGAGAACATCACAAAACATCAGCTGGAGGATTTCTATTCGTGTTTTACCGCTCCGTCATCTCTGACAACCGAATGTTTTTGGTACCTTGGCCGTCTTTGCCCTCCCGCTTCAGGAGAAACATATCGGAGTGGATGGTCCCCTTCTCGACGTCCTTCTTCACCCTCTAGATGAACACAGAGATGAGGCAGACTTCACGTCACGCACAGTAACATGTCATCAGTACAGGACGGACACTTACCACTTTAGAGTATCCGCCGTAGATGATAACACCTGTGCCGTCCGGCGTGGAGGTCATCTGACAGGCCGAGCGCGGGGCAGGGGCGGTGCCCGATGGAGCAAGGCGCGACCAGGTGAAGGTGTCCAGGGAGAACGAGTAGACGTCATTGTAGTAGATGAAATCCCTGCGAGGAGGAGACGACAGACTTATTAGCAAACTTTCTGGATGAACACCATTCAGCTTCAGTTTCTGGAGTCTCGGAGACAAAGCCGTCGTTTAGGCTGACTGTGGAGGTTTGACCAGCCTGAGCGTCTGATTGGCGGCTGCAGGATGTGCTTGACTGGTTCCTGCCTACCTGGTGCTCTCGTGGAAACCTCCAAACACCAGCAGCTGCTTCTTGCTGAGGACCATCCGGTGACCGCTGCGACCCGACGGACCGCCAGGCGCCCTGAGAAACACAACACGGGTCTGTTACTGCTGGACCATGTGAGAGCACGTCCCATTCATCTTCATCTTCATCGTCGTCTTAAATTACAGGACAGATTTGATACAAACTATTCCTGGTCACAATCAGACAGCTCGTTATTTTCCCTGACCATCGCTAGCCCTGACTATTTTTATTTGCGCTCGTCGTACGTACTTGATGTTCTCCCAGGTGTGTGTGGCCAAGTGCAGCACCCAGAGGTCCTTGTAGTGGTAAAACTGTTCCCCGTTCGGAGAGGCAAACTCTCCACCAAACACCCAGAGCTGACCACCACCCTGGGGAACTACCACCGCCTAAAGGAGAGGTGGGAAGGAAGGAAGGAAGGAAGGAAGGGAGGGAGGGAGGGAGGGAGGAGCAGAGTGAGATAAAGAGGTCTGATGTCCTCTGATTTAATTGGTTTCATGCTTCAGCCCTGATGACATTGTTGATAAGTTTCCTCTGTCTGTGCTGCAGCAGTCTGCCCCCTTGTGGATCAATGAAGAACCACAGGACAGTGAGACCAGCATCTGTCTCAGACAGCTGGAACCTGTGGTTTGATCATCACCTGACCTCTGCTGACCTGGACGTGGTGCTACGTAAACTGCTCTCGAACGTCACATGAGACGTGACTTTGAGGTTGGAGAAGCTCGCAGGCGTACCTGGTGAGAGCAGCGTGGCGGAGGCGGGTTGGGGATCTCTGATTTGACCCAGCTGTTCTTCTTTATGTTGTAGAAAAACAGGTCGTTGTACAGGTACGTCTGCAAAAAGAAAGAAAACAGACAACAGGTCGGTCGGTTTCCACCTGATCACCTGGGCTTCATGTTCTTTTCTTTTGTTTTCTACCTTCTTCCCGTTGAAGAACTCTCCTCCAAACAGGATGAGTTCATCTTTCTCAGGATGTGCAGACAGAGACGCACTCAACCTGAAAAACAGAAGAAGACACGACGAGTCGATTCATCCATCGGTCAGATGAAGTTAGCAGCTCGGCTCTGACGTCGGCGTTGGTCTGTCTGAGGACCAGCTGATCTGTGCTACAACATATCAACTGTAACATGAAGAATAATCGCTCGGGCTGTTGGAGGTGAAGCTACGGCCTCTTTGGATCCATCAGTATCTCTTAGAGAGAGATAGTGGGCATCAACCACATGGCTGTTATTCGTACTGTAAAACTAAATAATAAAATATAAGTCAACAAATAAACAGAGATTCAGGTGTGAATATTTCCTTCATCTCTCTCTGACACTGAGGATTGAGACATTTAATGGACCAAAAATCTGATTAATTATTAATTAATCGATACTGAAGATGTTCTGTATGATTCTACAGGAAGTCAGCGCTGCTACGCTGAGACTGTTACAGTCTGAACTGCTGTAATGTTCTTTGTTGCTAACGGAGACGACGGAGCTGAAGGTGACGTGGTTTCTCACCTCGGTGACGGAGGAGGACACGTCGACTCTACGACCTGAGTCTTCTTCGCATCCAGATTCTGGAACTCAGCGATGAGAGCCTCCAAGTCCTCCTGGAGACAGACGAGGACAGAGGGAAGGATGAGAGGAAACGAGGACAGAGGGAAGGATGAGAGGCAACGAGGAGAGAGGGAAGGATGAGAGGAAATGAGGAGAGAGGGAAGGATGAGAGGCAACGAGGACAGAGGGAAGGATGAGAGGAAGTGAGGACAGAGGGAAGGATGAGAGGAAACAAGGACAGAGGGAAGGATGAGAGGGAAGGATGAGAGGAAATGAGGAGAGAGGGAAGGATGAGAGGCAACGAGGACAGAGGGAAGGATGAGAGGAAACGAGGACAGAGGGAAGGATGAGAGGAAACAAGGACAGAGGGAAGGATGAGAGGGAAGGATGAGAGGAAACGAGGACAGAGGGAAGGATGAGAGGAAACAAGGACAGAGGGAAGGATGAGAGGGAAGGATGAGAGGAAATGAGGACACAGGGAAGGATGAGAGGAAACGAGGACAGAGGGAAGGATGAGAGGCAACGAGGACAGAGGGAAGGATGAGAGGCAACGAGGAGAGAGGGAAGGATGAGAGGAAACGAGGACAGAGGGAAGGATGAGAGGAAGTGAGGACAGAGGGAAGGATGAGAGGCAACAAGGACAGAGGGAAGGATGAGAGGAAACAAGGAGGGAGGGAAGGATGAGAGGCAACGAGGACAGAGGGAAGGATGAGAGGAAACGAGGAGGGAGGGAAGGATGAGAGGCAACGAGGAGGGAGGGAAGGATGAGAGGCAACAAGGACAGAGGGAAGGATGAGAGGAAACGAGGAGGGAGGGAAGGATGAGAGGCAACAAGGACAGAGGGAAGGATGAGAGGAAGTGAGGACAGAGGGAAGGATGAGAGGCAACAAGGACAGAGGGAAGGATGAGAGGAAACGAGGAGGGAGGGAAGGATGAGAGGGAAGGATGAGAGGCAACAAGGACAGAGGGAAGGATGAGAGGCAACGAGGACAGAGGGAAGGATGAGAGGGAAGGATGAGAGGCAACGAGGAGGGAGGGTACGAGGACAGAGGGAAGGATGAGAGGCAACAAGGAGAGAAGGGAGGATGAGAAGCGTGCTTAAGGTATGAAAGTACCTGAACACACAGTGTGTATGTGTGTGTGTGTGTGTGTGTGTGAGTGTGTGTGTGAGTGTGTGTGAGTGTGTGTGTGTGTGTGTACCTCCTCTCGTTTGGACCTCTTGGACACCTTCTTCTCCATCTTGCTCGCGGTCTTCTCGGCTCCCTTCACCTTCTTCTCTTTCTTACCTTTCTTGCCCATGACTGCCGCTCAGCCCGAGGCGGGAAACTCTTGAGCTTTTACCTGCGGTGTCACATGAAGTCCAAACAAACGCACGTGCAGACACACCGACGCGTTTTCCTCTCACAGCCCACCGGACATTTACTTCCGGCAACAGACGTACAGACGTCAGCGCAGCGTGCAGACGTCACAGCGCCCTCTGGCGGGTCGGAGGACGTCCCGCCAAAACTCTGACTTCTGACTTCTATCTTATAAAAATGTTCACTGTCCTAAAGATCTGATGGCACCTGAATGCAGCACGCTGTCCCCTGAACGTCTCATCTCCTCAGACGACGGTACGGAAGCCCAAAGAGGTCATACGATCATTTTATTTTGTCAGAAGAGTCACACACACCAACTATTTCACTGATTCTGGTGAAACTGGATCAGATTTTATGGAGAAAATGTTTCCTGGTTTTCCCTCTGATGTCCTCCGGCTGCTCCGCCTCAACTCTCTGTGATTTACAGAGTTTATGATGGACAGTGAAGTAAACTGCTGACAGCTGGAGCTGCTGTTAGCTCATGTTAGCTCAGCCTGTTAGCTGCTGTTAGCTCATGTTAGCTCAGTCTGTTAGCTGCTGTTAGCTCATGTTAGCTCAGTCTGTTAGCTGCTGTTAGCTAGTGGGATCACGTTAGCTGGTAAGCTATAAATAACTTTAGCATAACATTAGCATTAACTGGGAGTCTGCATGAATTAGCTGATGTCATCCACCCAAGACAGGATTTGGACGCGTTAGCTAGCTAGAATTAGCAAGCAAGTTAGCACGTTAGCTAGCTGAAACTACAGCAGGACAATATGTTTGACATGCTTTGCAGTAATGTTAGCTCACACCACTAGGGAGTGTTTACAGGTAACGCTGACAGGAAGCTGAGGCAGTGTTGTGCCAGAACTGGAGCTGGGCAAGTAACGGTAACGTAACCGGATGTCTCATGTTGTTGTTGACCTCGCTTGATGTTTGGATGTTACAGATTAATGCAGAGAGCTCACACAGAAAGTAATTAGCACAGTTTTTTTGCTGAAGGTCTGTTTGTGTGTTTGAATACACGTGTCCATTTATCTTCAGTGTATGTGGAATGTCACGGAGAGAATCGACAGGTACTAATGAGTAAAGAAGTGTCTTGACACCCTGATATGACATTTGTTTATCACTGAAAAAGCTCTCATGACAGGCTCTGCATGCACTCAGCAGCAGAAAGATCTTCTGAAGAAGAAGAAGCAAATAAACTTAAAGCAACATTACATAGAAATCAGTATTTGTTGTGATTTAGTTTTTAATCGTGTTTCCTTTAATACACGTGTATCTCTGCACGACTTCCTGGACTCTGTCATTGTTATTTCTGACTACCTCAATGTAGCAACCACGATTGATCCAAAGCGACCTAAGTAGGTTAAATACTGTCTGGTCTTGGTCTTTGAAGGCAACACAGTGCCACAGTGTTGCCTTCAAAGACCTTAAACTAGATGACAGTTCACATTATAACCTGTAGAGGGCGGCTGCGTGTTTTCTCTGGACCTTCACAGTCGAGGTGTTTACCTGCTTTTTGGTAATTAAAGGGTGAGAAATATTTCAGTGGCTGACAGTCAAAGAGATAAAATCCGAGCGTTAAGGTGACACCTCGAGGTCTACGGCGTGGAGAGACGTTAGTCTGACGGAGAAATATTACACGAGGCTGTTATGTGTTGATAGAAATTGCTTTTTTCCGATCTCGGTGAGGACGTCACATCCGCACCTTTTGAATGAAACCATCAGTCTCTCCGGTTAATATCTCGTCTCCATCGCTTCTAATTATTTCAGATCGCTGATTAAAAAATAAACGGAGGATGTTTTTTTTACGAGCGACGGCTGAATTCATCAAGGCCGCTCTCTGCTGCTGGTTATCAGCTCTTTCCAGCCATCTGTCGACATATTGTGATATTCATTTTCCTTCCCAGCATCTACAAACACACACATCATCTGACCACACACACACATCAGCTGACCACACACACACTTAGCACATGACCAACACACTCCTGACTGCTAACCTTTGGTGCTTCAGTGTGTTTGTCCTGTTGCATGTGTTGGTTTGTCTTTGTATAGTAAAAACACAGAGAGTCGTCTGTTAGCACCCAAAGAGGGCTACGTCTTTATCTTCTCCACCTCAGGCCAGTCACAAAGTTTATCACAAGTTCCTCATTTGTCAGTTAAATAATATGAAGCAGACCCCCGTCTGCTCCTCCTGGGAGCCAGACCCCCATAAACATTTTGCTGGAGTCATGTGTGCATCCATGAGACACTGCTGTTCTTGTGTTTACACGTCCCGGAGGCCAAAAACGTGGCACGCAGCCCCTTCAGGATACAAGGCGCGCTGGTGTAATGAGACAGATCAGCAGACGCGTGCGGTGAATATCGCTGCGTCCATTATGAGCCGGTGGATGCAGGTGTTGCTTTTGTAAGCAGGCTAATGACCACTTACTATAACAGGCGTGTTATGATTCACACGCAAGTGGAGGCAGACGGCGTCCACACAGGTGGGACGTCTTTCAGTCCGTGCGTGAGCGACGTTTAGAAGAAGCGACGCAGCGCAGTGTAGAAATTTGTATTTTGCTCGCTCACTCTCTCCTTTCCTCGTCTCAGCGTCCTCTTCGCTCTCTTCTCCGCTGCCATTATGTCCAAAGAAGCTGCTGAGCCCGGTTAGATTGCCCCAGCTCCTGTTCTAGCACGACACCGGCTCTGCTCCCCCTGTCAGCATTTACCTGTAAACCTCCTCTTCTTCTTCTGGTGGTCCAGAAGACCAGGTCTGGTCTGAGCTCACAGATCAACCTCTGAACCAGCAGCACCGACCCGGAGCCCAAAGTTACATAGTGTGAGGACAGGTGTACAAATAAGAGAGACACCGTTCACCTGATCACAGGTCACCTGATCACAGGTCAGTGTGGGTCAGCAGTTAAACTCTGTCATGGATCATCTCGTCTTGTTTTATGTCCTGGGCTGATGTGATTCTACTTTTCAAACCCAGGTTAGTGAGCCAAAAGAGAACATGGACATCTTCTCTGAGCAAATGTTGTTTACTGTGATGAAGAACAGATGGCCAGCTTGCACCTGTATCCCTCTGCATGAATACACACACACACACACACACACACTCAAATGCGTTTGTGACTCAGCATCCTTGCGTCAATACTGCTCTCAGCATCACGCCGTCTCGCTGTTAGCCTGAACGTCTGGTCGTGACTGACACCGGAGGAAGAGAATAAAAGACAGAGGTGATGAGACGAGCCGTTATCCAGCCTGCGAGCAGCAGAGCAGGAAAACAGCAACGCGGAAAAATGATATCATCATATTTTCTGTTGTTCAGAAGCAAAGCAGCCAGCGGCTCAAGCAAATACAGCGTGTCTCTGTATTTATCTACAACCTACTCCTCAAATCTAATAACACCAAACTTTATTCAGAGAGATGAGAAGTTTATAGAAGTTTATACCAGTGCATCACCTGTGTGTTCCACACAGAGCTGGAGTGTAAATTACTCATTATATAATTATTATCACAAATTATGAGAAAAAATTAAATATTGGAAAAAAATGATTGTGTGTGTTTAGTGTGATGCAGGGAGCATGTAAACGCTGTTAGGTCCAAAGACGTGCGGTTAACAGGTTAATTGGCCGTAGGTGTGACTGGTTGTTTGTCTCTGTGTCTGAGATGAACTGTGACTGTCCACGGTGTACACCACCTTTCAGTCAGCTCCACCGTGACCCTGATGAGGAGGTTACAGATAAGAGATGGACGTTTATAAAATCAGAGCTCACACCTGTCGGAGTTCCCTGTCGTGTGGATACAGACTGCTTGTTGTCTCACCGTTATCTGCAGCAGTTGAGCGTGGGAAAGCGTTTCATCCACTTACTGACTCATGTGCATTCAGCCTCGTGGATACAAAACTGCAACAATCAGCTGAGCTGTTTGTTTTGCTGGGACTGAGGTGAAGTCGTAAAATGAAAAAAAATACAAAGGAAGTGTCACTGTGATTTTTGTGCTGCTGTCAGAAATCACAGCCGCGTGTTAGATTCAGAGAATTTCAGCAAACCAACACAGATGAAGCGTCAACAGTACGTCTGGGCTCACGCACACTTCACGGCACATATTCAGCGTTACGGTAAAAACAAGGAGCCAAAAGAGGCTCACAGTATCACCGCCTGCTGAAGCCGAGGAGTTTCCCGTTGGGGTCGTCTCGTTGCCTCAGAGGGAATAATCCACGTCCTGACAGTGTTTGCTTGGCTCACACAAACGTTCCTGACATTTACCAAGCCTGGTTTATCTCATCTGGTTTAAAGGCTGCAGCTTTCCTTCTCATAACAGCCGGCGTGTTTGACTGTCCATGCGTTTGCTCAAGAGGCAACAACACAACAACTTCTTTCATGATCTGTGTAATTCATTGATGAAATGTTATTTGTTAGTTTTAGTTTTTAGCACATTTTGTATTTGAAATCACAAAACCTTCATTGTTAAGCACGCCTGGCTGAACATAAAGATCATCACGAGTCTTTAAGACCACGTCTTCATTCAGTCTCACAGTCACAGTGAGTTTGTACTAGTCGATGAAGCTGTGGGTCATCAGACTCGGAGCGTACGCTCGGAGCGACAGAGGAGTATCAGTCAGCCTGAGGAAAAGCTCAGGTTCTGGCATGACACTGGCTCTTCCCCCCCGTCAACATTTGCCTGGAAACTTCTTCTTCTTCTTCTTCTTCTTCTTCTAAAACTCCTGCGCTAACACAAACACTCCCTGCTCTACTCTGAGCTCACAGTCTGTGCAGCCCGGTCCAGTCCACCTGAGTTCTGTTACGCGCTAACGGCAGATTCAGTCAATGTAGCATCAACAGAAGTTAAGAGACGTTAGTTTACGAGATGAAAGTTGCAAAATGTGGCTTTAACCTACCTCTGATTTGTGCAACATATACGTGACACAAGGAGAGCGCGTGTGTTTTAACTCACTGAGGAATGTAGTTAACATGAGCGAGCCGTCAGGAGTTCATTTGTTCGTACAGAGGACGGTTAGTTTGACCTGTGAGTAATAACCACAACTTAAACAACGATATGAGAGCGAGACGCGTCACAGCGAGCACCGACCATTTTACTTTGTGAACCACAAGTCGGAGATGAAGACGGGATAATGTGTGTTCAAACTGTCTGCGGCACAAATCTAATCATGTTCCCCAACTTGTTTTCTGTGATTTAGTCTTTCTAATTTCTGAGTCTTGAAGCGAGGCGTTCATTGTTGATTTACAGACTTCGTTTCAGTGATCCATCAGGCTGTAAAACAGCAGGCCTACGTCTACGGATGCAGACTGGACACAAAGATGAGCCACTCATGCATCTTCAGGCTGAGCGAAGAAAACCTCTCCCTCGGCCGGACAGGCGGAGACACTCGGGGTCAGCTGAGGCGTCTCTGTGAAATGTTGCAGCAACCTTCAGAAACCTCGTCTTCACTGCAATTTCCTCAAACACTCCTTCAGAGTAACAGTTTGTGACGTGAAGCTTCAGGTTGCAGCTGAATCAGGTGAATCTCATCCTGGAGCTTCTTTGGTGTTAAAGGGAGACTCCTGATCTGCACTTCTCTTCTTCACATGGAGCTCCTCACACGATCTCTAAGGCTGAGCCTGGTAGAGGAAGCTCATTTCAGCCGCTTGTATCCTCCAAAGTGGAAGAGTGGAACATCGAGAGCTTTGCCTTCAGACTCAGCTCCCTCTGAACCACAACAGTCCGGTACCATGTCCACAGTACTGCGGACGCCGCACCAACCTGTCGGTCCATCTCACGCTCCATTCTCCTTCGCTCCTTCGGGGCAGCAACAAGGAGAATTACAAAATAAAACCACAACAGACTCTCTCGTGTTCTTTTAAACACTTGAGATGTCAGCGTTGATGAAACTATCCAAGGAAATGTCATAAAACCTGCGTCACGCCTCGGTCCCTGAGTTCATGGGTTCAGCTCTCCGTACCTTTACCATGAGACTGTAAAACTGACCTTGGATCATTCACTTCCACCCTGTGTTGCCCTGAATGCTTTAAATACTTGAGAGGATTAGCTTGTTTGGTTCTATGAACATTCATCAGCTGTGTGTCATGTTTACCTCAGCAACCAACCTCCCACAGTCCACTGCTTTAATCCTCCAGGACAGATTCACGTGGACGTTACGAGAGAAACACAGTTTGCTTTGTATTTAGTTCTGTCTTTATTTTTATTTCCCAGAATAAAACATGAAATACAAAATCATACAAATATCAAGCAGCAGCGGCGGCGGCGGCGGCACAGTGGCTGGTTGCTCTCATCACATTTTGAATCCAGCTCAAGCGGCAACTTCCATGTTCGGGCAACGTCGCCAATGTGGAAGTGCCAAAAAAAACTGTAATTCCTCGAGTGGCCACTTGAGGCTGGGTCCAGAAGTGACTCAGTCTCCATAAGTCCCCACGTTAAAGTAAACAGTTTTGGTCTCTGTCGCTAATTTCCCCGTTCATGATAACTGAAGCTGAATTTTGTTCATATTTTGAGTGTTTTGAAACCTGTTGGTGACGTCTCTCGTGCTCTGGACTTCAGCATCATTTCAAACGTCAGGCTCTTTGGACTTCCTGTCCTGCATCGCCGTAGATAAAGAAGTATTGGACGAGTTGCACGAGTCATCCCTCGGTTTACTCTGACAGGTTTTTTCTCACATTGTACCACAAACTCTGACACAGACAGTAGAAACAACCAGTTTCCGTCCTGCACGAGTAGTCAAGAACAAGGCAATTCAGAATCTTCAGCATTCCACATCCATTCAGTTGTGACCTACAGGCGGGAACAGGAGTGGGATGCAGGAATTTCCGACAGGAATTTTACCCTTTGACGGAAACTCGAGTACCGCATGTGAGAAGAACATGTACAGAAGTACACAAGCAGTAAGACCTGAAGAAGATCAGGAAACACTTTGCTATGCCACTTTGTTTTTGTTACCTTAAAGGACCAATGTGTCATATTCACTGTATTAAATCATAAAGTAACCTTGTTACGTCTATTAAAGAAACTTTTGCCTTCTGGACCCGACGCTCTGCTTCTCCACTACAATCGTCCTCTCATGCTGGAGGCGGAGGCAGTTTTCTGGGACAGAGTTCACCGTTCGTTCATCTGTATGATGGAGGACTGGGCAGGTCGTGGTGACTTTTCCATGTATAAATTCATCAATTGTGAGCCGTAGAGTCCGTGTTGTGGACTGACCAGATCTTTTAGCTCGAAAACACGACGACCTCAGTTCAGAACTTTAAAAACAATCAGAAAGTCTTATTCCTCTCACGAACAGTCGAAGGGGTTTAGACGGCTCCAGTGTTTTGAATTTGGACCACTAGATAAAAAACAAAGTTCCATATTGTTCCTTTAAAATGAGACTTTTACATCTACAGACGCTGCACGTCCTCTCACAGTCCGCCGTGTTTCTACAGTAGCCCTAAAACAGACAAACCAAACACATGTTTCTGCAGTTTGTCAGTTTCAGGTGAAATGACAACATGACACATTGGACCTTTAAAGCATTTTTGTTTTAGCAGGCACTAATTCAAAAAATCCACATATCCAAAAAAAAATCTATATCCATGTTCTTCATTAGTGAAGTGACATCATCAATACAGAGGAGGCAGACAGGCGTGTCATGAAGGTCCAAAGTAAGTCATGATCTTTCACTGCAGCGAGCAGGAGAGGACGGGACTCGCTCAGTGAGAGGCACATCGTAAAAATCACAGAAGACAGAGTGTGTGAGCAGCTTGTTGTTATTGAGGCACTAAAGTTCATCGGATCAAAGATTATCAAGCAACCTTTAAACCTCGAGGTCAAAATATGAAGCGACGTTCAGCCGCCCAACGAAAGCTCAGACAACCACATCACTGTACCGAGACTCAAACTATGAATGAATGCTTCCTCTGCACAGGCCTGCTGTTTCAAACGTTCAGTCACACGACAAGTAGCTCCAACCGAGCGATCTGATTGGTCAACTGGACATTTCGAATGTGCTTAAATCAGCATGACAGCACACCTCACTAAAAAAATCAGCATTAGACCACCTCAGCAGGTGTGTACCTCGTTTAGTACAGGTGTGTACCTCGTTAGCACTAGCACAGGTGTGTACCTCGTTTAGTACAGGTGTGTACCTCGTTAGCACAGGTGTGTACCTCGTTTAGTACAGGTGTGTACCTCGTTAGCACAGGTGTGTACCTCGTTTAGTACAGGTGTGTACCTCGTTAGCACAGGTGTGTACCTCGTTTAGTGAGCGCAGAGAAAACGTTTTAAAAGATGAAACGTTGGTTAATCTGGACCGAAGCTGAATGTTTCATTGGCTGAAAACATGTTGTGAGGTTTGGAAACGATTATGTCGATCTTTGTTCAACATATTTTGACTTTTGGACATTTTACTTCGGAGTTACTGGAAATGTTTGGATCATCCTCCATCAGCAGATACTGAACAGGACAGTGTAGTGTTTGTGTGTGTGGTTCAGTTTGGGAAACTCACACTAAAGTTTTTTGGGACTAGAAATCGTTATTAGGGCTCAGGCTACTTGCTGGAGAAGTGAACTAGGTTCCCTCACATACAGGAGTCTACTGCTGTGACCGAGTGTTTGCAGGTATTAGTCAGACCCCGTGGCTTTAACTTAGTGGCACTTCAGTGATTCTTACAGCTGCAGCACTCGTCGTGCCAGTGTAATGACATTAAACCACACCCTGTCATGTAATACGGCTTAAATAAAACAAGGAAACATGAAACGGTTTCTGCTGGAGACACTGAGTCAACAGCTGACGGCGGTTTGACAAGGTGACTGTTCGTCTAGTTAATGTTTTTATTTGAAACGATTTTTGGCTCCATTAAAAAAAGAGAAGCTGTTATTTCATCACCTTTCAAATCTCAATATTTTGTTGTGTGTCATATTTGAGGCCGTTGTTTTTTTTATTTAAATAAAATTTACTGTAGAATTTTTCTCATTATCCTTTGAATCACAGTAAGTATTCACCTTCCTTAAACACTTGTGGAGGTCAGGCTGTAAACAAAGCTTTGACGTGGGTATAATCAGCTTCTGTTGCTACATTAGCAGATTGTATTTGGAGCCGAGTTTCTGCTGATTAGCTGCTAAGTGCTAACTTGGGTAACTTCATCGGTCTGCTGCACAGGTAGAGTACGGCGAGTTTATGAGAGCTGACGATGAATCTCGAACGCCATCGTTACATCATATATTTTGGTATTTGTTCTGATTAAAGTACTTAAAAATAAAAACATAAAAAACCAAGAAATCAAGATAAATAACAGACGAAAACATCAAACCAAAGAACAAAACACACGAGTGGAAAAAAAAACTCAAGATTTATTTGTAAAGCACTTTTTCATAAAATGCCCTGTAAACAAATGAGAAGGACTAATAACAATAAAACAACAAAGATTCTCTAAAAAATAAATAAATAAACTTTCTACAGACCTAACCGGGTTAGTTCGCCGATCGTTCTTTTTCGTGCGACGGCGGGAGTGTTAGAAAAAGTTCCTAAAGCTCTAAAAACATACACATCCACTGCTCTCTGCCGCGGCCTCTGCGGAAACAGCACTGCCGCAGTAACGTGTACTTTTGGTCCGTTGTAAGGAGGGTCGACGTTAATAATAATGATAATAATAATAATGACGATGAAACCGTCGCTTGTCGTGTCAACCAGAAAAACGATGAAATAAAAACAGTTCATATTGTGACGTGAAATCATGCGTAAAAACCAGCCAGACATCTTTCCCCATTTCCTTCGCTTGGATTATTACCCCTCCAAATAGCTCCGCCCACATCCAACAACCCCCAAACACACACACAGAAAAACAAAATGTGACCGAGAAATGTTGAACAGTGAAACTTTGACAAGTGCCGTGTTAGTCCAGGTCCAAGTCCTGCAATTTAACCACTCCCTCCCTCTAACCTGTGTACACTGTGTGTACAGTTACCTGGCTGTATTTAATACACAGTCTGAAACGTTGTCTCTGAGTGTGACGCCGTTTTTTGAAGCGGCCGGGCTCAATCAGCACGTGGAGATATTCATCCCCAATGAAATCGACACGATCGCTGGCAGCAGGAAAGAGGACGCGACAGTCAGAAAGCCTTCACCGTGACATCAACATGACTCCTTCCTCTCGTCAGACGAGAGCTAATTTATGAACAACAACTAAACATTTTGTCAAGAGCGAAACATCTGCAACACGCCAAGACAATCCGTGAGGCTTCGCTCACGTCCGGCAGCAGCAGAGACGACTTTAAGAAACAACAGAGAGGCTGAAAGTCAGCAGACACGGAGCGACGCGCTCACTCCGTCCACGACAACGCAGACAACGCAACACTTCTCAGCGGAAAAGTGCTAAAGAGCTGTAATGACCGCAGGACCGAGAGGTTTCCTTCATGAACGCCTGACCAAAAGTAATCTTGTAAACTCCAACTTATACTCAGAAGCAACAGCTGCTTCCTGCTTGTAGGTCAGCTGACAGGTTACATCTTCAATTTGCCACGTAAGGCACATTTTGCTAAATACAACTGATGAGGGAGGACGCTTCACGTGAACTAAGTCTCACACACACGAACGAAAAACAAATCATTGAAAAGCATCAGTGTACAACAGCCTACAAAGACGTTAGTGACTAAAAATAAATCCGAGTTACCCAAAAATGGAACAGAAACAGAAAAACAGTTGAAGATCGTTAAGACAGCAGCCTTCATCGGGTCCTTATCAGCACCCGGCAAACAGTGTATGTATGAGAGAGAGCGGGGTCGGGAGGGGTGAGAGGTCACCGTTGGTGCAACCCTGTTGGAGACTGGCGGCGCTTTAGGACTCCTGAGGAACCACCTCCATCATCTTCTGAAACAAGGCTGTGGTCGAAACTACGAAAAGAAAAACACAACAGGGACGAGCGTTTACCCCAGAATGTGAAGTGAAACGGCGGTTTCAGAAACCGAGATCACTGTTGGTGCAGCGGACAGGTGTGGTACTCACAGATTCCCTGTTGCAGCCACTGAGGTTTGGTCTTCCACCACACGCCGATTAAGTAGACGGGAATCCCGGTGGCAATGATGCCGAAGCCGATGGCGCACTCCTTTGGAGTCTTCCAGAAGGAGACGATGATGAGGAAGAAGCAGGCCAGCACGAAGCTCACCGGCAGCAGAATATTCACCTGCAGGGAGGACAAAGCAAACAAGATTAATTCATATTATTATTAAAAGGCATCGTTTGATTTTTCTCTCTAAATAAATGAATCTAATTACTGAACCAGGTCCAAATGCTGCCTCGTTCTCCCCGATAAAAAATGAGCAGCGCATGAGTAACGACAACATTCCTGCTGCTTTTAGCTCTGGTTTTGGTCACCACCCACCCCTGAGAGAAACATCTGAGTCTCCTGGTCCAACACATAAATCCATCTTCTTGGACCACACCAATGCTCTTGTGGCTGAATGGCAGAAAGCCCTCCTCAGGAGATTGTAGCACTAATCAGTGTTGTTACAATCAGGCGACCACTTAAGACTGCATGTGAACTGAAGGTTTCGCTGGTGTACAGTGTCTCTTCAGCAAAGAGATTAATTAGTACGTCGAATTGTGTCGATTCTCCGGGAGCTCGGTTGAACAGCAGGAATGTGATGGACAAAGAAAGGAGAAAGAAATAGAGTGGGAGACTGAAAGAGAGAGATGGAGGTCAGCGGAGAGACAGTGCCACCACTGTCCCGACATCCAGTCACACAAACACACACATACACACTCAATCGAGGACATTACTTAGACTTAATGTCCTGCAGACTCAATGTAACCACTAACCCAAACATCATCGTTTATCAAATTAGGGCCAAGAGACATTAGGTCCCCACTTGGGCGACAAGTCCCCAATTAAAAGGTCTTTATTACTAAATTTGTCCCTGGATGTAGTCTAAGTCAGAACCTCTCACACACACAAACACAGATATAAAATGCAGGGCCATCTTTCACTTCAATGCCAGCAGGCACTAATAAGGCATACACACACATGAAAGCTCACGCAGTCAGCACAATGGGCTGTGTGTTCGGGAGTCCTGCAGCAACTCGTCTGCTCAGGAAGAATGGCACTCTTCCTTTTTCTTTCTACCCCGCAGGACTCCAGACCAGCTGACAAGCATCCAGCTTCTCTTCTGTCTGTTAATCTGTGATCAGTCTCTATTCATCTGAGCTGCGCTGAATGGATCTTTGTTGGTTGCATGAGACAAAGAAGAAACATTTCCTGCTGCCAAAGCTAACTCGAGTGGGAAGTCCATAGCGACAAAGACCCAGTGAGACTTTCCCGTCCACTTGTCCGTCACTGTAAAGTCCGGTGAACCAGCATAAACCAGCACAGGCATCGAGTTCGGCTCACCTTGATCGGTCGCTCCAGATCGGGCTTCTTATAGCGGAGCCACATCATCCCGATGATCGCAAGGGCGATGCAGAGCCAGTTGAAGAAGCTGAAGAAGTTGATGACGGAGAAGATGTCGTTGGAGAAGGCGTAGAGCAGCGTCATCAAGCACTGGGGAGAGCGAGAGACCAAATCAGGAAAAACAACGTTCACCGTGCCCTCCAGCTGTGACGCCAAGTCAACAGCAGCACGTCTTTACAGGAGATATAAACGTTGGTATGGACTGAGTCACTGTTGTAGGTGAGAGGCAGTAAATTGTTGCTTAGATCAGCACATACAGCAACATCAGTACATACAGTGAATATAAGTGAGGGCAACGGGGTCAACAGGGTGGGGTGGATCATTGACAGCAGGCTGGGCAGGTGACCTTCCCGAGCACCCACGAAGAACAACCTGAGGAGGAGAGACGTGGACACTGAGCGTGAACTGATACGTGATTCCAATGAATGCTTTTTGTACCTGTGTGTGTGTGTGTGTTACCTGGAGGACGTGAATAGAGAGCCGTTCACAGATCCGAAGCAGGAAAGACCGACAAACACCGGGATGATCCACGCCATCGGGCCGAGGTGTCGGATGCCAAAATCCTGCAGGACACAGACAGGAAGTACACGCGATGATGAGTCAAGCGTCAACGTCACAAAATCACCAGCACCAACAGCTCACAGTCAGACCCAGATTTGACCAGCTCCAGTTCTGGGACAGCACCTCACTGAAAACCTCTTCTCCTTCCCGGTGCCCTGAGCTCACAGTCCAGGCAGCCCGGCTAACAGACTGAGCTAACATGAGCTAACAGCAGCTAACAGACTGAGCTAACATGAGCTAACAGCAGCTAACAGACTGAGCTAACATGAGCTAACAGCAGCTCCAGCTGTCAGCAGTTTACTTCACTGTCCATCATAAACTCTAAAATATGATCCAGTTTCAGCAGAATCAGTGAGACAGTTGGTGTGTGTGTGAGCGTTACGTACTCAAAGTGTGTGTGCACTCACCACAGCCACGGCCTTGGAGCTGAGCATCTCCTCAGGGGAGAGGGTGGTGAAATATGCCAGGTTGGTCAGAACGTACACAGCTGTCACTATGGGCAGAGAGATGATGATGGCACGAGGAAGATTTCTGAGGAAGGTGACAGATGATCGATCAGTCTGACAGTCGTATTTTCATCAAAGAGCTGAAGTCACGCGTTAAACACTCACTTGTACGGCTCGATCATCTCCTCTGTGACGAAATTCAAGTAGTTCCTGTGAGCAGAAAAGTCCAGGTCTGAGACATCATGGTACAAACAACCCACAATAATAATAAATAATAATCCAGGAAGTAGCCTTGGTGGTAATTCAATATGATGGTTGATGATATTATGCAGCTGATGAACAGCATGTCGGGGTCTGAAGTGCTTCCACTATAAGAAGTCACCGATAATTAAACTAAACTGGAAACGAACGCGGCTTGTAAACTTACCAGCCACCGTAGGCAAACAGGCCGCTGTAGAGCGCCAGGCCGATGCTTCCAAACTCATAATTGGACCCCTTGAAGGAATTCTCTGGAAGAAGATCGTCTGTTTCACCTGCAGGACAAGAAGACAGACCTGGTAAACACATGGACCAGGTAGGAAACACACAACGCTCGACTACAGATTCACGAATGCAGCGTATGTCACATTCTGGGAGATGAAACACCAAATGAATCCAGAACATGTAACTGTGTGTGTCACTGAAATGACACATGTACAGTCGAGATACTGCGAACTGCAACTAAGATAAGACTGAACACCCGCCATCGAACAACGACTGGACGTCTGAGGACGTTTCTGAATATGTGAAGAAAAACCTCAGAAACGTTTAAACAGATTGGGTTCAGACAGGATGGAAGAAGTCTGCAGGCGAGAACAGCAACAATAAATGAAACAATGTTCTGTGTTCGTCCAGCGCGCTGAAAAGCCTTTGAGGGCTTAAACCTGTCTCAGTGCGCGGATCAGTGAAGGACTGCGGGATGAAATGGAGCTAAGACAGGCTGAGACGGCGACTCGCGGATCGACCCGAGGCACTGACGGCGCAGACGGGCTGAAGTTGGTGGTTTCATTGCTCAGGAGCTCAGGAGAAGCTGGATTTACGATATTTTGATCAGGGCCCCTCTTCTTCTCTGACCCGTGTGGGGGGGTCTGACCACATTCCTGACAGAGCTGCGCCCCAAAAACACGCACACACATTCTCAGACACAGCGACGGTTGCTAAACCAACAACCACAGCAGTGTTGCTACTGGGAGGTTTAGCCCTAAGCCACAGTGCAATGTGGGAAACGCCCCAAACGCTGCTGCACTCGTAACAGATGCGTGACCACACCACCCTAAGACCCGCTCGCCCCCAGCTGGGCAGAACCAGCCTGACGTGGGACCTGAGCTGGGGGTCCATAGCTGAGGACAAAAGCACCAAAGTGTTTCCATCTGTTGGGTCCAAAAAAGAACCCGAGGAAGATCACAACGATACAAACCACGGCCCAGAACCTGGAACCAATCAACGAATGCATTTTTGTTTCTTAATTTCCAAAGTGTTGACCCGAACACAACCAGAACTGAAGTTCATATCATACTTAGGATTACATCCACCCTCAGTGTCTTTCCAAAAATGTGTCACAATGTTTTGTGTCTTCTCCTCGGCCTTCAATTCAATGACTTAAAGAGGCAGCGGATCAGGTAAGGTGATGACATGGATGAACGCAGAGTGTTGGTGCAGTCACAGCCACGCAGCCGGTCTCTAAATCCTGACATGATCCTGTGCGGCGTCTCAGATAAACACTCGCTAGCTCTGAACACGTGTTGGACTGGCTGCATTAGAAACCTCCCACTGCTCAAACACAGACACACCTTTCTATTCATGCTGCGGTCAGAACCGATCACGCCAGCGTGTGTGTGTGTGACGACGTGTGTGTGTGTGTGTGAGCGCTTCACTGCTGAACAGTGTGGGCAGGTGTCGGATTGAGAAAGCAGCTAATCAGATTACACTGTTCTCTAATCCGAGACACCAGCATGCACGCACACACACACGCTCAGTCAGTATGAAACACTTATGATGGATCAGATCGAGCAGAGTGTGTGTGTGTGTGTGTCAGTTTGGTTTACATTCACTAAAGTAACGTCATCTCCGGCTGCTCCGCCTCAACTCTCTGTGATTTACAGAGTTTATGATGGACAGTGAAGTAAACTGCTGACAGCTGGAGCTGCTGTTAGCTCATGTTAGCTCAGTTCGTTAGCTGCTGTTAGCTCAGTCTGTTAGCTGCTGTTAGCTCAGTTCGTTAGCATTTGTACCACAGGCGTTTTGGACCTCCTCTATGACATAAACAGTCGAGCAGCAGCCGGCAGGGCCGCGGTGAACGCAGAGTGTGTTGATACAGTCACAGCCGCGCAGCCGGTTTTTAAATCCTGACATGATCCAGTGCAGCGTCTCAGATAAACAGTCATTAGAAACTCTCCATGAAAAAGATGTAAGACTACACAGGATGTTGGGAAAGCTGACTTCTGAAGCACTTAGCGGAGGGCTGGAATTACAAATGAGCGGACTTACACAGCGACATGCCTAAACAGTTATTAGACAGGCAGAGTGCTGCCAACTTATGTGGATTAAAGTGAGCTCAAACAGGCGGATTCATGCCTCTTAGTCCAGATTCAGTGAGTGAGGGAGGACGGACTGAAGAACATTTCTGAAAATAAAGTTTGTCGAGTTTTAGACAAGTGGGAGGAGATCCTTCACGTCAAAAGGAGTCAGCTGAGGTTCAACATCTGATTGGGACGCCCCCCCGGACGCCTTCCTTTGGAGGTGTTCCAACATCTAACTAGGAGGAGAGCCTGAGCATGCTGGAGGGACATCTAGCCCGGGATCGCCTCGGGATCTCCCAGGAGGAGCTGGGATGTGTTGCTGAGGGAGGATCTGCTACACCTGCTGCCACCACGACCAGACCAGGGACAAGAGGAAGGAGATGGATGGAGGGAAGAGACAGCGTCCCCGATTTCAGGGACTTCAATCTAATGAAAATCGTGTAACTTCTTCACTGCAGCTTGTTTACCATCATCACGACACACCCGCCGGCTTTAAAAGGCCTTTCTGGTCCCAGACTAAATCAGGACAGAGGTCCAGACCAAACACAAACACCTCCCGTGGCTTTGATCCCCACCTTCTCCTCTCTCTAACCCCTCCACCCTCCCCTTCCTAACCTCCTCCCTCGGCTCCAACCTCATTCCAGTCGACTTCTGAACAATTCGAGTCAGTGTTGAGGTCCCGTTTGCCCACCAGTCATCTGATCTGATTTGACCTGTGACTTCCAACCTCCGCAACAAACAGGCAGTCAGTTCACCAACACCACGCACGTGAACTCACCGCCTGGTTGTACTGACGTCAGTCTGTATAAATCAGAGTTATTTTGTAGACTCGCCGATTCTGGTGAAACTGCTCCGCCTCAACTCTCTGTGATTTACAGAGTTTATGATGGACAGTGAAGTAAACTGCTGACAGCTGGAGCTGCTGTTAGCTAGGTAGCCGTGCAGGTAACTCTTGATGGACAACAAGCTGCTGCCAAATGTAGCACTGCACTGAACAAATGGACGCCAGACCTGGTGAGAGGTGAGCGAGCAACAGAGAGTGAAGAGGACGCTGACGGAGGAAGCTAAGAAGAGAAAAGGAGAGAGTGAGCGAGCAAGAAGCCGCCGGACAAGAGTAAATCTGGGACTGACTGTTAGTGGCTGTGAGCTGCTCAGTGCAGACAGACTTCTTAACTTCTTTCCCTCCAACATTTCCTTTAACCAGCTCATTATTTCCTGCACAAATCAGACAACCCCCCCCCCCCCCCTCGTCGGCATTCAGCTACTAATCTGTAACACTATTTTCTTTGTGATTATATCCAATCTGTGACTCACACAGACTCATTCACATTCAACACACATGCTTGTTGACTTCACTTTTTTAATGGGTTGTTCCCCCCTCTCTAATTTTCCTCTGCCGCCCGAGCTCAGATTCACTCTGACCGTTGTTTTCCTCTCGGAGGAGTTCAGACAGCCGACGTACAGCAGGAAGACAACACAGCAGCTACCTGGTCACTGCAAAGGTATTACGCCACCATCACTGCTTAGCACTGCAGCGTCGTCTACTTTCTGACACGAACCCCATGAACCCTGAAAGTCTTGTTGGGAGTCGCCCGGCGTTCCTCTGGGGGGCAGTGTTTGATTGGCCGAGCTCTCTCTGCATACACGCCTTCTCCAGTAAACCTGAATGGGACACAAGTCCAACCAGACTCGAGGAGATTTTCAAAATAAAGGGAGCTGTGTTCTCTCATTGTCAGGTTTTTCTGGCCACACTTCACAACATCCTGTGGCCTTAATGAGGCTGGACACCGGCTGCTCGGCTCACAGCGATTCACCGCCCACAAGTTTGGACGGGACGGATCAGATCAGACACAAACTGCACAAGAGGACAGAGGAATGAATCTGATTCATTTGTCTTTGATTTTTAGGATCATCTATTCTAATATACTGAATTTAGGGTAAACTGTGTTGCCATGGTTACGTTACAGACAGACAGATGTCTTCGATTTCCCCGTCAGAGAAAACGGCAGCAGGAAAGAGAAGACACAACCGCTCGTTAAATTACCCACTTCCTGTTTCAGGTCATGTGGTGCACACATGCGCGCGCGCACACACACACACACACACACACACACACACACACACACACACACACGGTTAATGGTGGCACGCTCCAAGTTTAAAAATAAACGTACAGGGTGTGTGTTGTTATACCGGCATCTGTTGAACTTGTTGACTTGCTGCACTGAGCTTGATGCACTCGAAGGTGACAGATGTATTATTTCATGTTGTGCACGTCCTATTTCAGCGCTAATGCAAAAGTAGAAGATTTCAGCCAATCAGAGGCTCAGACGGGTCGACCCTCCACAGTCAGCCTGAAGTGTCTGAATCTAAACTCTGACACTCGACCTGTCGAGCTCTGACTTTGTTTATTTCACGCAGCAGCTTCTAAATCTGAGTCTGAAATTTACGCTGCAAAATAGAAACACGAAGAAGTTTAATTTGGTTTGTGTCCGACGGTCTGAGAGACGCTGTGGCTGAGCAACACATGAGATGAGATGAGAGCCAGCGAGCGCCACCCTCTATAAAGCCGGTTAATCTGAAAATAGAAAGTGATTTCACGATTGTTTCACAGCGGTTATGTTCAGCACCAACAGACACGCGGCCATCTGTCTGACTGAGGCTTTAAAAGGACGTTTCTCCTCTCACTGTGAGAATTTTAAATAATACTTTAAACAGTGCGTTGGCTCAAGACCTGCTCGCTGTATCTCACCTGTTGGAAGGTGTGTCAGGTGTGTCAGGTGTGCTGGGGGTGGGGATTAAAGTCAAAGCGTGTGTGTGTGCTCGTACCTTGTCCGATCTTGACAAAGCCGATGATGATGATGAGTGCGAGCGCCAGGAGCTTGGCCGCGGCGAAGAAGTCCTGCACCTTGGTGGCCGCCTTCACGCTGTAGCAGTTGATAAACGTCAGCACGACTGCAGGGAGAGAAAGAGTCAGTCAGCGTGTTTCACGACCCGAGGCGTGAGCACTGATCTCCACCACGACAGCGGCAGCGTCTCTTTTTCTGCAGAACTGAACCTCCTTTGAGTCCTTAAAATTCAAATTTAACCTGATGCACGTGTGTGTGTTTCTCTGTGGCTTTCAAAGCTCACGCCGTGAGCCGCAGAAGAACAAACACACACACACTCGGAGGGCTGTGGAGGCGGTCCCTAACTCTGGACCCCGTTAAGAGTGATTAACTAAAGCAGCAGGTCCCTGCAGAGAAAGACGAGGCAGAGCACAATGAGGCTCTGTGTCTAACAGACCGACACAAAGAGACAGGGCAGTACAGTACACACACACACACACAACTGGCTAACACTTGTGTGTACATGTATGCCCAGAGAATGGGTCAAATAGAACAATAGTGTGTGTGAGTGTGTGTGTGTGTGTGTGTGTGTCAGACATGATTTTAGCATGAATTCAAACAGTGGTCCCCTGTTGGTCCACACTTAGATAGGCTGGTAAGTGCGCACGTGCACGTGAATGCACACACACACACACACACACAGACGTGGCTTTGTCATGTGGTCAGAGTCAGGATTTAACCTGCAGTCAATCTGAAGATTAGGTAGTAGGGTTACACACACACACACACACACACACACACACACTACATGCACATGTACTCAGATGGTGTTGGAGAGTGTGTGTGTGTGTGTGTGTGTGTGTGTGTGTGTGTGTGTGTGTTACTCTGACAGGCCGCGGTCTGAAACAGTTCAAACTAAATGAGTTAATTAACTATCATATTATTTAGATTTTCATATGTTTGATTTCTTAATTAGATCATCATGTCACGTGTCATAGATGTAACTATAAAATCTTTAAGTTTAATGTATAATTATTATTTAAGCTTTAAACAGAGACATGATGAGAAGGACGCGCAGCAAAGAGCCGCGGGTTCGAGCCCTGAACCTGACGGACATGTTCCGGTCTGACACTGCGCCTGCTCGGTTTTATTTTCACGTCACATTTAAATAACAGAATTAAACATTATGACGTCATGCTGCTCAGGTGAGAGGCGCGAGCATCCCTCCACCGTCACCGGACCTGATGTAATAACGCGCGTGTGTGTCAGACACAGGAAGTGCAACTCCACCAGCACCAACAATACAACACAACGCCGCCTAAAGTTGCATCATCCCGGCCCGGCCCGGCCCGGCTCGGCTCGGCCCGGGTCACATACTCACGGATGCAGAGGCAGGCCACCAGCTTGGCGGCGTCCTCCGGCACCGCGCACACCGGGAACAGCGGCTTCAGCAGGTTGGTGGCGAACACGTAGGCGACGATGTACTGCGAGGACGGCCGGATGATGAGCAGCTCGATCCACAGCTTGAGGAACGCCGGCAGCGAGCCGTACACCTCCAGGATGTAGGCATAGTCCCCGCCGGACTTGCTGATGGTGGTGCCCAGCTCCGCGTAGCAGAGCGCGCCCACCGTGGAGAACACCCCGCACACCGCCCACACGATCAGGGACAGACCCACCGAGCCCACCTCCTTCACCACGCCGGTCGGCGTGACGAAGATGCCGGAGCCGATGATGGTGCCAACGATGATGGCCACGCCGTTCATGAGGGTGATGGTCCTCTTCAGGGCGACCCCGTCCTCTCCGCCGCCGCCGCCGCCGCCGTTCACGAGGCTCTTGTCGTCGCCCGCCCCCGGTGATTCAGCCGGGTTGGAGTCCCCCGCGCTGCCCGGGGACAGCATCCTCTCCGTGACCTGCTTCTCCTCCTCCCGGTCCGCCGAGGAACCGGAGTTCCTCTTTTTCAACCCCGACATGTGGTGATGTGGAAGGGACACAAAGCTTCCCGCTGCGCCGCCTCTCTCCTGCCCGTTCTCCGCTCCGTGAGCTCCGGTGTGCGGTCTGATGGAGGTCGGGCTCAGCCACGAGGAGTCCTGGAGTGTCAGCGTGCTGCTCTCTCCTCTCTGCACGCGCACAAAGACGGCGCGCACACTGACGCGCGGGCCCTCCTCCGCCAAGGCCCCGCCCGCCTCACCGGGGCCCGCGGCGAGGCGCGCCCCCTGCCGGCCGGACCCGGGACTACACCGACCACAGGCGGGTCCACGCGCAGCGTAAACCACCAGGATGTGTGTAATATTTAATAATAATTATTATTATTATAAATATATAATATTTATAATTATTATTATTATAAATATATAATATTTAAGACTTAATGAGGATCAGCGAGTCACAGACAGTCAAATAAATAATATCAGCACTCAGGCTTATAACTCAGAAACTTTCCATAAAATCATTCCAAAAGTAAATTAGTTTAAATTATTATTATTCTTATTGTTAACACTAAGCACTGACATATTCACTGAGTATGAGTAGGTAAATGAGAACAGGTGTGTGTAAATTCAAAGTGTGTGGCTCACTCTAACCCTGTTCGACAGAACAGAAGCTCCTGGTTTGCAGCCAACAACAAACCGGTCAGGTCGGTTTTACAGAAGCAGACAAAGACTCTGAAATCGCCTCCCGGGAACCAGAACCTAAAACATCTGGTGTGATTTACGAATCGGGCGTTTCCTCTTCAAAGCGTTTGCGTAACCTGGAGTTTGACTGAGTAAAACATGACGTGTCACTTTGCATCCTGGATCCCAAACGTGTCTGGATGTGAGAGCTGTTTATTTATTTCAGCTTTTTGCACGAGTACGTCGTGCAAGTCGAGTTTGTTTCATTTCAGGTCAACGTCTGCCATGTTTAAAAAGAAGGCAGCAGGTCGAGGCAGGCAGACGACGTATCCGTGACGTCCCCTCAGGTTTCTGAAGCTCAGCCATGAAAACTGAAGATCTGCATCATCTGATCTGCCCTCGTTTGTCCTCTGGGTCGTGTTCAATAAACAGCCTTGACTCATTTGCACAGTGGTCTGTTGTGACCTGAGGGTGACTCGCTGGGGTCGTCTGAGGTCTCTGAACTGTGTCGAGGGAGAACCGAGCAGCTTGCACTGAAGTTGGACATTTTAAATGGACGTTTTAAGGGAGCTGCAGCTTTTGGGCACTTCCACATGGCGTCACGGAGGTTTCACTTGATCGACATGTTAGAAACTTGTGCTGGTTCTGCAGTTCCTCATACACAAGATCGCGATCACATTCAGGGTGAGACGTGCCTGAAGCGTGAGCCTGCACAGGTGGCCTGAGGTCTGACATGTAGAGAGGCAACTACCAACCACTTACACCTGCCCTGTATGTTTAACCTCAGGGAGGAAAACCTGCGCGGCTGTGAGGTGAAGCCAAGTGAAGCCGCCTCAGGTCCGTTGATGATCCACGTCTTTGTCAGTTCTCCGATAAGCCGGCGGCGTCGCTGAGCTTCAGGGCGGTGAGCTCAGAGCACCGGGGGACTGTTTGGACCGTGGAGAAGCCACAGGATTTATATTTACATCTAGAATTTCAGGGGATCATGTTTGATGACTAAGAGCTAATTAAAGAAATAAGATGTAAGCAGAACAGTTTGTATGAAACAGTGACGCCACACCAAAACCTGTCAAAGCAACAACTATGCTGCCAAATTAACTACACCCATAAGATGCCTCAGATACCTGATCAGACATCAGAGGAGGAGGAGGGAAGGTGGAGAGTGGCCCACCAATGGACTGCCAGAGTTTTAATTTGAGCTGGCATGTTGGACATGGTGCAATGATGGTCACATGGGTGCATCATGAGATTGAAGTCAATGTTCTGCATGAACTGGGAGTAAATCCAGGCGAGGCAACACAAACCCGGACTGCAATCTGACTCCTGAACAATCCCTGTGCCTGAACAAGCTCGCCAACACACGCTGAACATCAGGGCCGCGTTCTGGTTAACACTGCAGTGAAGTGGCTGATCTGTTGCCTCCAGTGTAATCCCACCGTGGTAAATATGTCCAGCTGTACTCGAGTTTTCCAGCCTTTTATTTCACCAAGCTCTCACCAACCACTAAAAGTCAGAAAAAAGATTCTTTATAAATCCCTCGACGGGAAAATTCTTTTTTTCTAACTTTTTTGCACCAGCAGCCGGAGGACATCAGAGGGAAAACCAGGAAACATTTTCTCCATAAAATCTGATCCAGTTTCACCAGAATCAGTGAAATAGTTGGTGTGTGTGACTTAGTGCCGTAAAGCGTTACGTACTTCTCCCGACCCGGAGCCCAAAGTTACATAGTGTGAGAACAGACGTACGACTGACAGAGACACCGTTCACCTGACCACAGGTCACCTGATCACAGGTCACCTGATCACAGGTCAGCGTGGATCAGCAGGAGGTCACAGACACATCAGCAGTTAAATAGTTTTCATGTGTATTTCAGCGGTCGGTCTACATGCAGATTCTCTGGGACTAAAGCTGGAAACTGAGTGGATGTTACTTCAGCTGCCAGGCCAGGACCTCTCCCACACCCACGCTAGAACAAATCTTGGTTTACGGACATTTTCCCATCAACTCTACGCTCCTTTGGCAAAAAGGACCAAAGTGGGAGCGCGATCACGTAATCAGCTCTGTTGAAAATGAAGCAGACACATCTGTGTTGCATTATGAGGCAGCAACACGTGTGTGAAACGTGGTCTTAATTTGGGCAAACTGTAGAACGTACAAGACCGGCCCAAAGTCTGGAGACAGCGTTTAATCTAAGTCTGCAACCTCCGTATCCGTGAAGTGAAGAGTCATGTATCTTTTAACTGGGTGGCTTTCCATAGGTTCACATACACATGATTTTATATGAGAAGACCAAAACCAACAATGTGTTGATTTCAACAGCTCCCTCTGGTCACTACTGAAGGTGGAAATCTCTGTAAACAGGAGAGGATCCATGACAGTATCTGCCGTCAGTATGGATGTCAGTCAGAATGAAGATAACGCAGCGCTGTAATGGTTCGTCCATAGCAGAGCTCGCAGAGGTGTTACTTACAATATTTGCTCAGTGTTGCATCATCGAGGAACCAGAGCATCGGTTTAATTACTCATCCGAGGAGCTGCCATCCCGAATATTACGATACATTTGTGTAGAACAAAAAGAAACCGTCAGCAGTACTTTTCTTTTTGCCCACTGAATGTGGACGTGTACAGTAATAATACGTGCACCAGCAGACTAAATACAGTTTGAACTGTTTATTATGACTGCAGGAGCTGATTCAGACATTCTGGATCAAACAATGACCAGCAACAATGCCGATCTCTCCGCATGCCAAAAAATATGGAGACAAAAATAAACTGATTGGATGAAATAACAGAAATCTTTACTGACTCATACTATAGCAGACCGAGGTCAGATTTTGTCCAGGCTCAGAGAAGAGCTCAGACACAAGAGGTCAGTCGGTTGTTCCCGTGTCTGTTGGGGGTTGTGGGAGTCGTCGTACTGGTTTCCAAACACAGACAGACACGGATTAAGGAATATTTGTGTCTTTTGATCTGTGACTCAGCCTGAGATGAAGTTCCTGCATTCTTCAGGCTCCTGTCAGATGGACGGAGACAATATTAGAACGCACCTTCAGGCTGGATTTAAAAAATATCCTGGACCATGTCCATCTAAACAAAACAAAGGAAATTGTCTGTGTGTGTGTGTCAGATGTACTAAAGAATTGTGTAACTTTTCTCTCTCTAAACAAACATATGTTGATGAACAGTCAACTAAACTGCTGCCAACTGTAGCTGCTGTTAGCTCAGTTTGTTAGCTAAATCTGGGACTGACTTTTAGTGGTTGGTGAGAGCTTGGTGAAATAAAAGGCGGGTGTCATGCCAGAACAGGAGCTGGGGGCGCGGGCAATATAACTGGGCTCCACAGCCTTTATGGACTGTACCATAAAAGTTCCATATTGTATGTAGATGTATATACAGTCTGTTATTTGATGGTATAAATGTTCCTTGGCTGCACAAAGACTGAATAATTTGGAATAAACTTTCACGGCTGGCTTCAGTCTGACCCTGTTTACAGACCATCAGCGAAGCAGATGTAACCTTCCGCAGCTCTAACTGTAGGCAGAAAAAAAACTGGGAGATTCAGAATATGTGGTTATCAAGATCTACTAATTTACCTTGTGGACCAGCAGCTCAGAAGACTAGCTCGACTACAAGGAGAAAGTGGGTCTCGGCAGTGAGCATTGAGTGGCAGAGT
This sequence comes from Nibea coibor, assembly GCA_023373845.1. Lineage (NCBI taxonomy): Eukaryota > Metazoa > Chordata > Actinopteri > Sciaenidae > Nibea > Nibea coibor. The sequence goes on from CM041721.1 coordinate 26,160,057, forward strand.
GGAAAGGATCACAACCACAGATGTTTTCAGTTTGTGATATTGTATTGAGAGTTTTTTTTCTTTTTTTCTTTTTTTTTAAATAACGAAAATAATAAAAAAATAATAATGCTGATGCATACACACTGAGATGTGAGTCACAAGAAAAAAAACAAAACAAAATGAAATAATACAGGGTATCAATACAAAGTCTCTGTTCTCTCAGTTCTTCTTCCTTGTGTTGGCTCGCCACAACCACTGTGGCTCCTGTCTACCTCTATAGATGGAGGGAACCTCAGCAGAAGAACAAGAAGTCGACTCTTTCTCAGATTTCCATCCAAGGAAAAGACCCGGCCTAAAGAGGCCAAAACGAAAGGAAATTACACACATACATACACACATTGTAAAATTTGGTCCCAATAACCTATTAACTATGACTCTCTAATAATAACAAAATGGTGGAACACTCCTTTAAATCTGTCTCCCTTTTTTACCGCCACTCGCTCAAAAAAAACACAGAGCGAAGGTGACGCAATTAACAGACGAAACGCTTACGTTTATGTACATGAACAATAAACCATAAACCGTATTAACAGTAGCAGACTTTTAACATTAAACAACTCACCAGAGATTCATCTAACATACACACACACACTCCAGGCAAAGAATATATGGCTCAGTCCAGGCTTTGGTCTTGAAAGAAACAGGGACACGGGAGTTCAGTTATGTGTAGCATTGAAATATGGCTAATAGTGGAAGCTAGCGCCGCTAATGCTAACAACAACTCACTTCGCCTCTGCAACTCGTTCAAACCCGGTCCGCTCGCCAACTCACAATGGGAAAATGAATGTTTACTCTCAGCGTTTCGAGGAAAAAAAACAAAAACTTCTTTCATGAAATATCTTGTCGTCTTAACCGCTAAGTCTGCAGCACAAACTACACACGCAGCCACCTATACGAGGGTCCGAGAGAGAGAGCGGAAGAAGAAAAAAAAACTAAAAAACAACGGCACGTACGCCTCGACAGCGTCTGATCGGCCTAGCCGCGCCACTTCATGTGAACTCCCCATGTCTTGTACACTTCAAGAAAGACACTTCCATCATATCTTGATAATGAAATGAATGAATGAATGAATGAATGAATGAAACACTCTTTTTAAATACATAACGAATCTTTTTATGCATATCGATCCCTTTCAATTAGACCTATTTGTGATATTTATGATTAATCATATATTCTATTTATTCATGCAAGATTGTTCCAACCCAACTATTTATTTATATGTATATCTATTTATGTGACACCAATCATGGACTTAACTGTAACTTATTGTTCCAATTAATCAATTGATGACTGGACTTATACTAAGAGCCTAGTAACCTGGGTTACACAGAGATGAAAAGAAGATGATGATGATGAAGACGGCAGAGAAGTCGTCTTCCCGCTGTCCTTCTGTTCTCCGTTTGAGGTGAACATCCCACGAGCCCCTCCAGTTCTCCATACAGGCAGCATATAAACAGGAACATACAATGAGAGGCCCTTTTCCCTCAGAACTCCAGGCCAGCTGCTCTTCCTCCTGTTTTAGCGCATCTCTGATGTATTTGTTTGGAGCTTCAGATATTTCAGACAAAAGACTTCCATCCACGTGATTCACGGTTTGAGACTCGTTCCACAAGATTGTATTCATACAGACTGCTGTGCATGTGTCCGCGGTCATCAGTGTATCCGGTAGTGTAAAGTAAAAAATATATCAAAACGGCACCTCGGTCTGGAATGATGAGCTACGACTTCACCGTGTTTAAAAAAATCCTCACTTTAAATCAGACGCTCGCAGTTACGTGTTCGAGAAAGTCGTCCAAAAAGAGCGGGAAAATTTAACAAGGGCGCTTATGGACGGAATGTTCCGAGCTGGAGTGAGTCACATGACCGCTAGAGAAAAATCTGTACCACAAAATAATGTTTAAACTGCTCTCATGGCCACAAATTTCACTCTACAGAAATAATTTGAACATCAAATTGTAGGAAAATCTGTGCTGCTCACTCACATGAACCTTGCTGAAGCTGTCAGACTTATAGTTTTGGCTCTGTTAGCTCAGATGTGCCAGGATCACCCACCAACTGCCTCATTTACTCCCATATTAACTGAGAGCAGAAATTTGTGGAGGGAAAGCAGACGTACCAGTTTTTTACCTCGCTCTAGAGGTCACATTTTTTAACTTTAGCCACACAAATTATATATGTAGACATTCAGCGAGACCTGAGGATGCTTACAATCCTCTCTGTTCATTGATATGACCTACAGTTTGGTCATAGCGCTCTCTTGTTTGAAGGTGAACTTTCAAGCTTTCTCAGCAGTTTCAAGTTGACAGTCGGCTCCATAGCAGTCGACCAATCAGAGCAGAGGAACAAACAACGGCTGTTTGTATTCATAATGGATAAATGCAGCTGGATGCCGGGCAGAAATTCAATCTAACTGGACAGGACCATTGACCAGCCATGTCATGGTTAATGGTCAATGGTCAGCTCATAGGTAGAGCTTTAACTTTTTTTTTTAATCCCTGTACTCTGGAGTAAAAGATAAGAAATAAAATAGGAAAAGGAACAAAGCTGTTACATTCTTATCTTTAGAGGAAACATAAACCTAACCTTCCAGCTCTAAGTCCAATATTTATCTCCTTTTCTGTTTTCCTGAGGTAAATATTTGTTTACTGGAACAACTAATCTTCACACCAAACATCCAATACATGACATACGTATAGTATGATAAATATTACCTGCATTACAGAAATGTGAGCCAGTGTTTTACACACTGGCTTCACTTCACAACCACCGAGGTTGTGAAGGGCTTTCAGTCGCAGAAAGACACTTTGTTAGCCGCCGTAACGAGATGTGGCCATCTTTAACAGATCACAGGCTGGTCAGTTATACGAGCAGCAACCCAACATTTTCGGTTCCCCGCTCAGATACGTCACATTCATCCAGCGGTTATGAAACGTTTTCTCATGCATGCTTCGAATCACACACACTGTTCAGTTCAAAGCCTCGGGGTCTCCAGTCAGTCTGTCCATTCATACAATCAGGGGAAGCCCAGTAGAGACTGACCGGTGTGTCCCTGTAGACTCAGGCAGCCAAACACAATAAACACCCCCAGAGGTCAGCTTCAAGCCCCACTTCTTTGGTTTGAACCAGGTGGAGACCCGAATCACACGCGGTCTTGTTAACATGTCTATAAAAGAGTGTAAACAACCCACCCTCAGGACCCCAGGTGTCTGGGTGGGGGCCACCAAACATCCCCTCTCTGTGTCAGAGGCGGGGGCTTCAAAGGTAACGGTGGGGATAAAATAAAGGGGTGGAGGGTTGAGATGGAGAGGCAGCAGCCCTGGTTCATGCTGAGAGAGGAGCCGGGTCAGGCGGGCCTACGGGAGGGACGGCGAGGACGTTTACACATTTCTTAGAAAGTTCATGACTCAGTTTGGTTTCCAGTCAACATAAAACACTTATTATATTAGGGCACAAGTTTGCTGGTGATCACCAGCTGAGATGGGAAGAAATTGAAGAGAGCATGTAGGGTGAGGGCAGAGGATAAAAGACTGATCAGAGTTCATGGAGACAACATGATGAACACATGGCTCAGCTCACTGGCTGATGAGGAAGTCATATCGTATATGCATCATATACAAAGACACTCAGGCACCCACGTCACATCACACATCATTTATTAATGTCAGTTTCTTTAAAATCATCTTTACATTTGCATCGATTTTTAACATTCCCCTCCGAGGAGCGGGGGTATATTCCCGGTTACACAGCTGGGCGGAGGCGGAGGCCTGCAAGAAACCATCCAGGTGGAGCAAAAAAAAAAAGGCGAAGGCCCAGTGAAGCCCTGCGGGGCAGGAATGTCAGCTGCCCACTGGACAAATAAACAGCTGAAGTATGAAGTGCACACAGTGTTACAGCATACACCTGCTAAAACATCACGCCAAGCTACAGGAGGCACCACACGAGACAAAAGATGCAGAAAACACACACGAGACGACAAACACGAACATCTGAACTGGCATAGTTTGATCATAAAAAGAAAGAAAGGCATAAAAAACTTAACATGAGTAAAATGAAACATGAAGGCACGGCTCAATAACACAGGATGAAGGCAGCACAGGGTCCCTTGTTTCCACGTTAGTAAAAACAGTGAATGTAGATCGTCGCGTGTTGCAGCGAGAAGCAACTGCGCAACATTCCTAACACATTCCCGCACGCTCCGATACCTAAAGAAAAAAGTTCTCAAACCTGCTGTGGACCCCCGTCAGCGGCGGCCCCTTCAGAGCTCGTCTAACAAATCAGCAGCCTTCACGGCGAGTTAATGTTCAGGGCGTGGCCCCAACCGAAGGGAGCCAATGGGCGACCTCCTGAGGGGAGGAACGGCGATTTCAAAAGAGGATGTGGGGACCAGTTTGGACAGTTTGTATTGATGCTCAGGGGATTAACCGTGACCTCTCACCGCGGCCCCCCGACTCAGCTTTCGCGCGCGGACGCTGCGTTTAATGTCGGTTTTCTGCTCCTCTCTCTAACATAGCTGCATAGTTTCAACATTTCAGCCGACTGCTGGACACGAGCCAGCGCAGGCCGGCTGCCAGACTTCTTTTAGATGATGCAAGGTTGCACGAGCTCGCTCCGAGTTCATCAGACTTGTGTCTGCTTGTTGGATTTAGTAAGAAAACACACACACTGTCTGCTTTATTCACCTCAGCGTGACGCTTGTACAGCTCTGGGTGAAGCATAAGTCGTAGTACAGGTGTAGTTTGAAGTCAAACGGGATGTTTTCTGATCAGACGACATGTCGAGGCGTCACGGCATGTCTGTGCACTGTTTTAAACAGCAGAGCGGCGCTTAGAATTTTTGTCCGTGGTGGCAGAAATCGTCGTTTAACGTGTGTTACAATCAAAAGGCTGCTGTCCATTAAATCTAAGAGACGCTGACCGAGAGTTTGGGTCCGCAGCCGGACGGTGATCCACGAGGCTGCTGCTCAGTTCAGTTGGTCCCAGAAAGTCCAATCTAACCTGTGTGTGTGTAATGATCATCTTTACGCCCTCTGCCCGACCCGAGGCTAACTCAACCAGACAGACTATGAATGAAACGCGCAGACCTGAGAGTTTCCAGGTTTAGTGGAAGTGCACCGTCACGTCATTTCCTTCCGTGTGGTGGGGAGTGACAAATGTCACCCGAGCCTCGACGGTTGAATTCAGACAGGATCAGGTCGCATGGCGGCGTCTGTTTGCGCTGAACGTAACTGCCTTCAACTATTATTTCTCAGATTAAACGTCGGCGCTCGCTCGCTCTCTCAAACCAAATTAAACTTCTCAGATTTAGACGCTCGAGTATCGGAGCGTCTGATTGGCCGCTCGTTGATCCTGTCTGAAGCTTCGCGGATGCTTTTCATGCTCGTCGAGCGTCTAAGGCACTGTGTGTATGAAACGACTGAAAAATGCATGTGTGTGCTACAGTTTGTGCGTGTTAGTAACATTTAAAGGTTCTGCGTAGAAGAACCGAGTTCCTTTAAAACTCCGTATGATGTTTCACATACTGTGAAATAAAACAGACGTACTGCATACAGTATAATCTCCTCGTAACAGATTAAGAAAACATTCATCCTACTAATGATAAAATCAACCCAACAACCCACCGTGATGACGATGATTGGATCACACGGTCTGTTCAAACCTCCTGGGCGTTGTGAGCAGCACTCTGAACGAGCCGTAAACGTCTAATAAATACGATTCATGTTAATAAAAATCAATAAACTGCAACCATCCCTTATTCTGGAAGAAGAATTTAAAAGTGTCCCTACGACGTCTGTAAGAATAATTCTCAAACTTTAAACATGTTTCCTGCTTCGAATGTGGCTGAGAAACAGCAGGAAGAACACAAAGGTAGTTCTGGTGTGAGACGGCGTGTCGGTGTGTGTACTGGGTCCGGCAGCGTCAGTGGGGGTGTTTGTTGTCGGCGTTGGCCGATGGCGGCGCCTCCTGCAGGAACGGGGTGAAGGAGGAGCGGACGGTGCGTCCGCAGAGAGGCTGCTGGACGCGGAAGTTGTTCACCATGCTCTTCTGGACTTCCTCCTCTGCCGAGGTGAACAGGAGGCTCCGGAAGACGGCCAGCTGGAAGGAGGAAGAGGACGAGAAGTTGAAGGAGGCGGTCAGACGTGACAGGTAACGTTTACGGGCTCGTTCACACGGAGGCTGCACATCCTCCAGACAAACTACAGGAATGCTGTCGCACACGTTCTGCCCGTGGACACTCCTCAGCACGACACGAGGAGGCGCCGCGCTCGAACATACAGAGAGAATAACTGAGGTCAGCGCCCTCTGGTGGCCGGGTTAAAGATCACCTCAGCTCGAATGTGTGGATGAATGTTCTGTCACCTTTCAGCCTCGGAGTCTACAAACAAAAGATGCTCGGTACAGCATGATACAAGGAGGACGATCAACCTTTAACATGAAGCCTGACTGACAGATGCAGAGTGACAGGACGGACGCGTTCAGAGCGAGAGTGACCCCGAAACTCCAGACACGTCTCCGTCACGTCACGTCTGTTTTGGTGCTTCCTGCTTTCAGAGCGCGTCTCCCTCCAGACTTCATGTTCTGAATCTGCTTCTGCAGGTGGAAACATGCTGCGTACTTCATAAAGACCAGTGGATTCTCCGTGTGGAATGACTCACTCGCCTCGCGGGTGCACGCATCTGATTGGCCGATCACGTGAGATGATTTAAAACGCGCGGCAGCGTGCAGCTCAATATTAAAATATAACACACACACACACACACACACACACCTGGTCGTGGCTGACTTCGATGTGCTGCTTCATGACGATCCACGTGACGGACTCGGTCAGAGGAGGCGTGGTCAGAGAGCCGTGGTACGTCCAGTAATCGTCAGTGTTGGAGGGTAACAGACAGGCGGGGTCGAACCTGGTGAACTCCACCACACTGTCCTGCACACACACACACACACACACACACACACACAGTTTTATGACTTCATCTCACCAGACAAACATCAACATTCGTGGTGATAACGGCGCCCTCCAGCCGGTCACCTCCAACCTGCAGCCAGATCTACATCTTTAACATGTTTTGCCTGTAGTGTCTCTGCTGAACCACCGGGGGGCGTCGTTCCCACCTTCCCATGAGGTGCACGTCACACTCGTGTGTGTGGACTCACCTTGTGTCTGATGGCGGGCAGAGCGTCGACCAGTTTCTGCAGCCCCTCGTGTCGTTTCCCCACCTGAAGATGACACGTTAACACAGACAGGTAACATCAGGTAACGCACATCAGGACGGCTCCACGAGGCTCCTCAGTTCAAACTGTCGTCAGGTGACTCACAGGTGACCAGACCTGTGTGAATCCTCTGAATGATAAGGAAAGGAGCTTCAGTGCTTCCTTTTTCTTATGTCCTTCAGCAGAGGAGACACCGGACCATCCTTTAGGAAAGGAAAGGTCATGACGCCATCGGCTTTATGCCGTCTGTGATGGGTTTTGTAGTCCATCTTTGGAACTTTGTAGTTTTACCACAAATCAGTAACATCATGACGTTGTGCAACACAAGTCTAGGTTGTCTTCTCCTAACTTGTGAACTCTCCTTCACACCTTTCCTTGACCTCAGATGTTCTTCATCAAGGTCAAGGAAAAGTGGAAAGGACAAAGGAAAGGACAAAGGGAAGGACAAAGGGAAGGATGTCTTCTGCCAATCAGGCGATGGGAACGCTCAAACCGTTTCACAGCGAGCTCCCATCGACCAGTTTGAACTGAGGAAGTCTCGCAGACAATCACTCTGTGTGTGTGTGTGTGTGTGTGTGTGTGTGTGTGTTATACCTTTAGAAAGACTCCAATAACAGCCAGTCCGTTGTCCTCCATCACCGCCTCCTCGAACAGGCTGTACTTGTCAGAGTTCCAGTGGACCAAGTGGAGCTGAAACACAAACCACAACCTGTTCACAACCTGTTCACAACCTGTTCACAACCTGTTCACAACCCCTCTGCTCTGATCCCGTCCTGCTCATTCCTTCGTGCCATGATTTCTCACACACACACACACACACACACACACACACACACACACACACACACACACACACACACACACAGCTGTGTTTGTCATTGTTGTTGTTAATGGATAAGGCACCTGGAGATTGTGGGTTCAAGTCCCACCTGAGTGTTTCATTGTTTATAAAAACTCAGGTGACTGTGGAGAGGCATCGATTCACCTTCCAGCCCTAAACTCGTATTTCTGCTGTGAAGTTGGACATTTGAACATGGGGACTTATGGAGACTGACTCACTTCTGGAACCAGCTACAAGTGGCCGACAAGAAGAACTGCAGCTTTTTAGATTATCCGGGAGGCATCAAAAAAACAAAAAAAACATCCTTTGCAGAATTTGGTAAAAAATTGTGACACATTTGGAACGAATGCCACCGAGGCACAGCGACGCCTCCTGAAATAAGTTCTCTGGGTCAACACGTGGACGGTTCTGGCTTCATGTTTCTGTTTGACACTGAAACTTTTTGTGTGTGACGTTTCATTTATCGACCCGAAGCCGACATCGAAAGCTGTTTTCTGTCACCAGAAATGAAGGTCAGAGCCAAACATTAACATGAGAGTCAGTGAGGACTGTGTACAAACACACACACACACACACACACACACACACACAGGTCAGTATTTTTCCAGAGCGACCCGCAAACAGAAAAGAAAAAGTGAGTCAACATTTTCTGTTTGAACAGCAAAGATTTTTTTCTTCACGTCTCCTTTTAACGTCTCGGAAAGTTTTTCAATTCGACAGCCAGTCACACACACACACACACACACACACACACACACACACAGAAGTGTTTTATTTAAAGGAACAACAGAGGGTGTGTACAACACAGCTATAGATCGACAAGATACAGACGCTTTGTGTGTGTGTGTGATCCACACTGACCTGTGATCAGGTGACCTGTGATCAGCTGACCTGTGATCAGGTGAACGGTGTCTCTGTCAGTCGTACGTCTGTTCTCACACTATGTAACTTTGGGCTCCAGGTCGGGAGAAGTACGTAACGCTTTACGGCACTAAGTCACACACACCAACTATTTCACTGATTCTGGTGAAACTGGATCAGATTTTATGGAGAAAATGTTTCCTGGTTTTCCCTCTGATGTCCTCCGGCTGCTCCGCCTCAACTCTCTGTGATTTACAGAGTTTATGATGGACAGTGAAGTAAACTGCTGACAGCTGGAGCTGCTGTTAGCTCATGTTAGCTCAGTCTGTTAGCTGCTGTTAGTTCATGTTAGCTCAGTCTGTTAGCTGCTGTTAGCTCATGTTAGCTCAGTCTGTTAGCTGGGCTGCCCTACTGTGAGCTCAGAGCACCGGGGGAGTGTTTGGACCACCGGGAAGAGGAGCCAATGTCGTGCCAGAACAGGAGCTGGATGAGCATTAGCAATGTAGCCTGGCTCAGCGACCCGACCCGACCCCGGATAAGAGGAAGCGAACGGATGAATGTGTTTTAGCGTTCTCAGTATCGTGTACACACCCTCAGTGCGTGCTCACATCATCGTCTGCGTACCTCTGCAGGAAACAGCCTCCGGTCCAGCGTGTGCTCCGACCCCCAGGCGTTGCTCTCGCCCCAGTGGAAGTGGAACTGGCACAGCCTGAACTTGTCTTGCAGGGGTCCCCCTTTCAGCGCTGCACCGCAAAGCAAAAGGACACGTGGGTCAGTGCTCAGCAGCCTCTGACAGTCTGGTGGTTTTAGTGTCTGCTTCCTCCTCCACGAAGGAGGAAATGATCCCTGCTGAGGAACAGGTTGTTCAGGCGGTAACTTTAACCCAGAGACATCCAGGAAACTTTACAGAGACAATGACTTCATTACACCTGTGAAGAGTTTATTCAAGTCCTGCGTTTGTCGTCTGACAAAGACTGACGAGGTCACGTGACGCCTGGAGAAGCTTTAAAACCCAGAATTCGTTTTTATTTGATGGTTTTGGAAAGTCGGTGCTGCCCAGTAATTAAACCTTTAAAGACAGACTACATGTTAGCTGCTGAGGTCAGCGGACAGTCACATGACGGTCAGCAGATCCACGTACGCTTTTTAAGTGCAGCATTGATTACTGGATTACAGGAGAGATAATCCTCCTGTGTAGATGAAAGCATGCATGTTCAGACTTAAAGGGGACTCGCGGTCAGCAAACACTCACTGGACTTGTCTGTAGTGTCGTCATACTCCACCAGGAAGGAGTAACCGTTGTTCCAGATCTGCTGGCAGGTCTGCGGGTCGTAGTCGGTCACCAGAGGCTTCAGCTGCGAGTCGAAGACGCTCTTTCGCACGACGATGTCGATGGGAGACTGGCGGTCGCCTCCGGGTACCGCGAGCGGCCCCTGCCACATGGGATGCACTGCGAGGAAGAAGAAGAAGGAAAGGAGTCAGAGAAATCTAAAATTCAACGTCAGCTTCCCGAGGAAAGCGCTGACACGTACTCTTCATGTTGTGCTCGGCCGCTTCCTGCATTTTTCTCAAACAGTCCATTTTGAAAACAGAAATCAGAGTCGCAGCGTAAAAATCAACAAGAGTGCCGCTCCAGCACTCCTCGTCCTCCTTCTCCTCCGTCAGGACGTTTCAAGTGACTGGATGAAAAAAAAAGGAGCAAGTGAGCAAAACTACTTCCTTCTCAGTCCGCTTACTGCTTTTTTCTCCTAAAAGGAAATTACAAAATAAGAGAGAGAGAGAGAGAGAGAGAGAGAGAGAGAGAGAGAGAGAGAGAGAGAGAGAGAGAGAGAGAGAGTGGGCCGGCTGTACAGAAAGTGACACGAGGAATGTCCTGGCACGCCCCCAGCTCTCCTCCACAGCGTGGGGGAATCAAACCAACGACCTCTGGACGGTCCAAAAGCAGCCAGCTCGGGCCAATGTCGCTCCACAGATCTGACTTGTAATTACCTCCGTGCACCCTCCCCAAAAAAAACCAACCAGTCGTGCTCGTTTCTCCCTTTAAATCCTCTCGAAGGAAACGAAACGTGCACTTAGAAACAGTCAGAGGACACAAAAGCAGCGCGCTCCATTGTTTCTCCTTTTCAGCGCTGAACAGGTCTGACCGGGAGGCGACCTTCATCCTCCTCGGGGAGTCGGCCCCGCGGCCTGCCGTGAGTTTCACCCACGTGTCGGCCAGATGTGATGAGTCAGCAAAAGATAACGAAGACGCCGGCCTGTCAGAGCTGACACGGCAGCACGGCTTCTTCCATGTTTCAGGTTGTTTACTGCACACACACACACACACCGTGTGCTGGAAAGTATCCTGTGTTGCTATGACAACCTGGCAAAGGTGGACCCAGGTTCCAGTCTGAGCTGAATGTGTGACCCGATCAGTCCCAGCAGAGCTCAACGAAAGCCTGTTCAGACCCATCGGCATTAAACGCACCGTCTGGAAGTTTAGTAAAGTAAAGTAAATTTAAGACTCTTCTTCCTCCATGTCTACAAATAAAAACGCTGACGTGATTTTGTTGTTTTAAATTTTATTTGTGCCATAAAGCAGCAGTGCGTGGTGATATGTGGTTGTTCTCACGCGGTATCGACTCGTCTGTAATAACAGTATTTTGAATCGAACCGTAACCTCGAGTGTCTGCGTCCATCACAGATGTGCGACTCTGCTCAGAAACGTCTCGGTGGAACGTCACTGAGGTCACGTCCATGCTGACACAGTCAGTGTCTTCTTCTTCTCCGTTTGCTGCACCTGAACAGGTGTGAAGGACTTCCTCTGAAGCCTGAGCCTGATGTTTCACCTGAAGAGGTTTGAAGTCTGTGAGTGAACAAAAGGCCGCAGACCAAACCCTCCACGGAGCCTGTAACGAGCAGCACAACAAGCTCGTTAAAGTTAAACATGAACTGTCGTTGGTCGTCGTTGGCAGACGGAGACGTTGAACGAGACGAGCTTCGTGCTGGCGGCGGGCGTGGCAGGAAGCTGCTGGAACTCGTTGGACTGAGCTCGTGTGGGCGCGTCAACATGGAGGGAAGTGACTCAGACTGCTCGTCTCACGGCATCTCCACGCTGAGCCTGGCAGGCGGAGGACTCATCACATGGAGGGGCCAGAACATGAAGAATCCAAAGTGATCGTCCGCCTCGTTACTGCAGACAACAACCGAGCCCACTGCACACCGAGGTCACATGTTACACCGTGTGGACTTAAAGGTGCCCCATGCATAAAGTTATTATTATTATTATTATTATTATTACTATTATTATTATTGTTCCAGCTGCTTGTATCCGGGTCTTTTGGTCACGTGCAGAGGTGAGGACACGTGACCCGTATGTAGGTCAAAGGGCTCCAGGTGGCCCCCCAGTATAAAGAGGCAACAGAGATCCATCGATACAGGTTTGGAAAACCTGGACCAGGACTGAACCAGGACTCAAGCCTGGAGCCAGGTGTCAACCCTGTTCCGGATCCAGCAGTTCCAGTCCGGGTTTTGAACCCCGCTCTGCATGCATGCTTTATAGATGACAACAACAAAAGTGACCACAAACAGCTGCGGTGCTGACCCGCAATGTGAGGCCTCTGGAGCCCCCCAAAACCGAGCCGAACCGGGCCAGAACCAGGCCGAACCAGAGGCCGTGCATGACATGAACCCCCCCTCTCCGTGCAGGCTGAGTGCTGAACATGGTGTTCGGGTGTCGGGTACTCACTCTGAGACAGGACGTATCTGCTGGAGCACGCCGTGAGGTTGCATCTCCTGACCGGCGTCACGCGCTGACTCCCGGCGTGTCCGACGAGCCGCCGCCGGAGCTGAGCGGCCAGAGGTCGGAGCACGGATGTCAGAGTCACCATGCTGGTCCGGTTTCACCGTCAACAGACGCACGAAGAGGCCTCAGCTTCCGTCAACGTTCGCGCTCTTTTATCCAAAGCGAAGCGAAGCTAAGCTAAGCTAAGCGTGTTTTTTTTTTTTACCCCGGTAAAAACAAACTGCCCGCGCCGCCGCTGCTGCTCCTCTGTCGGCCTGACTCTGCCCGTGTGCCCGGAGGAGCAGGAAGAGAGGCGGGCTTTCGGAACAGCGTGTCCAGGTGTGTCTCCAGATGTCACCCAGCAGGCAGGTGAAACCCGCGACGGTCCAAACCAAACACGGTTTAAAGATCCGGACAGAGACAACCGGAGCGCGGGGAGGCGGTGGCCGATGACTGAGGCTCTCTGCTCGGCAGGACGGGAGCAGAGAGAGGGGGCTGCGGAGCGGACCAATCAGCGGCCTCCTCTGAGGGGCGTCAGCGGCGTGAACGCAACACGGGAGGATTAACCAATCACAGCACGGCAAATAAATAACAATGATGGCGGCCACACAAAGACTCTGCGGATATAAAACAAATAAAGTTAAAACACAACAAATAAACACATGAAAAGATAATATAGACAAACTCTACTGCTGCATGTGTTCATGTTTAAATGGAGACTGAGGTTAGAAATGATTTACTGAGCTCGACTCCTCTGTCCTGCTTTAAGCCTTAATATAATGTGAACAGGTGAGTTGTATATAAATTCACCCTCAGTACAGTTGTCATGAACGGGGAAATTAGCTACAGAGACCAAAACTGTTTTTGTACCAGGCTGTAAACATGTTTATTTCTGCTGTCTAACATGGGGACTTATGGAGACTGACTCACTTCTGCAGCCAGCCTCAGGTGGACGTTTGAGGAACTGCAGCTTGTGGCTCCACTGCACAGACAGAGGTTTATTACATATACATTAATTTCACATAAATCTCCAGTTCCCGTTGGCTGGTGAGCAGCAGGGTTAAACCCTGTGTGACGAGAATATCTGGATTCTTCATTATCTGATCAAGATGGTGACACCGAACTGACTCCAGGTGTCAAGCTTCGTCTTCTTCAGCTTGTTTACAGCCGTGTTATCTGTGTGTGTGTGACAGGAATGTCACACAGCTGATCACATGACCGTCAGACTTTAATCCCTGAACAGAACCAACAGAATATTTACCAGAAAATCAGGAACATAAACAATCACACGATGATGATCAGCCTGTGTCTGAAATCTAAGAACTATAAGCTGCTCCTGTATTTATTTAAAACATGTTAAATTTATTGTATTTCTGAGGACTTTGTACTTTGAAGAAAGACAGAAACAAAGAGATAACACACACACACACACACACACTGTGCATTGGTTTGGAGTTTATTGTCTTCACCAAATTGGTCCAAAGGGCTGTCGCAGCCAGTCAACAACAAGTCAGATCACAATGAAATATGAAATTATGGACACGACCTTCAGATTTAAACCTCTGTGGTATGAAAGGAGGACTGGTTCTGGTCAAAACCATCTCTGGTTCTGCCGGAGTGAAACTCAAGCAGAACCAGGTCGCACTGATAAAAAGCATCGTGTTTACATTGAACTACTAACCAGACCAGCGAGCCACGTGAGCGCCTCCGCGCTGCTTCACGGCTCGGAGAAACTTTTTTAACCGGATCTGCAGCGAAATGTTCTAGAAAAGAGGTAGCAAACCAACATCCGTGACACGACAACGCGGCTCGACCTCCGTCAGTGCCTCCGTGCTTTTTACAGACGTCAACAGCACCTTACAGACGCAACCCGGGCTTTTTAAAGACGACCACGAGCTGCAGAGTTTTTGGTTGTTTTTTTTTTTTTTCCCCCACAAAGCACAAAAACACCCTGACTCGTGTGTAGCATGAAAATACAGCAACGTTTATAAAAAATACAAAAAAAGACCAAGAGAAGAATTTTATCATTTTATCTGGAGCAGAAATGAATAAAAATAACAAAAACAAAAAAAGCAGTTGTGTATTTTTCAAAACTTTTTTTTAAAAATGTAGAATCTATTTACAGCGAAGAAGAGGAGGAGGAGGAGGAGGAAGAGGAAGAGGAGGAGGAGGAAGAGGAGGAGTATGAAAGCACGAACACAGTCGGAGGAAGGGGAGGCGACCAAAGACGAACCGGGGCAGTAAACTGTTCTTCATAAAAGACGAGTTTTATTTGAGCCTACTGTCGGCCTCAAGTCAAAACGAAAACCGTTCAAAGTTCTTCAGGGACGGGCCGGCGGCGGGCGGTGGGCGGGTCTAGTCCAGAGCGATGATGTCGTCGTCATCGTCGTCAGCAGCAGCTGCTGCGCTTGATTGGTCCGTCCGCGGGCGCTTGGTGGACGTCTCGCCGGTTTCCTCGTCCGAGTGCTTCCTCTTGGTGCCGCTGGACGCTCCCGGTGCCGCCGAGCTGGACGGCGCCGCTCCCTCCTCCTCCTCGGAGTCGACGATCATGATGTCGTCGTCGTCTGCTGCTGCTGCCCGCGCTGGCGGCGTTCAGAGAGAAGCAAATAAGAGTGAGCGCCGACCTCAACGACAAACAGCTGATTAACTGGAGTGTAACTGACCTTTAGAGGAGGTGGACGGCTGGGCGGAGTCCTTGTTGCCGTTGGTGATGCTGTTAACCTCTTCCTGGTTGGTCTGAGGGGGCGGAGCTTTGTCCGGCGCCTCACCTACGACCTCAAACTCCACGTCACGCTCAAGTTCCTCGCTGCCAACGAACAGACAGACAGACAGACAGACAGAGCCGTGTCAGTTTGATAAACACAGGCATGTTCATTCGTGTGTGTGTGTGTGTGTGTGCAGAGGTGCATACGTGTGCAGGACGTTAACGAGGAGTGTGTAGTCTTGGAGGAAGTCGTCGGCTTGGAGACGGCTGCCGTTACGGATCCCGAAATCAGAGAGGAACTTGCTGTTGTTGGCTGTGGAGCAGACGGGGAGTGTGAGGAGTTAGAGACAACGTAACGTCGAGCGAGTCACACGGCCGAGCCGCTTTAAGGAGTTCCAATCAGTTAAGGCTCTCATCACTCTGTGACTGCTCATTTTTAAATCTACAACCATAAACCTGCAGAACTGGACGTGCAGCTCACCGATCATCTCTAACTGTCTGTCCACCGATGGACAGGCGTGCCCACAGCGCCCTCTTCTGTCCGTGTGAAGAACCACAGCACTTTAACTTCCACACTTACCTTCCGTCTCTCCTTCCTCCGAGGAGATGAGGATGGTCCCTTTTCCATCCTCTATCTGAACATCTGGAGCCACCATGCCGAACCTCTCCTTCAGGATCTGATTCAATAAAACAAAAATGAAACATTTAACTCGGAGAGTCAGAACTCGCTGAGCAGAGCGTTCAGGATTTCTGGGGATGAGCAGCATTACCCTGTCCTGCAGAGAGAGGACCATTGTTTTGTGGACGTTGAGTTTGACGGTGACTTCAGGCTTGCTGGCGCAGACGTAGCAGTTGGCACTGGGCGGGTCCAGGACGCACGGGACCAGCAGCTTTTTCCTGAGGTTGGGACACTTGTTCAGGAAGATCTGGACGAAAAGAGGCGGCAAACAAAGAGCGGTGTCAAACAAGATTTGACTCTGAAGCTGAGCCTGACCACCTGCCACCATCCCTCCCCGTAAAAGTAATCAGGTCAAATGTTCACTGCCTGGACCGGTTCACCCAGTCGTGGACTAACCGTGCGACAGGACTCCAGCTCTCCGGACAGGATCTTCAGCCCCTCCAGCACGATGAGTCCGGCGATGACAGCGTTGGTTGTAGCGATAGCCGGGATGATGTTACCCGCCATGGCTGGAAACAGACAGACAGACAGCTGATGGGACGTGCGTGACGCCTGCGTTCCACTTTCAGTACAATATGTGCAATAAAACTTACACTTCACATCAAAGCGACTCTTCATGTTCATGCTAAAGATGTGCATACGGAGGTTGGCTGCCGCGGTAACGAAGTCCATGGCCGGAGGGTCGTCCTGGCAACAAGAGGAAGGTGAATGATACATGTGCTGCAGCCAACAAAAAAGAGCGGGAAAATTTAACATGGGCGCTTATGGATGGAATGTTCGGAGCTAGAGTGAGTCACATGACCGCTAGAGTGGAGAGGGAGAGGAAAATCTGTACCAAAAAATAATGTTTAAATTGCTCTCACAGCCACAAATTTCACTCTACAGAAATAATTTGAACATCAAATTGTAGGAAAATTTGTGCTGCTCGCTCACATAAACCTGCTGAAGCTGTCAGACTCATAGTTTTGGCTCTGTTAGCTCAGATGTGTCAGGATCACCCACCAACTGCCTCATTTACTCCCATATTAACTGAGAGCAGAAATTTGTGGAGGGAAAGCAGACATACCAGTTTTTCACCTCGCTCTAGAGGTCACATTTTTTAACTTTAGCCACACAGATTATATATGTAGACGTTCAGCGAGACCTGAGGATGCTTACAATCCTCTCTGTTCATTGATACGACCTACAGTTTGGTCATAGCGCTCTCTTGTTTGAAAGTGAACTTTGAAGGCTTTCTCTCTCTCAGCAGCAACAGACACAGCTGCTGTTTGTTGCTCTGCTCTGATTGGTCGACTGCAGCTGGTTGCTGGGCAGAAATTCACAAGGCTGCCTGTGATTGGCTTAATTAAAGTCTCTGTCTAATATCAATGACAGTCAGTGCTACAGTTTGTTGTCCTCCTTCCTGTCATGCCTCTGAACCTGAGTGATCAATAACATAGTATGTGAGACACAACAGTTTGTTGTTCCTGTTAACCTCAGTGATAAATAAATGCTGGTAGATGGACGACACAGTTTTCTGGTTCCATTTTGTGTTTGTTACCTTGTCCCACACCAGCTCGGCTCCTTCTCCCTTCTCCTGCAGCTGTGAGCGGAGAGTCTCCACGCTGTGCTGGAACATCTGGCAGTGACCCCAAACTCCCAGAACCTGCTGGTCCTTCAAACCCGAAGCTGGAATATCCTCCTGTGGATTCGCTGGATGGATGAACATAAAGAGGGAGAGATTCACACCAGAGACGGCCAAGAGACCGACAGAGAGAGTATCGGCTCATCGAGGCCACATGATTACAGGCTGACACAGTTCACAGCTGGAAACAGCTGCTCTGAAGTCCGCTATTTACTGTGAGATATTTATCACCCTGTAGATTTTAAAGGGTGTCCCAGCAGTCGGCTGGTTCTTGGAGGATTCACTTCATGTCGTACGCGAGCTAAACTGGGAGTTCTGCGCTCAGTACCTCCGGTCAGAAAAGTAGTTTGATATTTTTAAGGATTGTAAAGTCAGCACACACATAGCTGCTATTGCTCGTTAAAGGCAGCTGGAGTTTTGGGATGAAGCGGTCGCGAACAAGCGTCGAGCCCTCAGGATTCATTTCAGACATACCACCGTTCTCTAGCTGCTGCCAGTCCAGCGGTGTGGGAGCTTTCCTCTTCTTCCACAGCTTGTCCATGGTCAGCAGGTACATGATGTCGTCTTTGAAAAGCTGTGGAGGAGAGTCGGAAAGCATTTTTAAAAAACAGCATGACACACTCAAACACATTCGAAGCCAGTTACAAATCTGGATTTGAATTTCTCAAACAGCCGTACAGGATCCATGTGGTACCTTGTTGAAGAGTTTGACGGGGTCGTATCCCGTGGAGCGGGCCCAGTCCTTTGTGGAGACTCGCTTGATGTCACCGTCCTTTTCCGAGGCTGTGGCGCGAGCTGCCGTGTCTTCAGGATTCCCTGATGACGGAACACACACACATACACACACACACACACACACACACACAGTGTAAGTTTGGATGCGTGTTTCCACCTCCGTCACTAAAAACGTTCTGTTGAAACAGATCAAACGTGGCGCTCTCGCTCACATGCTGCCTCGGGGTCCGCAGTGTCCGGTGACACCTCCTGATCTGCATCCTCTTCTCCAAACAGCTGACTGTAGTGACAAAGAAGGTCGAGTGTTAACAGGGTGTCTCTGCACAGTCATGGAAACTGAGTGATGAGAACGAGCCTTACTTGAAGAGATACTTGGCCCAGACGATGCAGTGAATGGGCTCAGACGGCGTGTTTCTTATGGTGCATCCTGGGAAAGTCTTCTGGGTGGGCTTGGGTTGGCATTCGTAGCACTCGGTCATTCCCTGGAGGACAAGGAGGGGAAAAGAAAGAGTTACTGAGAAGAAGAAAGACACCACGGGCGCTCGGAAAGGTACGGCGTAACGTAAAGGCGTGAGCGCTCTACCTTCTTGATGACTGTGACTTGTCCGAGGTATCCGGCCGTGCCGCTCTCTATCAGAGGAATGTCTGCTGCCAAACACATCCTGTTCACGTGGTTACGGGCCGCTACGGAGACAGACAGCGTTTAATTTAACCAGCTGAGTAACAACAACAAACTAGACAATGTGTAAATACATGTAGAGTGTCTGACTGTGGCCACACCGCGCTCATACAGAGTGGCGATGTTGTGTTTGAGTACCTCTGTTATCCAGAGCGTTCATCACCAGCACAAACTTTCTGAAGAACTCCACGTTGTAGTCGGGGCTGTCAGGGGGGAGAGAGACAACATCAACAACATGTCTGACACTTTACATTAGACGAGTCAAAGAGGCAGAGAGAGGCTCACTTCATGATGCTGTCGTGGTACGCCGTGATATTTGCAGACGGGCAGAACTGCAGAGCGCTCTCCTTGGCCACCTGAAGAACAGCAGAGTAACTCGCTGAGCCAAAGACGTGAAAGGTGGACAACGCAACCATAAAGTTACAAACACTTCCCTTCATGTCCCGATTTACCGCGGTCATGATGGTTGATAAAGTCCACTACATGTACCATTATTGTGATTATTATCATTACTACCTTTAGTCATATCTCCCTTTAACTCAACCTGTCTCTGCAAGTTTTTCCTCACCACTGTCGAGTGCTCACGGTGGGAACTGTTGGGAAATAATGTTCCTGTTTTGTTTCCTGTAACTTGTCTTTCTAACTCGCTGAATCACGGCAGCGTGCAGACTTCAGGGTGTCAGCTCAAACATGATTAATGATGCTACCTGAGGTTAACCCGCTGGTGTTCACTCACCTGTGCTTTAGACTTGCCCACGTGCTTCTTCTGGAAGAGGAACTGACGGTTCAGGTTGCTCACGTCGATCGTGTCCAAGTCGATCTGTCGAAATCAACAAGATGTCGCGTCAGTCGCGTCCGTAACGTGCAGGGCTGCAACTAACCATTATTTTAATAATCGATAATCTGATGATTATTTTTTTTTAATTTTAAAAAGCATTAATTTCCAACCATTTATTCAAAAACAGAACTGAAGTTCAAACATCCTGAGCTGTTAGAGTAATAAGTCACAGCTCAGACAGAGTTTCTGAATGGAAATATTATTTTTCAGTCCCTTCAGTCCCCCAATAATTTTATCAATAAGTCGGTGCTGCGAGGTCTGTGGTTTTCTTCCGGTTCTTTTAAAATCAGCCCCTCAGGTGTTCTTTTGCAGAAGAATCTTACATAATGAATCATTCAGTTCAACATGGTTCACTCCCAAACTGTGCCTCAAGGAGCCACATGGCTTTTGTTATGACTGAAAGAACAACTTCCTTCTACAAAGTGAATGTGGAAACAGGCAACGACGACTTTTACAAGACGGAACAATCATCTACATCGAGTCATTTAGCTGACACTGCAGCAATAAGCACTGCTCATAGAATCAAGCCTCAGGTATCGTGTCCAGGTGTTGGTAGTGTTGTAGAGGAGGTCCTCTCTGCAGAGCTGGAGGTCTGCAGGAGGTCTGTGAAGGTCGAGAGGGACGCTCCACCAACAGACAGAAAAGTTTGGACTGTCCTGAGCGTACGGGTGGCAGAGCCAGGCGCCGCTCACTGGAGGAGGTAACATCTGTCTGTATGAGGCGTTCAGGAGCCGCAGACTGCTCTGTAGTCAGAGATCTGAGGCTAACGTGGCTGCTGCAGGTGGACAGAGGAGCTCAATGAGCAGCTCCATGAGCAGCGTGGTGACATGCTGAAGAGCCGCCACGTTCTGGATCATCTGAAAGAGTTTCACTGTGCAGGCTGGAGGCCGTCAGGAGGACGTTTGGGTCGACACAGCCTGGATCAGGAGCTGGAGATCATGTTGATCCCCGGCTCCTCCTCCAGTCTGGGTGTTGAAGTGTCCTTGGCCAAATGACTAAATGTAAAGTACGACTGGTTCAGCGCCGTCTCTCCTCAGATATTAAACGTGCTTCAGGCACATTTACTTTGAATATCTGATGTTTACATGTCCGTGTGCGGCTCGGCCGCTTGGCCTTAAAAACCTGTTGTTGTTGTTCAAGTTTCTTCTACCTCACAGGAAATGCACAACACTGAACACTGAGCTGATGTTCCATTTAAAAGGCTCCTCCGGAGGTCCCTGAACGCCTCACTGGGTCTCAAACATCTGACCTCCTGAAAACACTTAAAAGGATCCACAGCTGATACCCAGCGCGCGCGCAGCTCAGCGTCATGATGATGATGATGATGATGATGATTTCATATTAACACTAAGACAAACCGGCTGAGCTAACCGTCCCATTACACTGAAGTTGTGTGGCTAACTTAGCAGTGCTAATGGCGCCAAACACTCCGGCTACATCTCTGTGTCTCTATTCTTTTTTATCCGGGTTTCAACCCTAACTGTACCCCGGGCACAGAGAGGGAGGGGGCGGACAAACCGACCGCAAACACTCGGTGTGTCTGTTTGAACGCCACGTCTCAGGAATTAGCCCGAGCCCGCACGGCTGCTCCGGGCTCCGTCTACACCCAGCACAAAGACTTAGCATGGGAGCTAGTTAGCTCGCTAGTTAGCTGCCATGCTAACACACACACACACACTGTGACGGACCACTTCGATGTTCTTGAAGCCGGTCAGGACGATGTTCTTCAGCAGCTCGCAGCCGATCCCTCCAGCTCCCACCACCAGCACCTTGCAGGTGGAGAGGGAGTCCGCCAGCTCCTTCCGTAGGGAACCCACCAGTTGGACCATGTTGATCGGCTAGAGACAGAACCAGAACCAGAACCAGAGCCTGCAGCACCGGGAGGCTAGCGGCTAGCTTCTTCTTCTTCTACTACAGAAGCGACAAGTCCTGCCCACTCCCGGGTTACTCTTCTTCTTCTCTGGCGCTGGTCAATCTGGTGTCTTAGCGCCCTCCTCCTGTTGACTGCTGGTACTACAACAGTTCTCCTGAATTTAATAAGTTTGTTTTTAAAAATAAATCAGTCTATATATATATTGTATTTGCATTTTTGAGTGATTTTAAAATATATATACTTTTATTTTATTCTATTAGTTTTTATGTTTATGAAAACAAACCAGAAGATTAGATTAGATTAGATTATACTTTATTCGTCCCACAGCGGGGACATTCACGTCACAGCAGCAAGAAGAAAAAAACACGAGAAGTCATTAAATGTTGTAATTAACGGCTTGTCAGTGAATTAGCATTTTTCTGCTACCCTGTGACCATGGTAACGCCAAGATACGATGACGACTTTATAGTGATGGGAAGTTCGGTTCTTTTTAGGGAATCAGATCATTTGACTCAGCTCACCAAGAAGACTCTGCTCGTTCGGCTCCCAAACAACTCTTCATTTCACCACTTACACTTTTCACAATTCAGCCAAGTCTAGCGCTGTTTTGACTTTGATGATGTACACATATATCACCTAAATTATTCAATACATTCCTTGTACTAAAGTATTCAAAAGTAAAATTACATTTTCTAATCAGTGTTGTGTCGGTCACGAACAAGCCGGTTCAAAGAGCCAGCTCTTTTAGGTGAACATTGACAAAAATGTAAAGCTCCCAATGTGTTGCTTTTTTGTAAAGCAATACAGTGCGCTACGAGTGCCCCATGCATGCAGTAACTGAATGTCGTGTGTGTTGTTCAACCAATCATCTAGACAAACACCACTGAACACGCAGGGGCGGGGGTCCAGCATAGCAGCACTCATAGGTTCACAGACCATTGTCTGTAAATGCAACAAAAACATTTGGTTACAGCAATTTATTGATGTCAGAAAATTTTTTAATTTTTATTTGTGAATACCTCAGCACAAAGGATGTTTTGAATAACTGAAATGATATACGTGTACACAGACAAATCAAAACAGTGCTAAATTTGGTGGTAAAATGAAGAGTCATTTGGGAGTGGGAAGAGCCAACCCTTCTTGGTGAGCTGAGTCTGACTCCCTAAAAAGAACCGAACTTCCCATCACTGTTTGTAATACCAATAAACTGCTGTAGCCGGTTGCATTTAGAGCACTTGACGGCTCTCATCAAAGAGCATCTTTGAAGCGGCTCGTTCACGATTGGCACATCACAAGCCGGACTCAAGCGTTAAATGTCAAGTGAAGTGGACATTTTGTCTTTAAAGTAAGTTTTAACGCGGAAATATTTAAATATACTCAGTGTTTTCATTATATGTTGATTTGAATCGATGTATAAGCGATAAACAGACACTCACATGAAGATTTGAAGAGGTTTAAAGTTTTTTATTTGGTTTTCTACAAACACACTGACAGATAATGTCGGTGTCAGTGCTCTCTGTCAGTCATTTACACCCCGCTGTGTAAATAAATACGGGATCAATAGGGGCAATGGGTCACCTACACGTTTTATTTGCCCCTGGTGCCCTCCTGTACCTGTGCGCGCGCGGGCGTGTGTGACTAATCAGCCTAATAAGTTATTGTCCCCACTCCGGTGGTCCGTTCGCTGCGCAGGTAATATTCTATCCCACCGGGTTTGACCTCACGGTTTGTGCCCGGACCCTCCGCCCTCCGCTCTGCCTCCCGCCTCCATCAGCACAGAGACACCGACACAGCCCACACATCACAGCCGCTCTGGAGAAGAAGGAACATGGGGTCCGCTCGACACCTCTGCTCGGCGCTGCTGGTTGTGTTTCTGCTGGGGCTTCATCACTCCTCCAGTTTCTGGATCGTCAACGTCGTCTTCCCGCCCAACACCAAACCCAGAGTATCAAGCAACAGCACTCCACCGCTCATTATCGGTAAGTGGTTCATTTACATGAGGAGTAAATATCTGTAAACACAGACAGTGTTTAAACTCCAAGGCTGGGGGCCTGAACGCACCATGATAATATCATCAGGTTCATTTAAAAGCAACATTGACTCGGTGTCTCTGTGGCTCTGTGATTTACAGAGTTTCTCAATGGACAGTGAAGTAAACTGCTGCCAACTGTAGCTGCTGTTAGTCAGTGCTGTCAGTTTGTTAGCCGGACCGGGGGACTATTGGTGTTTGTGCTGTGGTACAAACCACCAATGTTTTGGACCTCCGGGAAGAGGAGAGTGAAGCAGGTGTCGTGCCAGAACCAGAGCTGGGAACTACATATGGCTCACGTTAGCTGCTAATCTCATTTGGAAAGCTATAAATGAGCATTAACCAGCCAACAAAGTAATATGCAAATGGAAAGACAGACCAGATCATTTGACGTTGGACAACTCTGTTGTAGTAGGTGCCGGTCATTTGCTGACGTTAGCTCGTGTTGCACGTTGTCCATTAGCAAAATTGTCAAAACGCTAGTTAAAGTAATGCAATAATAGCAGAAAGGCTATCCATATTTACATATGTATCTGTGTGTGTTGGCATCTTGGCTATCAGTCAGGCTGCATGACCCATCGTCCACTGTTTGTTTGTTTCGTGCTTATCTAGGTCACATGAAGGCGTATTCAGGGTCAAAGGGCCAAAACATGATCCGGTGGTCATGCTCATCCTCACCGTCCACCCACACTTCAGATGTAGCGTGACTAAAAAGTATTTCATTTCTGACACTCACAATTTCTCCTTCATTTTTCATCGTGATTCTTTATTTCAAGGCCATAACATTTTGTGAAATCAGGACCTGTGAGTCTACACTGTGATATTTGTCTTTGTTGAAATGTTACTTGGCACAGGTTGTGCGTGTGTCTACACAGCTGCACAACTTTAGAACTTTATTCAGTGATTTTGGTGAAACTGGATCAGATTTTATACACAATATACCGGCAGGAAAACCACCTCGGTAGGGTGCTGTATTCCCTGTTAGACTGGACACTGCTGGTTTCAGAGGTCTGTGTTGAGCCCCGGGTATCAGGGTACCAGCTGGTGATGGAGGGGGTGAGGATGGACAGTGATGAAGGGAGTAGAAATGCTCCATCAGGTTCAGGACATCCTCTGCTGGGCTGAGGGAGCTTCCAGTAGAGGTCCAGGGAGAGGATGGTGCCTGTGAAATCAGGGGTGTCCCATTCTACCCAAATATACATTAGTTTCCCTCTTATACAGCACAAGATGCAAATAAAATATTTATTTCAAGTTGCATTAACTAATGTTTTTACGTGAACAATACATCAAATGTGTAATGTGACACTCAAAGTGATGCAGAGGTTTTTAGGGTCTTTCAGCTCATTGTTTCAGTTTCTGGACTGCAGACATTGGTTCCATCATCCTTGTTTATAAGAACAAAAGAACACAACCTGCCAGACAAAGTGAAATATATATATATAATATTTTGACAACTCTGAATGAGTGTCTGCAACTGTTAGCTAACACATTTAGCCAACAATATAACATAATAATAATAATAAACGTTGTATTTGTAGCTTATAAAAGTTGTTTTGGCCTTAAGTTCTCCCCTTTGAGCCGCTCATGCCTGGTAGTAACCCACTGCAGCACAGGCTGCAGGTCAAAGGTCAGTCAGCTACAGCTGGTGAGTGACCTCTTGGCAATCCCTCGTCATCTTGCACATGTCCGGGTAAAGAGTGATTTTATAAACACTATAAACACACTATAAATACTTTTTGTCTTCTTCTACCTCCTGTTTCACTAAGCGTCTCATGACCTCCTCTAGTACACACTTCAGTGTTTACCTTATTTGTGTGTCCAGTGCCGGGGAACTTGGGGAACCGTCTGGAGGCTAAAATAAACAAGCCGACGCTGGTCCACTGGATGTGCTACAAGAAGACCGAGCACTGGTTCCCCCTGTGGATTGACCTCAACATGTTCATGCCTATAGGTGTAGACTGCTGGATTGACAACATTAGGTAACAGTGGCTGACTCTTAATGTCTCTCTTTGTGAAACACAATACTTTTTGTTCTTCAGACTGACATTAGACTGACATCAGTGTCTTTGTGTGCGCCCCAGACTTGTTTACAACAGAACAACTCGGCGGTCATCCAACTCCCCGGGGGTGAAGGTGCGCGTGCCAGGATTTGGGCAGACATATCCCATTGAGTATCTCGATGCTAACAAACTGGCTGGTGAGAGAAACACACAAATGGAGCTTGTATAAAAAAATCTATTGATGCATTTCTTTGTTGAAACATATCCAAAGGTTTCATGACTATTGATTTTTGTAGGTTATTTTTTCACTATGGTGCAACATTTGGTGAACATTGGCTACACCCGAAATGAGACCGTCCGAGGAGCACCGTACGATTGGAGATTAGCTCCTAGTAAGTATCAAAAACTCTTACTCATCTACCAGCATTTATATAGCACTGAGGTTAACAGTCCACACAGTGTGTGTTGTGTCTTGCATATACTATCATTACCAGTATTAATACCACAGTCTGTACCACTCAGGTTCAGAGGCATGACAGGCAGAAGGACAAAATGGCCGACATTCAAACTGTAGCACTGACTGTCTTTGATATTAGACAGAGACTTTAATTAAGCCAATCACAGTCAGCCTTGTGAATTTCTGCCCAGCAACCAGCTGCATTCGACCAATCAGAGCAGAGCAAGAAACAGTAGCTGTGTCTGTCAGTTGAAGCTGCTGAGAGAGAGAAAGCCTTCAAAGTTCACCTTCAAACAAGAGCCCACTATGACCAAACTGTAGGTCGTATCAATGAACAGAGAGGATTATAAGCATCCTGAGGTCTCGCTGAACGTCTACATATATAATTTGTGTGGCTGAAGTTAAAAAATGTGACCTCTAGAGCAAGGTAAAAAACTGGTACGTCTGCTTTCCCTCCACGAATATTGGCCGCTAAGCCTCCCATTATCCGTCCTCCCCCAGATGAGAACTCAGAGTACTTCACAAAGCTGCAGGACCTGGTTGAGGAGATGTACGACCAGTACCAGCAGCCGGTTTACCTGCTGGGACACAGCATGGGCTGCCACTACGTCCTCTACTTCCTCAACCACCAGCCTCAAGCCTGGAAGGACAAATACATCAAGGGCTTCATCTCCCTTGGTGCTCCATGGGGGGGTGCTGTTAAACCGCTCAGAGTCCTGGCGTCAGGTACACTGCACGCAGAACAGAAGAGGCTTTTAAACAGATCTGATCCTGACCCGTAACCTCTCGTATTTTTTAACGTTGCAGGCGAAAACGACGGCATCCCGATGATCTCCAACATCAAGATCCGAGAGGAGCAGAGGATGACGACCACTAACCCCTGGATGCTGCCGTCTGAGGAAGTCTGGCCGAAGGACCACGTGTTCATCTCTACACCAACTTTTAACTACACCAACCAGGACTACCAGCGCCTCTTCACAGACATCAACTATGAGGATGGCTGGTAACGAACAGCTTTAGTGTGATACTCATAATAATCCAGTCTTCTTGTGTAATCACGAGGAGGAAGAGAAGCTTGAACAATGATTTATTTAAATATTAACAAGTTACAGCACCATAAAAGGTGACCCAAAATCACAGCAGCAGCTAATGTTACTGACTAGTCCAGCAGCAGTCAGCCACCAACCACTAAAAGTCAGTCCCAGATTTACTCTTGTCCGGCGACTTCTTGCTCACTCGCCCGTCTTCGTCCTTGTAATATCCGTCTCACCTCTATCATCTTGTCGGTTGCAGGTTCATGTGGGAGGACACCAAGAACCTGACAGGTGACCTCCACCCTCCCGGTGTCGAGGTGTGGTGCATGTACGGCATCGGCCTGCCGACTCCCATAACGTACATTTACGACGAAGAGTTTCCCAATGGCGACCCGGTGGACTTTGTTTACGCCGACGGGGACAACACGGTGGACAGCTTCAGCATGAGTCAATGCAAAGGCTGGGCAGGGCAGCAGGAGAAGCCCGTCCACGTCACGGAGTACCGAGGGCTGGCACACCTCGATATAGTGTTCCACGAAAAGGTGCTCAACCTGATCCAGGATATCCTGGAGGGCAATTCAGACACGCCCAAAGAGATCGACGTCCGATCTCACATTGAATAATAACGTTTAAGAGTTTAAAACACACAGGGTGCTGGATTTTTACATAGTTTTATTGTTTAAGTATCATAACAACATTGCACATAGTCCGTATAGTTCTTAACAATAATCTAACCCTGACCCGCCTCAGCCCAGAACAGTGACCGCCTTATCTCAGCTCAGGCTGATGACTGATCTGTTTGTTTTTATGTACATGCTGTTTATTTTGTGTTTCAGAATGAGACTTTCAGTGATGATCATGGAGCTCATAATTAATACAATACAAACATAATAAGATATGATGGTGTGTAGTTTTACCTGCAGTCCATTCAAATCTTGTCACATTTCTTTGATAAAAAAACAAAACAAAACAAAAACAAAACATATTTCTGGTTTGTTTCCTGAAATAGGCATTATTATTATTATTATTATTTGTGGTCACACAAATCATATTCTATGGGTAATTAAAGGTCCAGTGTGTCAGATTTCGGCCACTCTAATATAAATGATAAGAGTTGTTATGTTTTACGTCTCCGTCACATCGCGGCCTGTTCTCCACATGACTACAAACCCACCAGCAGCGTTTCAGAAGCGTCTTTTAATTTTTCTGGTTGACGTGCTTCTAAATAAGTAAATATGCTAAATAGTTAAATTGTTTCCCTTTTAGCTCGCACAGGCTGTTTTATTTTGCCTGGATTCTCTGTGTTGTGTCATGTTTGACTTCCTGTCAGCCCAGAGACGGGCTGAGTGACGCCTGGTTGCTCAAACAAGCCACCTGTAACCACACCCACCTGTCAATCAAAGCGTCCACGCTCTGAATCCTGCATAACTTTAAGCCTTAATATAATGTGAACAGGTGAGTTGTATATAAATTCACCCTCAGTACAGTTGTCATGAACGGGGAAATTAGCTACAGAGACCAAAACTGTTTTTGTACCAGGCTGTAAACATGTTTATTTCTGCTGTCTAACATGGGGACTTATGGAGACTGACTCACTTCTGGAACCAGCCTCAGGTGGACGTTAGAGGAACTGCAAGTTTTTTGTTGCTACTGGACGCACTGGACCTTTAAGACCTTTATTTGATTGATTGATGATGATGTCATTTAATTTAGACATCTGTATACCTGATAAACAATGATGACATCACTTCCTTCTAATGACTCAGCTGTTCCACTCACTAATAAAGTACACGCTGCTATAAAAGTCACGTGTGTGTGGTCATGTGATCAGTCTCTGCGTCAGTCCGACTACATCTGCGATCGATGACTTTTGACTGTCAGATTGCTGAAGTTGCGTTGCCGGATGCGTTGCTCTGTAATCTGTACCTCGTGACCATCACCACTTTCTTCTTCTTCTTCGTTGATCATCGTCCACAATCGGGTCGAGTCCCATCAAATCTGAGCAAACAAACACGGAGGACGAGGACATGTCCGCCTGGCTATGAGACATCAGGAGCCATGGCGGCTTGGCACCGGATAACCGCCTCCTTCCCGCTGCTGCACGTCGGTCTGTTGTTGTTGTTGTTGTCGGGTCCGAGCGGCGGGAGACCGTTGGAGAAATGTCCCGGAGACAAGTCCCGTCAACCCCCGAGACCCCCCGTGGTCCTCAGTAAGTGCTCACGGTCCTCTTCACGGTAATGTCAAAGGAGTTACGCAACTGACTGCAAAAATCAACACAGGCCAAACTCCGTTTAAAATCACATCGGTTTAACTTCTCCTTACTGTAATTAACGTTTTATAACGTTCACGGTGAAGATCCACACTTCAGTCAATCAGGATCCGTCCGGTTTTAAATTCGGCCGTCAGACATTGATCTCATCTGTGTGTACGACGATAAAAGTCGAAGCCTTTCTTTACACTTTTATAAACTTTACGGTAAACGTCAGACCAAACTCCATTTAAAATGCTGCCAACTGATCTTCTCCTTACTGGATTTAACGTTTTCGGAAGTTTCCAGTGAAACTTAAAACTTGATTAAATTTGTCTGTGACCTCTCTTTAATTCGGCACATCACATGTTGATCCAATGTTAATGTAAGTCTGTGAAATGAAGCCTATAAATGTAAAGTTTACATGTATGTAAAGTTTACAAAACGGTAAATGTAAAGTTTTAGATTCGGCTGTCAGATGAATCCAGTGTGAGTGTATAATAACATTCAGGATATGCATGCCCTTTGTTTTCTAAAGTTTACGGTAACTCAACTCAGACCAAACTCCATTTAAAATTACATCAATGCATCTTTTCTTGGCTCTGTTTGACTGTTTTATAAGGTTGACAGTAAAGATGAACACTTTATTAAAGTTGCATTGATCCACTCTTTAATTCGGCTCATCAGATATTCATCCAGTCTTTATTTACGTTCATACTTTTGTTCATGTTCCTGTCATCGTTTGTAGTATTTCTGTTTGTGCTGTAGTGAAAATGTGCCGAGTCATGGTTTGTTCAGAGATTAAATTGCTGTTTGTGTCACATTAATATCGACATGTTTTCATGAGATTTGCTGTGTGTTCGATGCCCAGCTGTGTGTGTGTGTGTGTGTGTTGTTTACGTCCAGCCTGCCAGGTCATATGACTCTGCAGCTCTGCAGCTATTAAAGTTCTCAGCATGCTGAAGGCGTCTCGTTCCAGACTCCAACAGTTTAGAGTTTAAATCGTGTAGATTTCTGTGTATAAAGGCAGTTTAAATATCTACAGTCCCGGAGGTCTGGACAGGATCTTATCTGTGTGTGTAACCACAGCCTGGGCGATAAGAGTCTTAACTCCTTGACCTGAGTGATCTGTTGCTGTGTCGTGTTTGTTTGTGGTTGAACTGAACAGAATATTAGCAGTCACAGACAAACAGAAAGGCCTGAGGCTGATATAAAGCTGCGCGTTGTGATGTTGATGTCTGTGACTTATTGCTCGTCTTGCTCCAGTTCCAGGGGATCTGGGAAACCAGCTGGAGGCAAAGCTGGATAAGCCCAGCGTGGTCCATTACATCTGCTACAAGAAGACGGACACCTTCTTCACCCTTTGGCTCAACCTGGAGCTGCTGGTGCCCGTCGCTATAGACTGCTGGATCGACAACATCAGGTGCAGGTTCTTTCCGTTCACGCCATGGTGGATGTTGTTGTTGTATGGATTGAGTAGATGGGTCGACGACCTGGTTGAACAGTTATCAAGCTACACTTTGGACCTTCGGTTTATCGGCGAGGTATAGAGGGAAGCAAAGGAAGAGATAATGTTTCTCCATCAGCCATCAGCCACATAATGAGTTTTTTATCATGTCCTCTGTTTGGATCAGAATGATGCAATTAAAAGCTGCTTTGCACGCCTCTTCTTCTGCAGACTTCCTCTGCAGCTCGAGGGGTTGATTTGTTATCTTGACTAACAGTGTGCTTTTATTTTGAAATAAAGGCATCGTGAGTAAAGAGTGGAAATGTGATCACATGATCAGACTCGCATGAGTAAGAGGCACAAGACTGCAAGACAGTAAACACATTAAAATTGGGTTTAAATTAAACGTGCAAAGACGCAAATAAAAAATGATTTAGTTAAAAATAAGTTTTATAGAAATAGAGATACAAAACTATATATAAATAAATGAGACTGTAGAAAATGAATGAAAGTCACAGCATTGTCTGTGCAGAGGTGGTGCAAACTGACGTCAGTCCAATGAAGAATCTGTGGCATGACTTAAATGTACCAGGCTTATAGGAACATACAGAGAGACATGCAGCTGTAATTGTCGCTGTGAGGCGACGGTGCTAACCACTGCACCACCGTGCCACACCTCAAATAACACCTAGTTTATTTTAATGACAGACAGGAGCGTCCCGCTTCAAGTTTGTGCATGTTATGGTGTATTGGGCTAACAACAATCTGTGAATTTGGAGCTAAAAGTCTGGACCTCACAGAGTCTCTCAGATCGGCACAAGATTAAAATAAAACCGAGTTTTGGGAAGTGACGAACAAGCTGGTGAAGAAACTGTGAATTTAAATGGGAAGTGCTTCTTGTCAGTGTCATATTAAGGTGTGTGTGTGTGTGTGTGTGTGTGTGTGTGTGTGTGTGTGTGTGTGTGTGGTTCACCACAGATGCAGAACTGATTCTCCATGTGACATTTTGTGTGTGTGTGTGTGTGCAGGCTGATCTACAACAGGACCACACATGCCACCGAGGCCCCGCCGGGCGTGGACATCCGTGTCCCGGGTTTCGGACAGACGTATTCTCTGGAGTATCTGGACCCCAGCAAACGCAGCGTGGGTGAGTTCAAAACAAAATGTCCTCACAAAGACGGACAAACGGGGGTCAGATTATCACTTTTGACGCTTTATTTTCTTCTCCTGTGTTTGTCTGTCTCCTAGGCATGTATTTCTTCTCTATAGTGCAGGCGATGGTGGAGTGGGGCTACACCAGAGACGATGATGTGAGAGGAGCTCCCTATGATTGGAGGAAAGCTCCCAGTAAGCAGCCATGCACACACAAAACCAGTCTGCAACCTCATAAACAACAAACCTGTAAGACCTGCTGAGCCAGTTTACATTGTCCGCTTGTCCAACTCCGGTTCTGGCACAACACTCCCCTTCTACTCCCCGTCTACACTCCTAAGCAAGCTAACGTAACAAAATACTGTCAGGGTTGGTTATTAACAAAACACTGTGAGTGGATGTGTTATTTATAGCTTTCCAAATGAGTTTAGGAGCTAACGTGACCCATGATACCGACTTATGTAGTACACAGCTCCTGTTCTGGCACAACACCAGCTCCACTCCCTGTCAGCATTCCTTGTAAATCTCCTCTTCTTCTTCTTCCCGGTGGTCCAAAACGCCTGTGGTACAAACACTAACATTCTCTGAGCTCACAGACTGGGCAGTCAACAAACTGAGCTAACATTATCTAACAGCAGCTACAGTTGTCAGCAGTTTACTTTCACTTCATCCATCAGGAAACTCAGCAGCCGAACTGCCAAACCAGGAAGGAATCAAACATTGGATCTTGACAGCGATCCATCCTGACGATGGAAGTTCAGGGACTTTCACAGCCAGCAGGGAAACTTTGTTGACTCAAGTCTCTGTTGTTCTTCTCTTCTATATCAGATGAGAACAAAGAATATTTCCTGGCGCTGCAGAAGATGATTGAAGAGATGGCGGAGAAGGCCGGCGGGCCCGTGGTGCTCATTGCTCACAGCATGGGCAACATGTACACCCTGTACTTCCTCAACCAGCAGCCTCAGGCCTGGAAAGACCGATACATCAAGGCTTTCATCTCTCTGGGACCACCGTGGGCCGGCGTGGCCAAGACCCTCCGTGTGCTCACCTCTGGTAAGAAATGCAAACAGCTTTAGTGTGCTGATGCATACATAATGAGTTTGGGTTAGATTAATAAAAAACAGTCCATGTATTAATGTTTGTCTCTGTTTCTATGCAACACCATGTACAGCGCAACAAAATGCTCCATGCACAAGCCACGCACGCTCCTAGCACCTGATTAAAGTAACCAGTCGAGAACGAAAAGGGGAAGTGAAGCGAGCATAAGTCCAACACTGTTTAAACAGTTTGCAAAGTTTACAACTTCTACATTAGAACATGTTCATCCCGTACAAAGATTGTTAGCAACACTAAAATAAACACAAGGAAAGTAGAAATAAGTGCCAACAACACAAGACATAGCAGCGAGGGACACCTGAGTGCACCTGATTTGACGTGGACGTTAAAGGACGCGTCCTCATCAAGGATAACTCTAAGATTCTTTGCGGTGGAGCTGGAGGCCAGTGTGATCTCTTCTAGAGTAACTGTATATTTAGAAAGAGTTTCTGAGGTGTTTGGGTCCAATTACAAGAATTTCAGTTTTTGTCTGCGTAGAATTGCAGCTCATCCAAGTTTTAAAGTCCTTCAGGCAAGTTTGAAGTTTAAATAACTAATTAGGTAACAAAGGTTGATGGAGTGATTCCTAATAATGTTCCCTAAAGAAAGCTGAATTAGCCAATTAGATGTTCAAGTCTCTGTAGTAGAATTTGATGGTCGATGAACTGACATTTTTCTCCAGTAGCCAGTTTTCTTACATGCTTGGAAGGAGATGGTGAGGCAAGAGTATTCAACCGCTAGGTGCCACTAAGTCCTACACACTGAACCTTTAACCTTCGGACCGTTGTTATTTTCACTCGAGGTGGTGAGGATGTACAGTTTAATGGTGTCATTTTACTGGGTGGTGATAACTTCACACGTTCAGAGATCTTTGACAGTGATCAAAGTTAGAAGTTGAGTACAGTGTTTTATGTGACATGAAGGGGAACAGTCAGTCTTTGTTCCTCGTCTAGATTACTTCATAACTTCTGAGGCCAGAGCCTGTTTTCAGTAAATGTTTGTCTGCCTGTAACCTCGGACACACTCTGGATTAAACCAAACTGTGCAAAAACTGTGTGTAGTTTCTCAGGACATCTGTAGTGAAACTCATGTTTTGGCTTTATGGCTGGAAAATCTTGGCTCACTCTCACTTCTGTGTCTCTGCTTCCTTTTCTCTGCCTGACAGGTGATAATAACCGCATCCCTGTGATCAGCCCGTTGAAGATTCGCTCTCAGCAGCGCTCTGCTGTCTCCACCTCCTGGCTACTCCCCTATGCCCACACCTGGCCCAAAGATAAGGTCAGTGCATGTTTGTGTATGATTGCAGACGAGGTTATTTAAATTTCATCGCGTTTGCGTCTTTCTTTGACACATTTAGTTTCTGTCTTTTCATTCGTCCATCGCTGGTGGCTTTCTGAACATTCCTGAGCAGCATGAATGTCTGTCTGTCAGCGAGAAAGGACAAATGGCCAACATTTAAAACAGAGCAATGACTGATTGATATTAGAGACTTAAATTAAGCCAATCACAGTCATCCTTGTGAATATCTGCTCTGCTCTGATTGGTCGACTGCCATGGAACTAACTGTCAACTTGAAACTGCTGAGAAAGCCTTGAAAGTAACCCTCAAACAACAGACATCTGTCAGCAAGCTGTGGATCGTATCAATGAACAGAGAGGATTGTAAGCATCCTCAGGTCTCGCTGAACGTCTACATATATAATTTATGTGGCTAAAGTTAAAAAATGTGTCCTCTAGAGCGAGGTGAAAAACTTGTACGTCTGCTCTCCCTCCACAAATTTCTGCTCAGTTAATATGGGAGTAAATTGGGCAGTTGGTGGGTGATCCTGAAACATCTGAGCTAACAGAGCCAAAACTATAAGTCTGACAGCTTCAGCAGGTTTATGTGAGCGAGCAGCACAAATTTTCCTACAATTTGATGTTCAAATTATTTCTGTAGAGTGAAATTTGTGGCTGTGAGAGCAGTTCAAACATTATTTTTTGGTACAGATTTTCCTCTCCCTCTCACTCTAGCGGTCATGTGACTCACTCTAGCTCCGAACATTCCGTCCATAAGCGGCCATGTTAAATTTTCCCGCTCTTTTTGGACGACTTTCTCGAACACGTAACAAATGTTGAAAGTCTAACTGTTTTCCATCCATCCACCACCAGGTCTTGGTGCAGACGCCCACCACCAACTACACCGTCATGGACTACAAGCGCCTCTACACGGACATCGGTTTCGAAGACGGCTGGCTGATGCGACAGGACACCGAGCCCCTGGTGACCGACCTCACGCCCCCCGGCGTGGCCGTCCACTGCTTGTACGGCAGCGGCGTCCCCACGTCAGAGGGCTTTCAGTACTCGGACAAGTTCCCTGACGTGGAGCCCACCGTGCTGTTTGGCGACGGGGACGGGACAGTGAACCTGCAGAGCGCCGTGCAGTGCGGGCGGTGGGTGGGGAAACAAAAACAGCCTGTGCTGTTGAAAGAGCTTCCGGGGAACGAACATGTGAACATGTTGCTGAACTTCACGACGGTGGCTTACATCAAGACCGTGTTGTTCTCCCCGTGATGCCATATGAAGGACGGATGTCTCTCTGAACATTAACTGCCAAAGTATCCCCCCCGCTTAGCAGAGTATTAGAAATTTTGTAGAACAAATGCAGAAAAGTTTTAAAATGAATTTTATAGCCGTACTTCTGTTAATGTCGGGTTGTTTACTGTCGAGTAAGACTTTTATATTGGTCTCAGCTTTCAAATTATCCGATTTTACGTACTAAATTTATGTTATTACAATAAAAAAAAAAACATGTAGGTCAAAAAGCAGGGATATTACTGAATGTGCCACTCTCTAAATTATTCATCTTTTTATTCATGTCGTGAAAGAGATTTCTCATGTTGTTTGGTTCAACGAGGAAGACACATGCGTGATTTCATGCTCGGCCTGTGTTCAGATGACTTCTACCAAAACATCGTTTTTTTTTTTGTTTTTTTTTATTTCAAATGATTCTTTTGTTGATCTTTTTTTCTTTTTGCATGCAGCCGAGCTGTTAGACTTTTTACTGTGCTGTCCGTGTTACGAGTCACATGCTGAAGGACTGAACACACATCTGGGATATAGAAGCTGCTTTCAGTCGCCCAAACGATCAAACAGCCACTTAGTAGACTCTTACATGAGATGAAGGTCAAAGCATCAGGAAATCTAGTAAGGTGACCTTTAAGGTCAACAGAGAGCTCAGAGTGTTTGTAGTAATTAAATACATTTTAAATTCAGCTTTCAATTGAAAGCCAAATGACGAGTGACGTTTCAACTGTTTAATCTCTTCACACTATTTTTAATGTTACGTGTTTTATTTCCCCAGGTCACAGCTGAGGGTTCTTTAGTTTTATTGTATGAATCTAAATCTTTTCTCTGCCGTCTTATTCTCCGTTATCTTTTTTTCCTGTTTACTCAGACGTGAGAGGTTCAGAGTGCAGAGTTAAAAAAAAACTTGTCCTTGTGAACATGGAGTCACAATCTGTGCCATCGAGCCCTCTGTGGGCCACACCGAGATGATATATATCTGCTGTGAACTATCAAACTGTGTCATAAACATGTGATGCCTTCTATAGAGTAAATATTTCAAATATTACATCAGACATCGACTTTTCTTTGTGCAGTTAATCCCTCTCTACAGTCGAGACAGATAAATGAAAGATAATATATGACCACATGAGTCCACAGCTTCTGTAAGTAAGTATAAAACCAGCTGAAACTTTATTTATATACAGGATTTAAATAATGTAGAAAAATAATGTTACATTTGTTTGGAGTCTTGATTGTCTCTGATTGGACGTTAGTTATTAAAGACAACACATTGTCAGCTCATCATCTGTTATCAGACTGAGCTCCTCTGAATGCGATGAGTCCTTGGTTCGTGACTTGATACAGATCGGTTATGATACCGTCTAATTCTTGTTTTGACGGCATTTCCGGCTCATTCCAGAGGGAAGCGGAAGGTTTTGTTTCCCGTCCTGCAGCGCAGTTCCTCGCAGTCCAACCTGAGGACAAATGGTCCTTCTTCATGGTCATCAACCACGTCCTGACAGACGCATGGACAGTGATCACAGTTACTCCCCCTGATGGACAGACTATGTAACGACGTCTCACATGCTGATGCGAATACAGCTGCAATAAACTCGATTTAGACTTGACACTCGCGTCAGGACGACGTGATTTACCTGGAGCTCCTGAAGAAACTCCTTCATCTGTCCGGTCACGTCCCCGACACACCAGGCCAGACTGACGTGGAAAGACGGATCCTGTAGAGTCATAAAAGAGAGGACAAGACAGAGGACAAGAGTCACACACCACCAACTATTTCACCGGAGATGAGACTGAAGGGGAAGCTAAGAAGATCAAGATGCTGCCAGTACGCAATATTAGCTGGCTGCTATATCGTGTTGTTCACACTTTGAATGTGTTGAACTTTGACCTCATAGAAAGTGTCCAGGCGAAACTCTGTCATTGTCCTGTCCACTGCTTGGACCAGGTGCAGCAACTGAGCATGCCCAGTACATACTTCCATCCCCAGAAACGTCCTACAGGGACGACAGACAGACAGACAGAGACAGATGAAGAAGTGATGTTCAGACAGCACACGGGTCAGTCCTGTATCTGGACGAGGAGTCAGACTGTACCTGGTTCTCTCAGCGTTACAGTAGACCTTCAGCCTGCCCGCGGTGCACACAAACCTGCCAACGACAAACATCCAGACTTCAAATTCCTGTTTAATGTTCAGATCTTTATGTTTAATAAATGCAGGCTTACTCACCTCCTGCAGTGTACCAGGCCCGCCTTGAGGCTCTGCGTGAACGGTTGGATCCAGTGGTGTCTCAGCACCACAGTCTGAGACAGGCTGAGGTGGAACTCCTCCTGCGGGTTTAAAACCACGTCGCGGGTCTTCGCTACCGAGAGCAGCTTGCCCAAAAACTCTGTGAACTCGTCCTCAGGATGGTCTGATGAAGAGGAGACACGAAGGGAACCGGGTCAGAGCCTAAACTAGCCCTCACCCACGGTGACGAGTATTGGTCTTACATGGTAGGTAGACGTAGGTGGCCCAGTTGCCTCTCTCATGTTTGAAGGTGCGGACGCGTCCACCGTGAAGAGCGCTGTCTTCAGGCGGGGAGTCCACGTCCTCTGGAAACATTTCCACCAGGCAACCTGGGAGAGGCAACCTGCAACACATGCAACACACAGCCCAACATGAGCGCTCACCTCAGCTACAGGTTACAGTCTACACACCGCTAATAACTGACACACACACGGTCCTGATTACACTAATTATGGTTAATTAAGGTGATTCGACTAGAATGTCAGCTTAGAAACAGAGTAAACCAGCCTACAGTACAGCAGCAGTTTTCATGATTGTATTACATTCAGCAGGTATAGACACGCCCACAGCAACACACCTCAGCTCCCCAACACCGGTTTGCCTGTCCCTGTCTGAACGTGGATTAAAACGGTCACTAGTTAAACCGAAACACCGGCCACACACACACACACACACACCTTGTTTTAGGAGCCTGTGCCTCAGTTTTGTGTTTCTTCCTCGGTGTGCCGCCATCTTTACCATCTTCTTCTTCTTCCCGCCTCTTTCTAGAGCAGCTTTGTTTCGGAGCTGCTGCCTCCTCCTCCTTCTCCTCCTCCTCCTCCTCCTCCGAGCTGCTGTAGCTGACCAACATAATCCTCCGTGATGTGTCAGGACATGTCGGACATGATTACAGGTGAAAAATGTTCACAGTTATTTAAACTCCTTGACGTTCATAAAGATGGACGACGTCCCCTCCGTCTTCCCGCTGTAACAAAAAGGCGCCAAATCAGAGACGTTAGTGACAGAGAGGAATCTCACGGAGGTGAGCGCCGCCATCTTGCGCTTGTGACGTCGTTCG
This sequence comes from Nibea coibor, assembly GCA_023373845.1. Taxonomy (NCBI): domain Eukaryota; kingdom Metazoa; phylum Chordata; class Actinopteri; family Sciaenidae; genus Nibea; species Nibea coibor. The sequence goes on from CM041721.1 coordinate 26,199,277, forward strand.
GAGTCTGCGCACTGGCGATAAGGCTGCTCAGTTCTCGTGATGGGAAGTTCGGATCTTTTTAGGGAGTCAGATCATTCGACTCATCTCACCAAGAAGAGTCGGCTCTTCATTTTACCACTCTATAATTCAGCCAGATTTAGCTGTTGACTTAATAACAATAATCCATCCTTTGTATTAAAGTTTTCAAAAGTAAAAATAAACATTTTCTAATATCAATGAATTGTTTATTAGTATTGTGCTAGACATTACCACATGTAACAAGAACAAATCATTTGACATCTGAGGATAATCGGGGTCACAAATCACTGGTACCGTTTTTTTGGGGGCCGTGGGATGAAAAGTTTGGAAACCCCTGCTGTAGACGACTGATCAGTGTTATAATTACCTGAATTATTAACATTGAACTCAGTACTTCAACAGAAAAGTGTAGATGATGAAGGATTGCAGTCATTTCTGTGTGAAGTGGAAGCCATATTGTCCCATCACAAAGGTCTCAGACGACCCTCATGATCTGGAACCTCTGACTCCAAATCACATCCTTTTGTTGAAACATTTACATTTAGTCATTTAGCAGAAGCTTTTATCCAAAACGACTTACAGAGAAGGGAACAATCAAGGTGCAGTGTGATAAAAAAGCATTAGTGCAACAATAAGTGCTATGACAATTCTTTAGGGGTGGCTTTCTCATGTCCAGTTGTAGGTAATGCTCTGAGAGAAGGTAATCTCTGAAGAGCCGAGTCTTCAGGAGATTTTTAAAGGTAGAGAGGGACACCCCTGATCTAATGTCCCTGCTTTACCACCTGGGCTCTTTGAGAAGCAGTGATGGAGACAAGTTCAGTTTCTATCAGTTCTTTTCTGGCATAGATGGATTCAGGAGTACTTACCACTGTTACAGGAACAACAACGCTGGTCAAAAGACAAAAGAAGCTTTGTCGCAGGAGACATCGTCATTGTAGCAGACTCTACTGCCCCTTGTGGATCTTGGTTGTTGGGGAAGGTGATGCAGACCTTTCCTGATGCACAAGGACTCGTACGGTCTGTCAAAGTCCAAACCAAGTGAAATATCTTGGAGCAGCCAGTCACCAAGACTTGTCTTCTGCAGGAAGCTGAATAAACACTGATGTAGGCTTCGTATCCCAACAGTGAGGTCACATCTGAGCACACCTGTGCATTAAACACCTTTAACTGGCTCCATTGTTCTATGCTGTTGAATTGTTATGATATTATACAGTAACAATTAGTGTGTGTGTGTGGTTACTTTATCAGCAGTTTTTTGTAGGTGTTAATCTGCATAAATAAAACATTAAACGCATGCTTTTATATATATATATATATACATAAAATCATATATATAAAAAAAAAAACATAAAAATGCTGGATCGGCCTAGTGTGTGTTTCCTCTGTGTGGAGCTATGGCAGTGTTCAGACTGTGAGATCTAACAGGATGTAAACAGCCCAGTCACTTCCTGTACAGTCTCTGTTTACAGGGGAGTGGTGAGACTGAGTTCAGTCCATTTTAAGTTGACGGAGCTGAAGGAAGAGACGCTCAGACTGAGGCAGGGTGAGTGTTAATCCAACATGTGGTCATCTGAATGACACATATGTACATATAAAAAGGTAAATATATATATGGACGCAGAGGTCTGTACCTGGCTGATGGCTGTACGTGACAGATTTGACTTTTGTCAGGTGGTCAGGCAGAGTTTGGATCCAGGCTGTGTTCACTGGGACTGAATTCATCAGCTGGATCGTTTGAACTGCACGATGATTTATTTGAAATGTAAAAACAGTTTGAAACACTTCTGTTGACTTCAGGTAGAGATGAGACGGTCACGTGAGTTCAGAGTTTGAAAGTGCGTCACATCAAAGTTTGTTCAGGAACAATGAGCTCTGCTAATGACGTGTTTATTCTAATGATGATTATACTAACTGATTACTAACACACACACACACACACACACACACACAGAGGAGTCAGCTGATTCCCTGTAAGTTCGGGAGGAATAACATCATGAGAACAGGGAGGAAAGTGAAAGTGAAAGTGTTCAGTTTGTTCAGGCTCCATGTTGAGTCACAGAACAGAGCAGCAGGATGAAAAGTGCAGGCTGAGGCAGGGTGAGTGTTAATCCAACATTTGTATGATTTTACTGTCAGAGTCTCTGAGTCAGGTTTCTCTCTCTCTGGACTGTAGAGGAAAGAAATGTTGGAATGAACTCGACTGTTTGATTCCTGTGTGGACTCAAAAGTCTGAATTTACTGAAGAGTACACATGAACGCTTCTGTAACCAAGGCAACAAGCACTGTATACTGTGTGTGTGTGTGTGTGTGTGTGTGAGCTTGCAGTCAGTGTTACTGTTTTATCTCTCAGACTCACCATGATGAATGATGAAGAGTCTCCAGGATCCAGCTGTCTGTCTATGAAGAGTGACCAGTCCAAAGATGTTATTATAGTCTTCAGTGATGAACCTGGACGCTCACACACAAAGTAAGAGCTCTGTTACTGACTCATTTATAAGAGACATTTTCAGTTTCCTCTGTCATCTTTAGTTTTTGCTTGATTTTGTGTTTGTGTGATAAAATCCAATTAAACTAAAAAACAGTTTGTGATCTGGACAAAGACATCATTGGTGTCATCTTCCTCTTACTATCTGTGACAGCTGTCAGTCACGTAGAAAAGCACTAAGACTAAAAACATGTTGGTGTTTGCAGAGTTCAGTCCCACAGACGGAGAGCAGAGTCTCCAGGATCCAGCTGTCTGTCTATGAAGAGTGACCGGTCCAGGGATGAACCTCTATGCTTCAGACATGAACCTGGACGCTCAGACACAAAGTAAGAGTCTTTTTTTACTGTCAGCTGATGAACTGAGCGTGAAGATAAAAGTTCTGCTCAAAGATTTATATTCATGATGCAGAACTGTTGGTCAGATACTGTGTGAAGGTCTCAGTGGTCCAGTCGTCTTTCTTCTGTCCACCATCTGCACCTCAAGAGTGAAGCCTCTAAATGAATGAATATTCATGTGTTGTTTGGTGTGAGCTGTGCCTGCAGCAGCAGAGAGGACCTGGAGGCTGCAGGAGTCCTCAGACTGAAAGCTGAGTTCAAACAGAAGATTAACAACCTTTGACTGTTCTGTGGCCATCAGAGCTTCTAGACAGTGTTCAATGTTACAATGTCTTCACAGAGAGAGGGACAGGAGTCATGTTCCTGTGGAGGAGCAGCCGTCCTGCTGTGTTTGGTGTCAGGACGTCCTGAAGGATCCGGTCTCTACCAGCTGTGGACACTGGTTCTGCAGACACTGCATCAGCTCATACTGGGACCAGTCTGCTTCATCAGGAGACTCCTCCTGTCCCCAGTGTGGAGAAAGATCCAGAACAAGACCTGGACTGCAGACAGCCAGTCAGACCAGCACTGTCCAAAGTAAGACTGTCCATCTGTCTGCTGATGTCCTCATGTCTGAAATCAGGACTTGTTTTTGAACACAGTGACATTTGTTGTGTTATAACATCATTTGCTTCTTTATATATTCTGATATTGATCGTCTCTGTCCTGCTGTCATTCTCTAAATATTTGTCTTTAGTCTCACATGTTCTCTTCTCTTTCAGTGAGTGGTGGTCTGCAGGAGGTTTTAGATGAACATAAGATCAGTCTGAAGACGAGATGTGAACGTGTGACTGAAGGAAGTGATGAAACAGGAAGTGGAACCCTCCTCAACAGGATCTACACTGAGCTCTACATCACAGAGGGACAGAGAGAAGAGGTTAATACCCAACATGAGGTGAGGCAGCTTGAGACAGCTTCCAAGAAGAAGAAGACCCTCCATGACACTCCCATCAAATGCCACGACATCTTTAAAGCCTTACCTGACCAACAGAGACACATCAGAGTCGTTCTGACCAACGGCGTCGCTGGCGTTGGAAAAACCTTCTCAGTGCTGAAGTTCACTCTGGACTGGGCAGAGGGCTCGGAGAACCAAGATGTCAGTCTGGTGGTTCTGCTCTCGTTCAGGGAGCTGAACTTGATCAAAGATGAGCGGTTCAGTCTTCTCAGGCTGCTCCATGTTTTCCATCCAACATTACAGAAGGTCACAGCAGAGAAGCTCGCTGTCTGTAAACTTCTGTTCATCTTTGACGGCCTGGATGAAAGCAGACTTTCACTGGACTTCAACAACAAAGAGGTCGTGTCTGATGTCACACAGGAGTCATCAGTCAGCGTGCTGTTGACAAGCCTCATCAAGGGGAAGCTGCTTCCCTCGGCTCTCATCTGGATAACTTCCAGACCTGCAGCAGCCAATCAGATCCCTCCTTCACGTGTTGACAGGGTGACAGAAGTACGAGGCTTCACTGACGCTCAGAAGGAGGAGTACTTCAGGAGGAGAGTCAGTGATGAAGATCTGTCCAGCAGAATCATCTCACACATCAAGACCTCCAGGAGCCTCCACATCATGTGTCTGATCCCAGTCTTCTGCTGGATCACTGCTACAGTTCTGGACCACATGTTGACCACAGACCAGAGAGGAGAGCTGCCCAAGACCCTGACTGACCTGTACTCACACTTCCTGCTGGTTCAGACAAAGAGGAAGAAGAAGAAGTACGATGAAGGACATGAGACGAGTCCACAGGAGCTGACGGAGGCTGACAGGGAAGTTCTTCTGAAGCTGGGGAGGCTGGCGTTTGAACAGCTGGAGGAAGGAAACATCATGTTCTACCAAGAAGACCTGGAGCAGTGTGGTCTGGATGTCACAGAGGCCTCGGTGTACTCAGGAGTTTGTACAGAGATCTTCAGAAGAGAGAGTGTGATCTTCCAGAAAACAGTCTACTGCTTTGTTCATCTGAGCGTTCAGGAGTTTCTGGCTGCAGTCTACCTGTTCAACTGTTACACCAACAAGAAGACAGAGGTACTGAGGGACTTCCTCAAGAAAGACAACCATGACCCATACCTGGATGTCATCCTGGATACATACTGCAGTAACTTATCTTTGGATGCGTTCCTGAAAGAAGTCATGCAGAAATCCCTTCAAAGTGAAAATGGTCACCTGGACCTGTTTGTTCGCTTCCTTCATGGCCTCTCTCTGGAGTCCAACCAGAGACTCTTAGGAGGCCTGCTGGGTCAGACAGACAACAGTCCAGAAATCATCCAGAGAGCCGTCAACAACCTGAAGAAGATGAACAGTGATGGTATCTCTCCTGACAGAAGCATCAACATCTTCCACTGTCTGATGGAGATGAACGATGACTCAGTCCATCAGGAGATCCAAGAGTTCCTGAAGTCAGAGAACAGATCAGAGAAGAAACTCTCTGAGATCCACTGCTCAGCTCTGGCCTACATGCTGCAGATGTCAGAGGAGGTTCTGGATGAGTTGGACCTGAAGAAGTTCAACACATCAGACCAGGGACGACTGAGACTGATTCCAGCTGTGAGGAACTGCAGAAAGGCTGAGTAAGTCCAGATGTGATTATCAACACTATACAAAGATACACACTTTACACACATGCACATACAAACGTTTTCTTAAACTCGTATTAAACCTGTTTATTGACATAATTATGTCAGTTAGAGGATGCAGCAAATAATTAATGCAGTCAACAAAAACAATGATCAGATGAGTTGGTCATGAATTAAATGATCTGTTAGTTGGTGACTAATCACTCTATTGTTCACTGAGCTGACTGGAGTGAAGTGAACAGTCAGTGATGGCAACACCTTCTGACCTTTCCTGACATGGAGCACATCAGTAGTTACAGCATGCGCCCCATGTACAGGCTCAGTCCTGGTTGTCCTGCTGGTCTTTAAGCCATCGGGCAATAGAAGGATATTTAGCAGACTTCCAATTCAACAGTAATAAACATCTTGTAAGTAAGGATGTGAAAGCTTTTGTGTAGAGTTAAGTACAAGTGAGGAATCCTGAATGTAGCGATCAGAGGGAAGTTTGGAGATTTACACCAAGAACAGTCAACATAGTAATAAAATAACCGCCCAAAAGTCTTTCAGATCAGGACAATGAAAAAAGAGTCATGGCATCACATGTGTCTTCCACATCCTGATGTAGTACAGACGGCCTAATTTGAATTTATTTCACTTCATGTTTTTTATTTTCTGTCATCACAGACTTTCTGACTGTAAACTCTCAAAGACTCACTGTGAAGTCGTGGCCTCAGCTCTGAAGTCCAACCCCTCCCATCTGACAGAGCTGAACCTGAGTGGAAACGACCTGCAGGCTTCAGGAGTGAAGCTGCTGTGTGCTGGACTGCAGAGTCCAAACTGTAAACTGGAGGCTCTGAGGTCAGTTCAGTGTTTTACTCTGTGTAACTAATAGTTCTTTTGTTTTCTGTGATTGTCTGAGCACAAATCCCAACAGCTCTTTTTGTCATTCTGAACAGTTTGACTCCAAATTTAGTCTGTACTCAAACTGGATTCATGTTATTAAAGAAACTGGATTTGTCCCTCAGTGTGCTGTGAAATGAAATCAATACTTAGAATGTGTTGTTACATGTCAGACATCGATATGTACATATTTTCAGGAATATTGTCTTTTATATTTTTGCATGAAGCTCCACTCTCGCTCTCACGCACAGACATGAACTCTAAAACTCACATGAAGGAGCGCAAACACTCAAAGCATGTTTTCAAATCAGTGTTTGAAGTTGGTGAGGATAGGATAATGTCTGAACACACACACACAGACTGAATAGTTGTCTGAATGTTGTGCTGACGTTTGGCTGATGTCTGTAGAAGGCTGACATTATGATGATCCACAATAACACAATGACAAAGTCACTCTGCTCATGTTAGAGAAAAGCTCATTGATTAGGACATAGTAATGTTGAGCTGCACATTTCAAACCTGAACACATCTGATTGGATCATAAATGGATTTTTATCAACATCATTTATTCTTTATTCAGATTGGAGCGCTGCAGTTTGTCAGAGATCAGCTGTGCTTCTCTGGCCTCAGCTCTGAAGTCCATCCCCTCCCATCTGACAGAGCTGAACCTGACTAACAACAACCTGCAGGATTCAGGAGTGAAGCTGCTGTGTGATTTTCTGCAGAGTCCACACTGCAGTCTGCAGACTCTGAGGTCAGTTCACTGACTCTCTGTTACTATTGTAGATCTTTTAATTAACTGTTGAACATAATGTAGGTGTGCAGTGGTTAGCACTGTGGCCTCACAGCAGGAAGGTTCCTGGTTCAAACCCCGGCTGGGCCTTTCTGTGTGGAGTTTGCATGTTCTCCCCGTGTCTGCGTGGGTTTTCTCCGGGTACTCCGGCTTCCTGCCACAGTCCACAAACATGCACCTCATAGTTTTATTGGTGACTCTAAATTGTCCGTAGGTGTGAATGGTTGTTTGTCTCTATGTGCCCTGCGATGAACTGGCGACTTGTCCAGGGTGTACCCCGCCTCTCACCCAGTGTCAGCTGGGATAGGCTCCAGCCCCCCACGACCCCAGTGAGGATAAGAGGTTACAGATGATGTAATGTATGTACATCGTTTGTGTTCAGGCATAACTTCCATCCATACAGTTGTACATTTCTTTGGTTCATATTTTCATCTGGAATAATTCCATATCTTTATTCAAGAGCGTAGATTTTCAGTTTGAGCGTGAACTTCTCAGTGTACTTAACCATTCAACTGTCGTAACCCTGCTGTCCCACTAAGAGTATTTATAGTATATAAAATGTATCCCTCTAATATAAAATTAGAAAAAAACTAAACTACGATAACTCTTCTTAGGATCATTTAAGATTAATTACACATAAATAAACTGCCGTCTTAAATGGTGACGATTCAAACAGCTGGCTAATGTGGTAAACTGGTGTATTTTAAGAGAGAAGCAGTTTTACAAACAGACCATGTACCCGCCCCTACGGAGCGCTCAGAGAGGGCAAAGGAACACACCCAAGATTGGGCCACACTCTAGCTGTCTCCCTATTGGCTGGTGAAACACAATGAGCACAGGGAGGGACAACCTTCAGTCTGAGCACACACCTCCACCTGAGAGGACGTGCTTGTTCTGAGCGTCCAGACTTTAGATCTGAGCGCAGACTTTAGATCTGAGCGCAGACTTTAGATCTGAGTGCAGACTTTAGATCTGAGCGCAGACTTTAGATCTGAGCACACAGGACATGTGAGTGCGAGACGTCAGCAGCAGACCACAGTAGGAGCCACGATCCATGAGAACCTGCTGGATGAGAAAGCACAGAAACTTCGGGGAAGAAGTTTAGTTAGTAACATGCATTGATGGTAATGATGATTCGAGAGAGAGACACACTTAGATTGGCCAAGCCTCCACAGACAGCCTGAAATGTCTCTGAGACTGTCTCTGAGACTATCCAGCTGGATTCACAGACTGAACCCTGATCATCTACCTGTGTGTGTGTTCTCAGTTTGTTTATTTCATGAACCAGCTTCTAAATCTGAGTCCAACTCACAATTTACGCTGCAAAATATAATGACATGAAGAAGTTTAATTTGTGTCTGATGATTAGAGAGAGAGAGCTTTGATAGAGAGTCATAGAGTCACAATAACAGAGAGCGAGCGCCGGCCTTGATGAAGCTGTTATTAATCAGAGAAATAAAAAGTTATTTCCTGATTGTTTCACAGCGGTTACATTCAGCAGGTAGAGACACGCCCACAGAAACACACCTCACCCCCAACACCGGCTGCTGGTTTGCCTGTCCCTGTCTGAACACGCTCTTACTTGTTGAAGGAGAAATATTTCTTTGGTTTCTGTTGATTTCAATGTGTTTTCACAAATAATGTCTGAATACACACACACACACACTATTATAAATGGATTTTTATCAACATCATTTATTCTTCATTCAGATTGTGGAGCTGCAGTTTGTCAGAGATCAGCTGTGCTTCTCTGGCCTCAGCTCTGAAGTCCAACCCCTCCCATCTGACAGAGCTGGACCTGAGTGACAACAAGCTGCAGGATTCAGGAGTGAAGACACTGTCTGCTGGACTGCAGAGTCCAAACTGCAGACTGCAGACTCTGAGGTCAGTTCACTGACACCCTCTTACTATTGTAGATCTGATGTTTAGTCCGGGCCCGAGTGCCGAACAACTTTCGGTGCCTCTTTGGGGCCATTTTTCAGAGGCTAAACGCGTTCAAAAACTGGTGAAATGGTGACACCAAGTTTTAAACAGATAGGATGGAAGCCCTCGGAGGAGGAGGTCAAATATGATCCCAAAAACACGGAAATGCCAGTTTTGAAACAAAATGGACGCTTTGTTGTACGTTTTGTTGTAGCCCGGGTCACCAAGAGACTTTTTGTAGGCCTGGGGGAGATAAATTTTGACAAAGGCTGAGGCTCTGAACAAGATTTTGTAGGTGGCGCTGTGGAGCCATCTTGGTCCGAGTGCCTGTGACACTTCCGGATACTTTTACTTTCTGTTTCTTGTTTCATGAGTTTTCGAGCACGTTCAGCCTCTCAAAAATGCCCCGAAGAGACACAGAGGAGAAAAAAAAAAATCCTAAGGACACGATAGAGCTTGTTCGGCGCTCGGGCCTTAATTAAAGCAACAAGTGCTGTTGGACGGGCCCTCGTGCATGTGCGCACGTCGGGCAAGTTTTAAGTCAATCAGATGAAGTCCCTGGGAGGAGTTTGTTAAAACAGAACATAAGAAGCAAACACTTTTTTCTCATAGGGTCAAATTTGACAAAATAGCCTCGCACACACCGTTTCATCAAAATTCATCATTTCCATAACTTTTCATAGTCGAGGCCTTAAGAACACACACGCCAAGTTTCAGTTAGATGGGATGAAAGAAGGAGGAGTTGGTAGGTTCATTCACATACACTTCCTGAGTAAGAGTTATCAAAATGATGAATTATAATGAAACGTGTATCTCCCCCAGGCTTACAAAAAAGTCTCTTGGAAAAATTGGTTAAACTTAACAGGAAGTGAGATCTTTAAGAATGAATATCACCATTTTTGCTGTTTCGGGCTGGTTGAGAAGGGGTCATATTTGAACAAACTCCTCCTAGAGATTTTATCCAAGTTACTTCAAACTTGGTAGATGTGTTCATACAGACTTCCTGAGTAAAAGGGAGCAAAATGATGAATTTGGAGGAAACTGTGTGGGCGTGGTGCTCCATCAAATTTGACCCTTTTGTTCAAACAGTATTTTCATGTTTGTTGTATTAAATTTAGTCTGCAGTCACAAAGACTTGTGTGTCTTAAAGGAACTGTAGAAAATGTCTGTTAGTGGTTAAAATGGTCACATCTGTTTACAGAAGATCCTCTGAACTCAGATTAGTTTGAAATGATTAAGTTTACTTGATAAAGTGGAAATATTTCTTTGGTTTGTTGATTTCAATGTGTCTTCACAGATAATGTATGATCATTGATATTGAACACATCTGATTGGATCATAAATGGATTTTTATCAACATCATTTATTCTTTATTCAGATTGTGGAGCTGCAGGTTGTCAGAGATCAGCTGTGCTTCTCTGGCCTCAGCTCTGAAGTCCAACCCCTCCCATCTGACAGAGCTGGACCTGAGAGGAAACAGCCTGAAGGATTCAGGAGTGAAGCCTCTGTCTGATCTTGTGAAGAGTCCACACTGCAGTCTGCAGACTCTGAGGTCAGTAGAGGGTTGCAGTCAGTCCATGTTGGTCTCAGCAGTATTGTACTAAACACAGTTAGTATCAAAGCACAGATCCAGTATTTCCTGTAAACCTCCGACCTTCTCAGCGGCTGCTTTCCTCAGTGAAGCTGTGAGAGGAGAACGCTGACAGGCTTCAGGATTGGACAGAAAGACAGAGAGAGAGAGAACAGTCAGCCAATCAGATGAGAGAGAGAACAGTCAGCCAATCAGATGAGAGAGAGAGAACAGTCAGCCAATCAGATGAGACAGAGAACAGTCAGCCAATCAGATGAGAGAGAGAACAGTCAGCCAATCAGATGAGCCAGAAGCTCGTTGTGATGGTGTGTTTTTGGCTGACGTGCAGACGACTGTTGTTGTTGTGTTGATGTCTACAGGAAATAAAGCTGATTCCAGCTGACAGCATTACAAGATGTACAGAGACAGCGGTCCTCATTCATCAGATCTGATCTCAGAGTGTTTGTTCTCTCATTCCAACACTAAAGAAGTGATCAGTTCATCTTTGTCACAGCTCTCAGATCAGTCTGATGAAGCCTGCAAAGAACCATCATTACATGTAGTGAGCATGTGGTCTTTGTACAGAGCAGAACCTCTGCTGAAGTCCAGTAAGCACAGCTGAAAATCACAGTGAGCAGTGAACGTCTCTCTGTTTCTGCACTGATGATGCGTTCAGGGACTGTCAGCACTTTATTTCCACTGTGTGCTTGAGTGAAATGTGCAGAGTCAGCAGACTTGATGCAGGTCTGTGAGCTTCACTCCAACACGTTAACATGAGAGCTGACAGGAAGCTGGCTACGCTACACAGCCGCTCCACCTGTGTGTGAACAGGACTGAAGTCCTGCTGCTCTTTATACTGGATGTGCTGCATCACTGACTGACAGCTGATGGAGGGAGTCTCTGTGAACATGATTCATGACTTCTGTTGTCTGTCTGCTTCTCTCATCAGGTGGAGGTGGTGAGAAAGGTGTGTGTGTTGGTCAGCTGAGTCCTGATGATCCAGAGAGGTTGAAGCAGCAGCATCAGCTCTGACTGGGCCATGTTACTGGGAGGTGGAGTGGAGAGGAGAGCTTCATCCAGCAGAGACTGACGGAGGAATCACAACACGTGGAGATGACTGTCAGCGCTGCAGTCTGAACTGCTCTGAGATCAGCTCCACTGTCAGACAAAGTCCTCCATCATGGAAGCTTCACTGAGGCCAACAAACTGAAACATGACAAACATTTTTTCAGCAACTTGTTATTGCATCATATTTTTGTTTGACATGAAATGAATCAGCCAAAATTATATAAAGTACTAACAGCAACTTTACATATGTGCATGTAATCCTGCAGAAAGCGTTCTTCCAAACAGAAACACACTAAATGTCAAAAGTTGGACTGTGGACTTGAAGGTGCTTAAACGTGAATTATTGGGACAGTTTTGAGTTGCACCTTCCAGACCACAAACCACATCCTATAAAAGAAAAATACATTCAACCATCAACAATACTTCAGGACACATCTTACAGACGTCTGTGACGCTCGAGGAAACTGGAGGAAAGATGAATTCCGACAGATAGAAGTGACTTAAAATACATGCAGTACTGCAGTACTTATACATAAACATATGTTCAATACTTACAGTATATACTGGCTCAGTCATCTATATATGCAAAGAAATGTTTACTTTTTCAAATATTTGTACACCTGTGTTAACGAGTTGGTCTAACTGTGACGTGTCGTTCATGAACGATTCGTTCAATGTGAACTAATCTTTTATACGACTCTGGAGTAATGAGTCGTCTCAGCGAGTGATTGGTTCATGCTCCTGCAGTACCTTCCCTCGCCACACGGCAGGCAGCAGTGGACTGAGAAACAAAGAACATCATCATGGCTACAGCGCCACCTGCTGTAAAAATGAACAAATGACTCAAAAAAAGATTTGTTGGACTTACTGTCACAGAGTAAAAGATCCAAACTTCCCACCACTATCTGACAGCTCCATGAAACAGAACATTTATTAATATTCAGACGTGTTACGTAAGTGCGTCCAGAGGACTCGTCCGTACTTGTATTTGTCTGACAATGTGCAGACGGCGGAGTGATATCTTCAGTGATGAGTCAGGTGTGCTGTCATTATGACTACTGCTCGGTCGGACCTACAGTTTCCTCCGTTACTTGGTAGCGGTAGCCATCTTGACGCCACGTCCCTCCGTTCACTCAGAAGTTATCATTTTAGACCAGGTGTGTCCAAAGTCTGGTCCGGGGGCCAATCATACTGTGTTTTTTTATTGTTACCTGATGAAGCATCATAACTGCTGCAGATGTGTTTGTTACAGAGCAGACACACTCATCATAAGTCATGTTTAAAATGAACACGAGCTTCAGGTTTGTATCGGCTTCGTTCAGTTTGACGTGTTCATAGTTTACTCTGTGATCTGACTCGTGACAGAAACAAACTGGTAGGTTTGTTCACGCCTGGTTTAAATCTGCTTACAAAGACATTTAAAAAAAAGATAACCGTGACAATGAAAATAAAACTGTTTGAGAACATTTGTTTGTAACTTTTCTTGGTATTTTTTCATTTTTAAATGTCGCCGTCCAGACGGGCTCTCTCTAAACGACGTTTGGACGCCGGCGCTCAGTGCTACATCCTGAATGTCGGCCATGTTTTTTGAGATGCTGGTTTGAAGTCAGAATAACACAGGAACCATTTTTATTCTCCTTTTATTGTTTACAAAATACCAACATAAATACATAAGAGTGATATTGCTGTGTGTGTGTGTGTGTGTGTGAAACAGAGGAGCAGGCGGGAGAGAGAGACAGCACTGAAACAAATGCTCCACCCCTCTGTTAACGAACACACGGCGGCTTCGCCCGGAAAAGAAACGTCACCTTCACGTACGACGAGACAGCGTAAAGACGGTGGAATAAAAATCACATTAAATAAAAAGAAACGATAAAATACTGCGATATAAAAGCAATCTGTTAAGAAGATGGTGAGGAGGAGAGAGCGCGGCAGACTTTATTAAAAACCCAGCAGGCAGGCGGGCGGACGTTACCCACCCCTCGATAAACGCCCAGACTGAAGAGCGGCGAACAGGAAAGGGAAAAATGGCGACCTCCCTCTCCTCATCAGCATTTTCAGAAACACCGTCCTCATCCTCCGACGATCACATGCGCTCCGTGTAGTGTCCAAACTCAACTTGGTTACACTCTCTATAGTCAAAGCCGTAAAGTCGATATTATCTGTACATCAAGGCATTTCTTTTTTTCATTTTTGCAAACTACAATCATCTGTTTCAAGAGCAAAAAGCAGTTTCCTATATCTCTGTTACAGTGAAGATGCTTCAGGCTACGAGGCGGGCAGGGCTAAAAACACAGAAGGGACCATGGAGGGGACGCGACGAGATGCACCGCGGAGACGCCTTCGCTAACAAAGATCCTCTCTTATATTTCCTCTGGCGAAAGTTCTCCCTCAGACTACAAATCCCAAACTTTGACCTTTTAACTGTGCTAAGAGTCAAAACAAAGAGCGAACGTTCTCTCCAAAAACCTCCGTTGGCTTTGTTCGTTGGCTAATGTTTGACGTAGAGACGTTGGCGGAGCGTCACCGGCTTCAAACGGGTATTTACACGAACGGAGACGCAGAACCACGACATGACTCAGCAGAGAGGACAATAAAGAAGCAGAGACACTAAAAGACTCTAAAGGCCCGAGTCATCGTTGACTTTGGGGGATTTCTCGGCTCCGCTCGGCGTTATTTAGTTTTAGTTCTTACAGTCGAGACTAAAAAGGTGTGCGGTGACAAACATGGGAGGGACGGCTAAAGACTACCAACTGTCCCATCGACTGCCAGGTGGAAGGAGGAAGAAGAGGAGGAGGAGAAGGAGGAGGAGGAGGAGGAGCAGGAAGGCCGCTCACTGGGCGGTCACGGCCGAACCGAAGGTCTCCTGCGAGGCGTACACCATGTAGAGGAAGCCATCCTGGTCCCGCTCCCGCTCGTAGACCTCGGAGATGGCGGCCGACACCGAGACCATGCTGTGACCGTTAACCAGGAGGAAGAACGCCTGGTTGGAGTTCAGCTGGAGGCGCCTCCTGGGGGAGAGACAAAGACATGACAGAGTGAGGAGGAGAGGAGAGGAGAGGAGAGGAGAGGAGAGGAGGAAACAAGAGGAGAGGAGAGGAGAGGAGAGGAGAGGAGAGGAGAGGAGGAAACAAGAGGAGAGGAGAGGAGAGGAGAGGAGAGGAGAGGAGAGGAGAGGAGAGGAGAGGAGGAAACAAGAGGAGAGGCCTTGTTGAGGTCACCTGATGATCTTGATGAGTTCGCTCATGTTGACGTGGTCGGGAACGAGGAACTTGGTCTTGTCCAGGATGGGGAGCTGTTTTTCTCCTTTGTAACGCTCGATGATCACCTGCAGGAGGAAACACACCATCAGTCACTCCTCCTCATCCACCTCCTCATCCACCTCCAGGTTAATGTCTTAACTGTTGATGTTGGTCGTCCTTCAATGAGATACTGTGACACTGTGCTGACCTGATTATTATTATTATTATTATTATTATTATTATTATTATTATTATTATTATTATTATTATCATCTCACACTGAATTAACTGTGAATCTCAAACTGTGGAGCGTGGCCGCCCTCTGGTGGTACAAAAGGAGAGAGGACATCTTTAGAAACCTCTTGTGGAGTTTCAGTTTACAAATATATAAGAAACAAAAAAAATCGTCCATCTGAGACGCTGAAAAAATGCTGATTCATCTGTCACAGGAAGCGGAGAGCCGAAGGCCGCACAGTGGAGCGTTTAGCAAACAGGCTGAAGATCAGGTGACTCCAAGAGATATGCAAATGCCACACTGTAATTTCTGCATAACTTCGAGCCTTCATATAATTTGAACAGGTGAGTTTTTATACCAGAAGTGCCACAAGCTGCAGTTCCTCAAACGTCCACCTGAGGCTGGCTGCAGAATTGAGTCAGTCTCCATAAGTCCCCATGTTAGACAGCAGAAATAAACATGTTTACAGCCTGGTACAAAAACAGTTTTGGTCTCTGTAGCTAATTTCCCCGTTCATGACAACTGTCGGCCATTTTATGTGTTTTCAGACTAGATTGATGATAAACAGACAGAAGCACGAAGATGAAACCGGAAATGATTTCAGACATGCGACCTGCTCCTGAGCGCTACCGTCAGTCTGTCATACGAACAGGCTGATGGAGTCACATTACAGTGACACAGCGCATCTGCCTCCGGTCTCAGCACTTAACCATGACATGGCAGTTTATAACCCCAGGAGAGTACACAGGAAACACACACACACACACACGGCGAGGTGCTTTGAAGATGAGATGAGGCCTTCAGGCGAGGCAGCAGATGGAGAGCTGCGCTGATACTCGAGCAGGTGAAACACGAGGGGTGCGTTTGTTTATCGGCAGTTGCTAAGAGCCACCGGACATCTGACTCATCACCGGGCACACCCGATTCTCATGAGGGAAACTAGAAAGCAGAGCGGCGGCCCGTCATTGGGAGAGGACGGGAGAGGTCTTTATAATCTGAAGGGCCAGGAAACACCTGTTGATGAATGACTACATAAAAAGCTTTAAATTCTTCAATAAAGCTCTCCAGAGCTCTTCTAAAGACCCAGTTTTATACTTTGGTTTGGGACATTTATGATCTGATTTGGTCACTCTCTTGTCTTGTGTTCTTTTGTGTACACGTGTCCGACAGCGAAAGAGAAAGAAGAACACGTGTATGTTGAAAAAAAAACGATCTCAGCCAGGAAATAAATGTTTTGAGGTTTTCCGCTGCACTCAGTTTGTCTTCCTGTGCGCTGCTTTGCACATTTCTGCCCTCACGTTTCATTTATTTATTTATTTATTCATTTAGCTGCGCATGCAGGTGAACGTGCACCTGAACTCACCGGTATCTTGTTGGGGTGCTGCTCTCGGATCAGTCGGACATCTTCTACTCTCTGTTCTGTGGGACAGGAAACAGACTCCGGGTTAACGTAAAGACAGACAGACAGAGCACTCGTCTCAGTCGGACAGGTTTTATATTTCATGTGAGCTGTGAACTTATAACACGATAACGTTCTTGGAGCTTCATATCAAACTGAGCAGAAACATCTGTGACGTGATGTCGTCGCTCCACAGCGACAGAATTAGACTGAATCTACGACTTCGGCTCAGTCACTTCAGCTCACAGTAAATATACTGAATCAGAGCTGCAGTGCACTTTGAAAACCTCAACAAAGAGACATGAACACGTTTCAACATTCACAGTAAACTTGATGCAAATCCCCCCAAAAAATGAGTAAGAAGAAAATCATGTGACGTGAAGAGGAACCTGTGTGAGTACAGGTGTGTCAGTTTATGGACTCACAGAAACCGACTGGCCCGTGTTCCCCTGCTGCTCACATGGAAGTCTTCTCCAATTTGACCAAGCTAAGATCTCGCCAAGATCTCCACCCATGCCCACCGTGGGGCACGTGAAATGTCTCTGAGACTGAGTCTGAGACTGACTCTGAGACTCTAAACTCTGATTCTCGACCTGTCGTGTTCTGACTTTGCTTGTGTCATGAAACAAACAGAGACATGAAGAAGTCTCTTTCAGTTCAATCACGCTCACATGTTCTTTGAGTTTCTTTATCTGAGCTGTTGGACACTAGCTTAAAAGATCAATAACAGAGCTGCTGATTGGACGGATCCCTCTCTACTGATAACCTATGGCAGAGCAGGCTTCCCCTCTCTGTGGTCTGATTGCCTCCACTTCTTAAGACTTTGATTTCCAGTGAAGCATTCGGAGGCCGTGCACTGGCTCCTGTCAGCTGTCACAGTCTTACTGGTCTCCAGTCTTGTGACATATGTTTGTGTTCAGAGTTAAAGAGTCCTAATTCAATCAGCCGTCCTGTTTATCCTCCGTTTTCATGCTGCGTTTGTGGAGCATTGTCTTATGATCACATTTCCGTCGGCATGAGTTCATCACTCTGGAACAGGGAAGTTCAGTTTGTGCCTCTCATGACCAGACAAACAGCTTTTGAGTCACCAGATTTCAATCAAATAAAAGAAGAAAAGAAATAGAAAATGGGAAGCAGTTGACCTAAAAAGCACGTTGGGTTTCTGTTCTGTCATCATACTGGAGTGAGTCAGACGTGCCCAGCACCGAGGGAAGATTCCCCGTGGTTTCCTGAGTCATCTTATGAC